>CM038679.1:257099253-257618477 GCA_021605205.1 Aegilops longissima
ATTGCATTCATCTTCATCCTGTGATCATCGACGACATCGCAACATACAACTCCAATTTCATATTCTCTTCTTCAATTCTTTTCATTTTTTCTTTCAAATACTCGTTTTCTTTTTCAACTAAATTTAACTTCTTGACAAGAGGGTCGGTTGCAATTTCCGGTTCACATACCTCCTAGATAAAAAATATCTCTATGTCAACTTGATGGCCATAATTGTCATAAATGCGAAATGCAACAAATAGTTATAAAAGAGAATATACCACATCCGAATCATAAATCGGCCGAGGGCCGACGGAGACGGATGTCAAGACCATGGCACTATGTATAACAAACAATCATACAAAGTAAGAAAATTATACAAGTAACTATATAAATCATACAATCATACAAGTAACTATATAAATCAAGTACAACATAAAAAATGAATACCTAATAATAATCTTGATCGTTGGGTTCAATAAATGCTCTGGTATCAATAAATGCATCATCATCATCACTATCATCAATGAAGTGCTCATCCGGTTCAGCGGCATCAACATGTGGAAGGCCACCTTTACGTAATCTGTCAAGCATTGACAAGTCATCCGCAACAGTAACCTCTTCTTGTTCAGGCTCTTCTTGTTCTGGCTCACGGGTGAAGTCAGCTTCACTGTTGCTGTCTACTTCAATGTTGTGGGGTGAAGTAGAGCGTTTCTTGAGGCATTTTTTTTGGAAAGACGTGTTTCTTGGAAGAATTCACCTTCATATGTGTCCGGGTTAATGTGTGGTTCATAATCCTCTTCATTGCGGGGAGGTGGTCTAACACATGGCGGCACTTCATAAACGACATCCCAACCATTCTGATTTGGATCGGTTTGGCAGACCCGCGGTAGATAGAAAACTTGGGTCGCCTGTTGAGCCGTAATATAGACATCGTGAACATCTAATGCTTTGTTTGATTTCGACTAGGCCTATATGTTCATGAGTCCTTCTAGTCTCCTTCGGCTGGAACCAATAACATTTGAAGACTACGACGTTCGATGGGTTTTCACCATAGAATAGAAGTTCATAAATTGCTTCAACTTTCCCATAATACTCGATACCTCCATCGCCAATAGCAGAGACACAACAATTTGTAGACTTTCAGTTGGCCATAGATAGCTCTTTGCCCTAGGTAGGAAAGCGATACCCGTTGACATCGTATTTGTCAAATGAACGGACCTTATAGTCAAAACCATTAGCGACTTGTCTCAATTCAGTGTCCATAGACTCTAAATTAGCCTACAAGTTTAATACGAAAGGATTGTTGCATTAGCTGCAAATTAGACGAACAAATGGAAATGGTCTAATGGAAATTACCGTTTGTTTGAACCAAGAGATGAAACCGAGAAAGCCACCTCCTTGCTTTGCCAGAAGCTCATATTCTTTCATGGATTCCTTTTCGATCTCCACGTCATCTGATAATTTGGCGACGTATCTACTGTATCAAATATCCGGAAATAAGAGATTTTCAAAGGAATTAGAAGTTGCGAAACAATGTACCGCGACAATTTACTCGATGTAAGGCCGCTCTTCTGTTAGGTTGTTGAAGATATACAACGAAATGGTCTGCCATTCTTCGACATCCAAGATATTGGTTTAGAAGCACCGGCTGGTGCGATATTCCCTTTGAATAGGCTGATGTTGGATCCACCTTTTTTAAGGTCGCCAGCATTGTACCGAGGCTTCAGATTATGCAAATGATGATTTTTGCCTTCATACTATGCTGTCACGAAGTTTGCCGCCTCCTTAGTAATAAATGCCTCAGCATCGATGCTTCAATTCTACAATTATTTTTACATTTTGCTCAGAGCATCTTCTGTATCCTCTCAGTTGCGTAGCACGCACGATTTTGCGTGGGGCCCCCCAATCTTGCCTCGGTCGGGAGATGCAAAATAAAGTGTTGCATTGGATCAAAGAAGCCCGGCGGAAAGATCTTCTCTAACTTGTAGATCAACTCCGACGCCAACTCTTCCATTTCTTCTAGCACGGCAGAAGATAGTTCTTTTGCACAAAGAACACATAAGAAATAGCTCAGCTCGACCAGTACTAGCCATTCATCCTCAGGGATAAAGCCACGCAACATCACCGGCATTACCCACTCAATCCATATGTGTCAATCATGACTCTTGAGACCAAATATTTTCAATTTTTCAAGACTCGCTCCCCTCTTTAGATTCACTGCATACCCATCGGGGAACATCAACTGCATTTTCACCCACAAGATAATTTCCCTCATAGCTGGCCTTCCAAGATTGAACCATGCCATTGGCTTCGTCCAATTCTGCTTTCCTTTCGGTTCTTTCATGTTTTGTAATGGTCTATCACATAGCGCCTCTTGATCGACTCTAGCCTTAGTATATCCTTTGACTTCCCTCTATGCCGAACAATGTACCAAATAGGGCCTCAGCGATATTCTTTTCAGTGTGCATCACGTCGATGTTGTGTGGGCAAAGGAGGTCTTTGAAGTAAGGCAGACCCCACAAGCATGTCTTGTGAGTCGAGGCGTTTTCTGAATTATACCCCTTGAAATACCCTGGACGCTCTGGCTCTGGCTCTAGAGTGTTTAACTGATCCAGGGTCTCTTGGTCTATCAACAAGGTGGTGCAGACTTTCTGATAACTCTACCTTTCATGAAGTTCTTCTTGTCTTTCCTGAACTTATGGCGAGGATCCAGGAACTGTCTATGCAAGTCGAAGCAAGAAAACTTGCGACCCGCCTACAACCAACGAAACTCAAGAGCCGCCTTGCATGTGGGGCACGGGAACCTTCCATGCACACACCAGCCAATGAATAGCGCATACGCCGCCAAGTCATGCGTTGAGTACATGTACCAGACACGCATTATGAAGTTCTGTTTGCTAAAGGTGTCGTACGTCTTGAACCCATCATCCCAAGCTTCTTGCAATTCGTCCTTAAGCGCCTGCATGTACACATTCATATTGTTCCCCAGATAGTTCGGCCCTAGAATTATCAACGTCAGGAAAATGTTATGTCTTTGCATAACCTTTCTGGGGGGAGATCGAGTGGAAAGACAAATACGGGCCAACAACTGTATTGGGTTGCCGTCAGACCAAAGACAATGAACCCATCCGTGCTGATGGTGACTCGAGGATGCCTTGGATCTTCTGCTTTTTCCGCATGTAATGCATCGAAGCGCTTCCACGCTTCACCATCCGATGTGTGTACCATCATCAGATTCCCATCTGCATCTAGTTCGGTTCTTTCGCCCATTTTGTGCCATATCATCTGTCTGGCCGTCTCTTCGACCATAAAAAGACGTTGAAGTCTTGGTATGATTGGCATATACCGAAGAACATTAATGGGGATTTTGGTCTGCATCTTCTCATCCATACCGTTGTCTACCACAATATACCTGAAAGACTTGCAAATGGGACAATAGTTCAAGTCCGCATACTCAAGCCTAAATAAGGCACATCCTTTCTCACATGCATGTATCTTCTCATAGGGCATCTTAAGAGCACAGAGGATTTTGTCTGACTGGTACAGGTTTGCAGGCATTACATGGCCTTTGGGTAGAAAGCATCCATATACTGTCATCATCGCATCGTAGCATTCTCTGCCCAAGTTGAATTGAGCCTTCAGAGCCATTATTTCTGAGATGGCATCCAGCTGACAAAGCTTAGTGTGCTCGTGCAGAGGACGTTTTGAAGACTCCAACATTTCATTGAAGGCCCTTGCAGATTCCTCCATCTCATCATCTGAATCCCGAGCATCATCAAATTTTTGCATCATGTCTTCCATCCCGGTACCATGCTCGTCGGTGCGACGACGAACCACCTCAGCTCTGGCACGTTGGGCAGACTCACCATGAAATGTCCACACCGTATAACCGGGCGTAAAACCACTCTTCTGCAGGTGTTTGCCCATTTCATCCTCTGTCCTCTTTTCCCAATTGTTGCACCACACACAGGGGCACCAGTTTTTCCTCTGGCCATTTGCAAATGCGGCTTTCACAAACCCCTTGATTTTTTTAACCATTCATTAGTTATCTCTTTCTAACTAGTGTGACCAGTGTACATCCAAGCACAATCACTCATCTTGCCTACCTACACTCTCATAGGTAAAGATAGGTCCATCAACATGTATATTCATTAGTTAATCTAGTTTGTCAGTTTTATTACGTCCATGCAACCTACACTCTAATAGGTAAAGATAGGTCCTAATCCCACCCGAGTATGTGTAGATTGAGTATATTCTCCATGCTCTACCCCGTTTCGAGAAAAAAATTCGGCAGCACCTCCCCGCTGTTCTCCAAATACACGTCTCGACAAAGAGCCAAGAGAATGTGCATACAGATAACAACAGGGGGGCGCTGCCAAAATTTTGTCTCGGAATGGGGTAGAGCATGGAGAACGTGCCCAATCTACACATACTCTGGCTGTCCATGGAAATCGCTGGACAATTCGAATGAGTGATGACCCACAAGTATAGGGGATCTATCGAAGTCCTTTCGATAAGTAAGAGTGTCGAACCCAATGAGGAGCAGAAGGAAATGACAAGCGGTTTTCAGCAAGGTATTCTCTGCAAGCACTGAAATTGATGAGGACATCAATACCATTGTTACACCCACAACCCCTACTTTTACATATACTGGACCAATTACTAGAGCTCGCGCATGCCAATTAAATTACCAGGTACTTTTGTTTCTTGGTAATGATTCTAATGTTCATGAGAATATGATGCTCCCTAAATTGGATACATTTGTTTTGCTTACAAATGAAGGGCCTAGCTTGGAGAAGGCTGAACATTGGAGCAAGAACACGATGGAGTTGATGGCATGCTAAGGGGATCAAGAACGGAGTTACAAGTGATGATTTCAGGACTTTGAAGCCACCATAAGGAGTGCATGAAGCCTTGGACGAAATATACAAGATGCCACTTCATAAATTTCGTCTAGAGGCTATTCTAGGTGCTCAAGTCACCTTATTATTGGGCCAGCCCGCCAGCCCATGTATTTTCGAAATACTTAAGTATAGGCTGTTTTTAGAGTCCGATGTGAGGGAAACAAGAGTTAGGGATGGTTTCGGACCCTCCTCCAAGGGCCACGAAATCCCCCCTCTTCCTCCATATATACAGCCCTTAGGGCGTCGTTTAGACTTCGGGTTTTGTTTAGATTAAAAGTTCACCATAGCTGCAACTTCGCGTACTTCGTTTGTGTTCAACGACTAGACCAAGGCGTCATAGAACCCCCTCTTGATCAATAAAGCTTTCCTCTTATATTCACAATATCCAGATTGCAATCTTAGTTTCTTGCTTGTTCTTTGTTTGCCTGCAGGAAACAGACCTTCGTGGTCAGGTTGATCGTGCCCCGGCGTGGTCAATAACCTCTCGGAGTTGGTTTAGCGATAAGGCGCGACGTCCTCGCACATTCGTAGTCGGATCGTCAAAGTCGACTTCATCCTAAACGATAGCCACCATCTCATCGAAAGACGGGACACCTTTGCCTCTATCAAGGGTATCAGATTTCCAGGTTGCTCGGTGAGATTTTCCAGTTTTTCGTAGTTTAGATCGAGTCTGTCCTTCATACCCACAGTCCACGAAAAAGCCACAAAAAAATTAGGGTTAGTTCATCATATCCGAACCAGTCTGAGCCTTTGCATAGTCTTTTCA
Source organism: Aegilops longissima (assembly GCA_021605205.1). Lineage (NCBI taxonomy): Eukaryota > Viridiplantae > Streptophyta > Magnoliopsida > Poales > Poaceae > Aegilops > Aegilops longissima. Next base: position 257,104,905 of record CM038679.1, read on the forward strand.
ATATTTTGCTTGGTTGAATTTGCGGTTGCATCGTTGTGTCTAGTTGCTGGTCTTAGAGTCTAGTCTTTCAGAGTTTCGAGTTCAGGTCATAAGTTGTCACGCTGCCGCCGCACCATCATCATCGCCCCTGAAATCTACAACCGCCGCTTATTCGCCGCCGATCCATATCCATATACCACCACCAATCCGTATCCATATACCACCACCAATCCGTATCCATATACCAGCACCAATCCGTATCCATATACCACCACCAATTCGTATCCATATACCAGCACCGCTGCCATATCCTACCACCATATATCCACCACCAATCCGAGTTACTTTCACATTAGGTTTGTTTAGTTGCTCAACGTGTTTTGAGTGTGCAGGTTACACAAGCTGAGCAAAATCAGAGGCATAATTTGTTCCATACAAAGGGAGTTGTGAAGGAACGTTCTATTCGCGTCATCATAGATGGAGGGAGCTGCAACAACTTGGCTAGCATGGCGATGGTGGAGAAGCTATCTCTCACCACAAGACCACATCCACATCCTTACTACATCCAATGGTTCAACAACAACGGCAAGGTTAAGGTAACACGTACTATTCGGGTGCATTTTAGTATCTCTACATATGCTGATTATGTTGATTGTGATGTGGTACCTATGCAAGCATGTTCCTTATTACTTTGTAGACCATGGCAATTTGATAAAAATTCCGTACACCATGGTAGAAACAATCAGTATACTCTTGTTCATAAGGATAAAAATATTACTTTGCTTCCTATGACTCCCGATTCCATTTTGAAAGATGATATTCATAGAGCTAAGAAAGCAAAACAGGAGAAAAATAAGAGTGAAAATCAGATTGTGGAAAAATAATTTGAGCAACAAATGAAGCCTAATAATAAACCATCTGGTGTTGCTTCTGAAATTAAATTGAAAAGTGCATGTTTACTTGCCACCAAATCTGATATTGATGAGCTAGATTTTAGCAAATTTATTTGCTATCCTTCTTTGTGCAAAGAGGCATTATTTTCATTCGAGGACGTGCCTTCCTCTTTGCCCCCTACTGTCACTAACATTTTGCAGGAGTTCGCTGACGTCTTTCTAGAAGACGTGCCACCGGGATTACCACCTATTCGAGGGATTGAGCATCAAATTGACTTAATTCCCGGTGCATCGCTACCCAACCGTGCACCATACTGTACCAATCCAGAGGAGACGAAGGAGATTATGTGTCAAGTACAGGAGCTGCTCGGCAAAGGTTATATACGCGGATCTCTTAGTCCTTGTGCTGTTCCTATTATACTAGTGCCTAAAAAGGATGGTACGTCGCGTATGTGTTTTGATTTTAGAGGCATTAATAATATTACTATTCGTTATCGTCATCCTATTCCTAGGCTAGATGATATGCTTGATGAATTGAGTGGCTCTACAATATTCTACAAAGTTGATTTGCGTAGTGGATACCATCAAATTCGTATGAAATTGGGAGATGAATGGAAAACAACATTTAAAACTAAGTTTGGTTTATATGAGTGGTTAGTCATGCCTTTTGGGTTAACTAATGCACCTAGTACTTTCATGAGACTAATGAACGAAGTTTTACGTGCTTTCATTGGACGATTTGTGGTAGTCTATTTTGATGATATACTGATTTATAGCAAATCTTTCGAAGAACATTTGGAACATTTACGTGTTGTTTTTATTGCTCTACGTGATGCACGTTTGTTTGGTAACCTTGGGAAGTGCACCTTTTGCACAGACCGGGTCTCTTTTCTTGGCTATGTTGTTACTCCACAGGGAATTGAAGTTGATAAAGCCAAGATTGAAGCTATTGAGAGTTGGCCGCAGCCCAAAACGGTCACACAAGTGAGGAGTTTCCTTGGCCTCGCTGGTTTCTATAGGCGTTTTGTGAGAGATTTCAGCACCATTGCTGCACCTCTCAACGAGCTTACAAATAAGGATGTGCCTTTTGTTTGGGGTACCACACAGGAAGAAGCCTTCACGGTATTGAAAGATAAGTTGACACATGCTCCTTTACTCCAACTTCCTGATTTTAATAAGACTTTTGAGCTTGAATGTGATGCTAGTGGAATTGGATTAGGAGGTGTGTTATTACAAGATGGCAAACCTGTTGCATACTTTTCTGAAAAATTGAGTGGGCCTAGTCTGAACTATTCTACTTATGATAAAGAATTATATGCTCTTGTTCGGACTTTAGAGACATGGCAACATTATTTATGGCCCAAAGAATTTGTTATACATTCTGATCATGAATCTTTGAAACATATTAAAAGTCAAGCTAAACTAAATCGTAGACATGCTAAATGGGTGGAATTCATTGAGACTTTCCCTTATGTCATTAAACACAAGAAGGGTAAAGAAAATGTTATTGCAGATGCTTTGTTTCGTCGCTATACTATGCTTTCACAACTTGACTTCAAAATATTTGGTTTGGAGACCATCAAAGATCAATATGTGCATGATGCTGAATTTAAAGATGTATTGCAGAATTGGAAAGAAGGTAGAACATGGAACAAGTTCGTCGTTAACGATGGATTTGTGTTTCGTGCTAACAAGCTATGCATTCCAGCTAGCTCCGTTCGTTTTTTGTTGTTGCAGGAGACGCATGGAGGAGGACTAATGGGACACTTTGGGGTGAAGAAGACGGAGGATATACTTGCTACACATTTCTTTTGGCCAAAGATGAGACGGGATGTTGAGCGTTTTGTTGCTCGGTGCACTACATGTCAAAAAGCTAAGTCACGACTCAATCCTCATGGTTTATATATGCCTTTGCCTGTACCTAGTGTTCCTTGGGAGGATATATCTATGGACTTTGTTTTAGGTTTACCTTGAACAAAGAAGGGGAGGGATAGCATATTTGTTGTCGTGGATAGATTTTCGAAAATGGCACACTTAATACCATTTTATAAAAGCGATGATGCTGTTAATGTTGCTGATTTGTTCTTTCGGGAAATTATTCGCTTGCATGGTGTGCCAAATACTATTGTTTCAGATCGTGATACTAAATTCCTTAGCCACTTTTGGAGATGTTTATGGGCTAAGTTGGGGACTAAACTGCTTTTTAGTACTACTTGTCACCCCCAAACTGATGGTCAAACTGAAGTAGTCAATAGAACATTGTCTACTATGCTTAGGGCTCTTTTGAAGAATAATAAGAAAATGTGGGAAGAATGCTTGCCTCATATTGAATTTTCTTATAATCGTTCATTGCATTCTACTACTAAGATATGCCCTTTTGAAATTGTGTATGGTTTCCTACCTCGTGCACCTATTGATTTGTTGCCTCTTCCATCTTCGGAGAAGGTTAATTTTGATGCTAAACAACGTCCTGAATTGATTTTAAAAATGCATGAGTTAACTAAGGAAAACATTGAGCGTATGAATGCTAAATATAAACTTGCTGGAGATAAGGGTAGAAAACATGTTGTGTTTGCACCTGGAGCTCTTGTTTGGTTACATTTGCGTAAGGATAGATTTCCTAATTTGCGCAAATCAAAGCTAATGCCACGTGATGGTCCTTTTATGGTGTTAGAGAAAAAAATAAATGATAATGCATATAAACTTGAGCTACCTGCAGATTTTGGGGTTAGTCCCACTTTTAACATTGCAGATTTGAAGCCTTATTTGGGTGAGGAAGATGAGCTTCCGTCGAGGACGACTTCATTTCAAGAAGGGGAGGATGATGAGGACATCAATACCATTGTTACACCCAGAGCCCCTCTTGTTACATATATCGGACCAATTACTAGAGCTCACAGACGCCAATTAAATTACCGTGTACTTTCGCTTTCTTGGTAATGATTCTAATGTTCATGAGAATATGATGCTGCCTAAATTGGATACATTTGTTTTGCTTACAAATGAAGGGCCAAGCTTGGAGAAGGATGAACATTGGAGCAAGAACACGCATGGAGTTGATGGCATGCGCAAGGGGATCAAGAATGGAGTTACAAGCGATGATTTCAGGACTTTGAAGCCACCATAAGGAGTGCATGAAGCCTTGGACGAAATATACAAGATGCCACTTCATAAATTTCGTCTAGAGGCTATTCTAGGTGCTGCGTCACCTTATTATTGGGCCAGGCCCGCCAGCCCATGTATTTTCGAAATACTTAAGTATAGGCTGTTTTAGAGTCCGTATGTGTGGGAAACAAGAGTTAGGGTTGGTTTCGACCCTCCTCCAAGGGCCACGAAATCCCCTCTTCCTCCATATATACAGCCCTTAGGGCGCGCTTAGACTTTGGGTTTTGTTTAGATTAAAAGTTCGCCATAGCTGCAACTTCGCATTTCGCTTGTGTTCAACGACTGCACCAAGGCGCCACGTAACCCCACCTTTATCAATAAAGCTTTCCTCTTATATTCGCAATATCCAGATTGTAATCTTAGTTTCTTGCTTGTTCTTCATTTGCTCGCAGGAAATGACCTTCGTGGTCGTTGATCGTGTTCGGCATGGTCAATAACCTCTCGGAGTTGGTTTAGCGATTGCTAAGGCGCGACGTCCTCGCACATTCGTAGTCGGATTGTCAAAGTCGACTTCATCCTAAACGATAGCCACCATCTCATCGAAAGACGGGACACCTTTGCCTCTATCAGAAATTATAGTTAACAGATAGTTGTGTGGTAAGATAATTTGTAATGGGTAACAAGTAACAAAAGTAACTAAGGTGCAGCAATGTAATGCCCCGGACAAACCCGCCGGTGGTCGTTACTCTTGGCGGGATCTAGACTGGCCTCACAGATCAATACTAGTATTTTCTGCGCACTTTGTCCTCACTCGTGCGCACCCGGGAGAAACTTCCCGGTCGGTCACCCATCCTGAAATTACTCCAAGATGAGCACGCTTAACTTAGGAGTTCTTTCCGAATGGGCTCCCGGAAAAGAAGGAATTCCTTATTGATATGAGTAGTCTATCATCCCTAATAAGACAGGCTATCACATACACCCCCACTCAGAGGAACCGACATCTTCATCGGGCCACATGAACGTTCCCTCTTGGCACACACGCCTGTGCATCCAGTCCAGTACATGTGCCATGCCGTGTGCCACGACGGGTCACAAACATCATGAACAACATGACCGCGCACCTGTCCGCAAACATTCGTGTAATCGTGAGGGTCGGCTCTGATACCAACTTGTAACGCCCCGGACACACCCACCGGTGGTCATTACTCCTGGCGGGATCTAGACTGGCGTCACATATCAATACTAGTCTTTTCTGCACACTTTGTCCTCACTCGTGCACACATGGGAGCAACTTCCCGGTCGGTCACCCATCCTGAAATTACTCCATGCTGAGCACACTTAACTTCAGAGTTCTTTCCGAATGGGCTCGCGAAAAAGAAGGAATTCCTTATTGATATGAGTAGTCTATCATCCCTAATAAGCCAGGCTATCACAAGCAAGGTGGCCCAATCCTTTTTGTAGCAAAGGACAAGCCTGGACAAACTCTTATATAAAGCAAAGCACTCCCGAGGACACATGGGAATTACTGTCAAGCTAGTTTTCATCATGTTCATATGATTCGCGTTCGTTGCTTCGATAATTTGATATGTGGGTAGACCGATGCTTGGGTGCGGCCCTTCCTTGGACAAGCCTCCCACTTATGATTAACCCCTCTCACAAGCATCTGCAACTATGAAAGAAGAATTAAGGTAAACCTAACCATATCATGAAACATATGAATCCAAATCAGCCCCTTACGAAGCAACGCATAAACTAGGGTTTAAGCTTCTGTCACTTTAGCAACCCATCATCTACTTATTACTTCCCAATGCCTTCTCCTAGGCCCAAACAATGGTGAAGTGTCATGTATTTGGTGTTCACATAACACCACTAGAGGAGAGACAACATACATCTCATCAAAATATCGAACGAATACCAAATTCACATGATTACTTATAACAAGACTTCTCCCATGTCCTCAGGAACAAACGTAACTACTCACAAAGCATATTCATGTTCATAATCAGAGGAGTATTAATTATCATTAAGGATCTAAAAATATGATCTTCCACCGAATAAACCAACTAGCATCAATTACAAGGAGTAATCAACACTACTAGCAACCCACATGTACCAATCTGAGGTTTTGAGACAAAGATCGGATACAAAAGATGAACTAGGGTTTGAGAGGAGATGGTGCTGGTGAAGATGTTGTTGGAGATTGACCCCTATCGATGAGAGGATTGTTGGTGATGACGATGGCGATGATTTCACCCTCCCGGAGAGAAGTTTCCCCTACAGAACAGCTCCGCCAGAGCCCTAGATTGGTTCTGCCCAAGTTCCACCTCGAGACGGCGGCGCTTCGTCCTGAAAGCTTCCTTCTGATTTTTTCCTAGTCAAAACACACCATATAGAAGAAGATGGGCGTCGGGGGCCTGCCAAGGGGCCCACAAGGACGGGGGGTGCGCCTAGGGAGGTAGGGCGCGCCCTCCACCCTTGTGGATGGCAGGTGGCCCCCCTCTGGTACTTTCTTCGCCCAATATTTTTTATATATTCCAAAAATATTCTCCATGAAGTTTCAGGACTTTTGGAGTTGTGCAGAATAGGTCTCTAATATTTGCTCCTTTTCCAGTCCAGAATTCCAGCTGTCGGCATTCTCCCTCTTCATGTAAACCTTACAAAATAAGAGAGAAAAGGCATAAGTATTGTGATATAATGTGTAATAGCAGCCTATAATGCAGTAAATATCAATATAAAAGCATGATGCAAAGTGGATGTATCAACTCCCCCAAGCTTAGACCTCATTTGTCCTCAAGCGAAAGCCGAAATCGAAAAATGTGTCCACATGTTTAGAGATAGAGGTGTCGATAAAATAAAATATGGACATGAGGTCATCATGATCATCTTTAGAACAACAACATATAATGCCATATAATTTTTTATGCTAAAGTAACAATTCATTCACAAGATAAAGTATGAATCAGAAACTTCATTGAAAACTAACAAACTATGATCTCAGTCATTGAGGCAATTGCAATTTATCACAATATCGGAAAGAGTCAATATAAGAGCTTTTCAGCAAGTCCACATACTCAACTATCATTTAGTCTTTCACAATTGCTAACACTCACGTGATACTTTATGGGTCCAAAGCTTTAATCGGACACAGAGAAAGATAGGGGCTTATAGTTTCGCCTCCCAACCTTTTATCTCATGGGCAATGTCAAAAATAATACATGGGTATGGACACCTCCCCCAAGCTTGGCAGTTGCCAAGGGGAGTGCCCATACCCATGTATTTATGTCTCTTTCTTCGGAGGTGATGATGTGATATTCTTGGCGATGATGCCCCTTAAGATGCGATTCTCCTGCTCGAGCTTATTATTTTGCTTCTTAAGATTCATTATTTACTTGTGAACTTTATCTGTGACGGCTAGAGCTCTTATCACCCAAGGATGTTTCATAGCTGCGGGAGAAAAACTAACACTCTTTTTCATATTTTCATAAGAGATAAATCTAGCATTAGGAGGGATGAACGAGTTTGGTATTGTTGAGCTCTGAAGTTCCTCCAACATGAATCCAGCTTGAAGACTAGAGGTAACTTCCTGATCCTCCTCCATGGCATCCATACTTTTCAAGTCGGCCTCCATTTCTTCCTCCTTTGCTTGCCCGAAGTGGTTAGCTTCGATGTATGCTCTTGGGCCCGGTGCCGGGTGAGATACACGACTCTCCCCGTCGGACTCTTGCGAAGACATCTTGCTCCAAATCTGCTGCAGAAAGAACTCAAAACGAAAATAGGGGATTTTTTCGTGGTACTGTGGTTAAAACCTTCGTGAGATTATATAATGAATTTTTGCCGACCATAAGAAGTATCATGCAAGAATACAGAGTCCGGAGGGCACATGAGGTGGCCACAAGGTAGGGGGCGCGCCGAGGGGGTAGGGCGCGCCCTCCACCGTTGTGGTGGCCTCGTTTCTCTTTCGGACTACTTTTAATTTTCATAATTTTTTAAATATTCCAAAACAGAGAAAAATTACCATTGGAAACGTTTTGGAGTCGGTTTACTTACCGTACCACATACCTATTCCTTTTCGGAGTCTGAAACGTTCTGGAAAGTGTCCCTTATGTACTCCTTCGGTGTTATTGTGTCAATTATATTGGTCTCAACATTTATGGGTGTACCTGAGATATAATGTTTGATTATTTGACCGTTTACCACCTTCGAATTAGTGCCTTCGGCGTTGTTGATTTTTATGGCACCGGAATGATAGACCTCCTCGATAATGTAAGGACCTTCCCATTTAGAGAGAGATTTTCCTGCAAAATATCTTAAACGAGAGTTGTATAGCAAAACATGATCACCTACATTAAACTCATGCTTTTGTATCCTCTTGTCATGCCATCTTTTAACTTTTTCTTTAAACAAGTTGGCGTTCTCATAGGCTTGGGTTCTCCATTCATCAAGCGAGCTAATGTCAAATAACCTCTTCTTAACGGCAAGTTTGAAATCATAATTGAGCTCTTTAATAGCCCAATATGCCTTATGTTCTAGTTCGAGAGGTAAGTGACATGCCTTTCCATAAACCTTTTTATAAGGAGACATACCCATAGGGTTCTTACAAGCAGTTCTATAAGCCCATAATACATCATCAAGTTTCTTAGACCAATTCTTCCTAGATCTATTAACAGTCTTTTACAAAGTCAATTTAATCTCTCTATTGCTCAATTCTACTCGACCACTAGACTGAGGATGATATGGAGATGCAATTCTATGGTTAACATCATACTTAGCAAGCATTTCACGGAAAGCACCATGAATAAAATGTGAACCACCACCAGTCCTTAAATATCTAGGGACTCCAAACCTCGGAAAAATAACTTCTTTAAGCATCTTAATAGAAGTGTAATGATCAGCACTACTAGTTGGAATAGCTTCTACCCACTTAGTAATGTAATCAACAACAACTAAATGTGTATACCCATTAGAGGAAGGAAAAGGCCACATATAATCAAAACCCCAAACATCAAATGGTTCAAGAACAAGTGAATAATTCATAGGCATTTTCTGATGTCTACTAATATTGCCAATTCTCTGGCATTCATCACAATACAAGACAAACTTACGAGCATCCTTGAAGAGAGGAGGCCAATAAAAACCAGATTGCAATACCTTATGTGCAGTTATATCTCCAGCGTGGTGTTCTCCGTAAGAGTTGGAGTGGCACTTCCATAAGGATTTGTCCCTGTTCATGCTTAGGTACACAACATCTAATAACACCATCTACTCCTTCTTTATAAAGGTGTGGGTCATCCCAAAAGTAATGTCTTAAATCATAGAATTTTTTTCTTTTGCTGCTATGTGAAACTAGGCGGTATAAATTTAGAAATAATGTAATTAGCATAATCAGCATACCATGGAGTATTATGAGAAGCATTTATGACAACCAATTTTTAATCAGGAAAGCTATCATCAATAGGCAGTGGGTCATCAAGAACATTTTCTAACCTAGACAAGCTGTCTGCAACGGGGTTCTCAACTCCCTTTCTATCAATAATATGCAAATAAAATTCTTGTAGCAAGAGAACCCATCTAATAAGTCTAGGTTTAGCATCTTTCTTTTCTATAAGATATTTAGTAGCAGCATGACCAGTGTGAAAAGTCACTTTGGAATCAACAATATAAGATCTGAACTTATCACAAGCAAATACAACTGCTAAAAATTCTTTTTTCGTAGTAGCATAATTTCTCTGGGCACTGTCTAGAGTTTTACTAGCATAATGAATTACATTCAATTTCTTATCAACTCTTTATCCTAGAACAACACCAATAGCATGATCACTAGCATCACACATAATTTTAAAGGGTAAATTCCAATCAGGTGGCTGAACAATAGGTGCAGAAATCAAGGCTTTCTTAAGTATTTCAAATGCTTCTACACAATCATCATCAAAAACAAAAGGAACATCTTTTTGCAAGAGATTAGTAAGAGGCCTAGAAATTTTAGAGAAGTCTTTAATAAACCTCCTATAGAAACCATCATGACCAAGGAAACTTCTTATACCTTTGATATCTTTAGGACACGACATCTTTTCAATAGCGTCTACTTTAGCTTTATCAACTTCAATACCTCTTTCAGAAATTTTATGCCCCAAGACAATACCTTCATTAACCATAAAGTGGCACTTCTCCCAATTCAAGACAAGATTAGTTCTGCAAAATTCTATCAAGGTTGCTTAAGCAATCATCAAAAGAAGTTTCGTAAACAGAGAAGTCATCCATGAAAACCTCAACAATCTTTTCACAAAAATCAAAGAATATAGCAGTCATACATCTTTGAAAGGTAGCAGATGCATTACATAAACCAAAAGGCATACGCCTATAAGCAAAGGTACTGAAAGGGCAAGTAAAAGTGATCTTCTCCTGATCATCTTTTGACATAGGTATTTGAGAAAAACCAGAATAACCATCTAGAAAGCAAAAATGTGTATGTTTGGATAGTCTTTCTAGCATTTGATCAATAAAAGGTAGGGGGTAATGATATTTCCTAGTAGCTTTATTCAATTTGCAAAAATCAATTACCATTCTATAACCTGTAACAATTCTATATGGAATCAATTCATTCTTATCATTAGGAACAACAGTAATACCTCCCTTCTTAGGGACACAGTGAATGGGAATTATCCATCTACTATCAGCAATAGGATAAATTATACCTGCCTCCAGAATCTTTAGTATTTTATTTCTTACCACTTCTTTCATCTTAGGATTTAACCGTTGTTGGTGATCAACAAATGGTTTAGCGTCAGGCTCCAAATTAATTTTGTGCTAACATAGAGTGGGACTAATGCCCTTAAGATCATCAAGAGTATATCCAATAGCGGCACGGTGCTTCTTCAGACTTTCCAATAATTTCTTTTCTTCATGCTCTGAAAGGTTAGCACTAACAATAACATGATATATCTTCTTTTCATCAAGATAAGCATATTTCAAAGTATCAGGTAATTGTTTAAGCTCAAACACGGGATCACCCTTGGGTGGAGGAGGATCCCCAAGGATTTCAACAGGCAAATAGTGTTTCAAAATAGGCCCCTGATTAAAGAATATTTCATCTATTCCCTTCTTTCATTCATAAACATATCATTTTCATGGTCTAGCAAATATTGTTCTAAAGTATTAATAGGAGGCACAACATTAGAAGCAAGACCAATAATTTCATCCTTACTAAGCAATTCTTTATCATGGGGTTGTCTACAAAATTTAGAGAAATTAAAACCATGAGACATATCCCCTAAACCGACAGTAACAATATCTTTCTCGCAGTCTATCTTAGCATTAACAATATTCAAGAAAGGTCTACCAAATATAATGGGACAAAAATCATCTTGTGGGGAAGCAAGAACAAGAAAATCAGTAGGGTATTCTATTTTCCCACACAAGACTTCAACATCTCTAACAATCCCTATTGGTGAAATAGTATCTCTATTGGCAAGCTTAATAGTAACATCAATATCTTCTATCTCAGCAGGTGCAATATCATTCATAATTTCTTGGTACAAGGTATAAGGAATTGCACTCACACTAGCACCCACATCACATAAACCATGATAACAATGATCTCCAATTTTAACGGAAACAACAGGCATGCCAAAAACATGTCTATGTTTATCTTTAGTATCAGGTTTAGCAATTCTAGCAGCTTCATCATAGAAATAAATAACATGCCCATCAATATTATTGACCAAAGATCTTTAACCATAGCAATACTAGCTTCAACTTTAATTTGTTTAGGGGGTGTAGGTGTTCTAGTATAACTCTTACGAACCATAGTTGAAGCTTTAGCATGATCCTTTATTCTAACAGGGAAAGGTGGTTTCTCAATATAAGGAGTAGGAACAATATGATCAATATTATAAGTAATAGTTTCTTCTTCAACTTTAATAGGTTCAACTACTTTAACTTCAATGGGAGGATGATATTTAAGCCACTTCTCCTTAGGGAGATCAACATGAGTAGAAAAACATTCACAGAAAGAAGCTACTATCTCAGAGTCAAGTCCATATTTAGTGCTAAAATCATGAAAAGCATCGGTATCCATAAAAGATTTAACACAATCAAACTTAAGGTTTATGCCTGAGTCTTCACCTTCGTCGAGTTCCCAATCTTCAGAGTTGTGTTTAATTCTTTCCAATAAATCCCATTTGTATTCAATATCCTTCTTCATAAAAGAACCAGTACAAGAAGTATCGAGAATGGATCGATCATTATGACAAAGCTGAGCATAGATTTTTTGAATAATAATTTCTCTTGAGAGCTCATGATTGGGGCATGAATATAACATTGACTAAAGCCTCCCCCAAGCTTGAGCGATACTTTCTCCATCACGAGGCCAAAAATTATATATATAATTCCGATCACGATGAACCAGATGCATAGGATAAAACTTTTGATGAAATTCCAATTTCAATCGGTTGTAGTTCCATGATCCAATATCATCACATAGTCTATACCATGTGAATGCCCTTCCTTTCAAATATAAAGGGAAGACCTTCTTCTTGAAAACATCCTCGGGTATACCTGCAAGCTTAAATAATCAACACACTTCATCCAAATAGATTAGGTGAATATCAGGATGTAATGTTCCATCTCCTGCATAAGGATTAGCTAGCAGTTTCTCTATCATACCTGAAGGAATTTCATAATAAATATTTTCAGTAGATGCAGTAGGTTGAGGAGCAACTCTTTTCTCTTCAGGTCGAGGTGAAGATACCCCGAACAAGCCCCTCAAAGGATTATTTTCCATAGTTACAAGTGACAGTAAATTTCAACACACTATGTAAATCTTTCCTTACCAAATTCCACTTACCAAAGGCGCTTCACTCCCCAGCAATGGCACCAGAAAAGAGTCTTGATGACCCACAAGTATAGGGGGTCTATCGAAGTCCTATCGATAAGTAAGAGTATCGAACCCAACGAGGAGCAGAAGGAAATGACAAGCGGTTTTCAGCAAGGTATTCTCTGCAAGCACTGAAATTATCGGTAACAGATAGTTGTGTGGTAAGATAATTCGTAATGGGTATCAAGTAACAAAAGTAACTAAGGTGCAGCAAGATCCTTTTTGTAGCAAAGGACAAGCCTGGACAAACTCTTATATAAAGCAAAGCGCTCCCGAGGACACATGGGAATTACTGTCAAGCTAGTTTTCATCATGCTCATATGATTCACGTTCGTTACTTTGACAATTTGATATGTTGGTGGACTGGTGCTTGGGTGCGGCCCTTACTTGGACAAGCCTCCCACTTATGATTAACCCCTCCCGCAAGCATCCGCAACTACGAAATAAGAATAAAGGTAAACCTAACCATAGCATGAAACATATGGATCCAAATCAGTCCCTTACGAAGCAACGCATAAACTAGGGTTTAAGCTTCTGTCACTCTAGCAACCCATAATCTACTTATTACTTCCCATTGCCTTCCCCTAGGCCCAAACAATGGTGAAGTGTCCTGTAGTTGACGTTCACATAACACCACTAGAGGAAAGATAACATACATCTCATCAAAATATCGAACGAGTACCAAATTCACATGATTACTTATAACAAGACTTCTCCCATGTCCTCAGGAACAAACACAACTACTCACAAAGCATATTCATGTTCATAATCAGAGGATTATTAATTATCATTAAGGATATGAAAATATAATCTTCCACCGAATAAACCAACTAGCATCAATTATAAGGAGTAATCAACACTACTAGCAACCCACAGGTACCAATATGAGGTTTTGAGACAAAGATCAGATACAAGAGATGAACCAGGGTTTGAGAGGAGATTCTGCTGGTGAAGATGTTGACGGAGATTGACCCCCTCTCCATGAGAGGATCATTGGTGATGACGATGGCGATGATTTCCCCTCCCGAAGAGAAGTTTCCCCGGCAAAACAGCTCCACTGGAGGCCTAGATTGGTTCTGCCCAAGTTCCGCCTTGAGACGGCGGTGCTTCGTCCCAAAAGCTTCCTTTTGATTTTTTCTAGGTCAAAACACACCATATAGCAGAAGATGGGCATCGGGGGCCTGCCAGGGGGCCCACAAGGACGGGGGTCGCGTCCTCCACCTTTGTGGATGGCAGGTGGCCCCCTCTGGTATGTTCTTCGCCCAATATTTTTTTATATATTCCAAAAATATTCTCCGGGAAGTTTTAGGACTTTTGGAGTTGTGCAGAATAGGTCTCTAATATTTGCTCCTTTTCTATTCCAGAATTCCAACTGCCGGCATTCTCCCTCTTCATGTAAACCTTATAAAATAAGAGAGAAAAGGTATAAGTATTGTGATATAAATTGCAATAACATCCCATAATGCAATAAATATCAATATAAAAGCATGATGTAAAATGGACGTATCAATGAGTTACGGTGATAAATATGCAACTGAATGCATCTTCCTGAGCGGAACTGATATGTTGAGCGAGCAATGGATCATTTTCTTTTTTAAGATATTCATGAGACGCTCTCAGTTTCTCTAGCTCTTGTTTCCTTTGAAGATAATCATAGGAAAGCTTCTCATGAGTAGCTGAGAGGGTTTCAGGACGACTATCAAGTTCTTTGTACTTAACGCGAAGAATTTTGATGTCTTCGATTAAGGACTGAGTTCGATTCATTTTCTCGTCTAACAGGTCATCGCTTTTGTCTAACAATTTTTGAATCTTTTCCATGGCTGTTTGTTGTTCGGTTGCAATTTTAGCAAGTATCCTATAACCGGGGTTGGATTCACATCCAGAGTCATCTTCACTAGAGTTCTGAAAGTAAGCATCACGAGAGTTTACCTTGGCACCTCGTGCCATGAAGCAGAGGGTGGGAGCAGAGTCATCGTCATAGTTCTCTTCAGCGTCGGCGTTGTGATCATTGTTTTCAGTGTTGAAGATGGACTTGGCGACGAATGCCGAAGCTAGAGCCAGGCTTGCCACGCCTGAATCAGACTCCTCCTCAGACTCCACCTCTGCCTCCTCTAAAGCGGACTCCTCCTCTAAATCCATTTCCTTCCCAATGAAATCACGTGCCTTGCCAGATGAGCTCTTCTTGTAAGATGAAGACTTTGATGACGACTTTGAAGAAGACTTTGAGGATTTATTGTTCTTCTTGTCGTCAAAGTCATATTCCTTGATCTTCTTCTTTTTATTTGCTTCCTTACCCCATTGAGGACATTTAGATATGTAGTGGCCTGGCTTCTTGCATTTGTGGCATGTTCTCTTCTTGTAGCCACGAGTGGAAGCCTCATCATTCTTGGAGCTGGATCTTGAAGACTTTCCGAAGCGAGTCTTCTTTGAGAACTTTTGGAACTTCCTCACAAGCATTGCTAGATCTTTGCCAATGTCTTAGGATCATCAGAACTGCAGTCAGATTGTTCATATGAGGATATAGCCTTTGCCTTCAAAGCACGAGATCGACCGTAGTTGGGACCATAATATCTCTCTTTTAAGATAGCTAGAATTCATGTGTGTTGAGCCTCTCAAGTATGTCAGATGGATCGAGATCTTTGAAGTCAAGGCGCTCTTGGATCATCAAGGGCAGAGTGTCAAAGGAGCTGTCAAGTGATCTCATTAGCTTCTTCACTATTTCATGCTTGGTGATCTTAGTGGCCCCAAGTGCGCGAAGCTCATTTGTGATATTAGTGAGGCGGTCGAAAGTGAGCTGGACATTCTCATTGTCATTCCTCTTGAATCTGTTAAAAAGATTGCAAAGCACATCAATTCTTGAGTCTCTTTGAGTTGAGACACCTTCGTTCACCTTGGACAACAAGTCCCAGACTAGCTTTGCAGATTCCAAATCGCTCACATGGCCACACTGCCCTTTGGTCAGATGACCATAGATGATGTTCTTGGCGGTTGAGTCCAGTTGCGCGAATCTCTTGACATCAACGGCGGTGACGCCTTCACCAAATTTGGGGACAACAGTCTTGACGACATACCAGAGATCGATGTCAATGGCTTCAAGATGCATGTGCATCTTATTCTTCCAGTAGGGGTAATTAGTGCCATCAAAGACGGGGCACGTAATGGAGACTTTGATTATCCTTGCAGTCGACACAGCTAAAACTCCAGGTGGTTAAACCGAATCACACAGAACAAGGGAGCACCTTGCTGTGATACCAATTGAAAATTCTAGTTATTGACTAAAGGGGGGGGGTGAATAGGCGATTTTTATGAATGTATTTGAAAGATGCAAGATCTTGAAAGACAGACAACCAAACAACACCTATAAGATATACAACGGAAGATAAGCTATGCTAGATAGACCATAGTCAAGTAAATAGTACAGTGAAAGCACGAAGACTAATGGCAACTAGGTAGAACAGATCGGAATGGAAGACAGTATGAAGCCAAACATGTGAAAGTCTTCACACAATTAAGTCAAACAGATCAGCAAGCAAGCAATGACTTCACAAAGGCAAACTGAAATGTAAAGGAGTTAGGGGATACAACCAGTTGCTTGATGAAGACAAGGATTTGGTAGACCAGTTCCAGTTGCTGTGACAACTGTACGCCTGGTTAGGGAGGCTGAGGTTGAACTCAGAAGACCACATCTTCACCTTATTCCCCTTTAGCTAAGGACACTTAGTCCTCGCCCAATCACTCATGTAAGTCTTCAATGTAGACTTCCAAACCATCACAAACTTCGTTCACCAGCGATCCACAATGACTCTTGGATCCTCAGAATGTGACGCCTAAACGGCTGGAGGATACATAGTCCTCAAGTGTAATAAGTCTTCAGTTCACGCGGACAGAAAGACTTTAGTGACGCCTAACACTCTTTGGCACTGGGTGCTTTGGGCTTTGTCCTCGCAAGGTTTCTGTCTGAAAGGCTTCGGAGGTGGGTTGCTCTCGAACGACAAAAGCCGTGCACTAACTCTGAGCAGCCACCAATTTATGGTGTAGGGGGTGGGCTATTTATAGCCAGGAGGCAACCCGACATGATATGTCTGAAATGACCCTTGGTCACTAAGGAACCGACACGCGTCCAATGGTTGGATTTCAAACACATGCGGCAGCTTGACTTGGGCTACAAGTAAAGCTGACTCATCTAACTCTGGATAAGATTTTCTCTCATTATCTTCACTCGAAGACATAGAAGTTTGGTTGAGCATCACGCCAGTCTTCTGACTTTGTTCACCTGGACCCCACTTAATAGTTCAGTGGTTCCTGTGACCCAAGAAACAAGAAAATGGAACTACAAAAGAAACTATGTCTTCACACTCCATAGTCTTCACGTGAATGTCTTCACACGTCATTATCTTCAACGTGAATGTCTTCACGAACCACCATTGTCTTCAATGTCTTCATACATTTTTAGGGGTCATCTCTGGTTGGTAAACCGAATCAATGAGGGACTTCTACCTGTGTTATCCTGCAATTCTCACAAAAACATTAGTCCCTCAACCACGTTTGTTGTCAATACTCCATAACCAACTAGGGGTGGCACTAGATGCACTTACACCACCATCCTCACCAAGGTCCTCCAAAAGCTTTACTTGTGTAGGTGTGAGAATAGACAAGATCCAGTACCAATTGTGTTATTTCCATAATATACTATAGTACATCAGTTTTTGAACTTGTGGCTTACCACCACGTATACAGTGTTCCCGCCAAACTTCATCTCAAAACGGTATGGGCCGTCGATTCCGCAAATCCAATGGACTAAGCAGGAGCGAATCCAAAGAAAGTTGGTCATGATTTGGATACATCTAACTATTCAGGCTGCTTATTTCTCTGTCAGGTCCTTCTTGATTCTTCCGGACTGAACTCTTCCCGTACCGCCGTATGGCATCCCTTTATCTGCTCAGGCCGGTATCCTCCTCCGCTCCCAGCATGCAGCAACTGACTCACCCCCGCCTTCTGCCTCTCTCCACACAGCAATCTTCTGTATTCTTGCTCCCAAAATCCACTTCTAAACTGGCCGCCTCGCACCCAGATGTCGGCCGCCGTCTCGGCGGCCACCGCAAAACCTGCGCGCGCCCTTCCGCATCCCAAGCTTCAACGCACCTCTGCCCTGCATTTCTATGCCAAGTCCCTCCTTTTGTATGTCCGGCGTACGCAGCGTGGCGATGACTTCGGAGCTTCCTCTGTCATAGAGTAGCTTAGCTTGTCCAAGAGAGTCATTCCCTGTACTGGTTTTGCTTCTCTTTTTCTGCATCCAGATACTCCACGGGTGATTCTTTACTAATATCTATCACGTATCATCACATTAATCCTCAGTTTTGAAAATTTGGCGCTGGTTATGGTCATTGGTAATGTTTGGTATTCCTGCACGCCAACTGTTTTTTTTCAAACCAACTTATGTTGCGGTTCTTTGAGGCAGACCAGAAAAAGTATTGAATTTTCTGTGATTAATCTAGACCACCAGATGATAGTGCAAGTACCAGCAATGATGCAAGGCACCATTACAGACGCCAATGACAAAACATGCATGCCAGTAGAATTATCCGCAATGACAAGTTATTTATGTTGTGCCATTAATAAAAGAAGAATCCAACTCTATACCTTGGTTGCACTTTGTACGATGGTAACAGTCCTATGCCAAGAAAGAAAAGCAGTGGGAATATTTTGTGTTTCAAAATGTAGCATACATGATTCAATCGCTCAATTTATCTTTACTAAATATTGAAAAACTTGATGAGTAATAACTGAACGTCATAATCTATCCTTATCTAATATTTCTCTCTTGATCGCTATGTTAAAAATTACAGTGTTTCTA
Source organism: Aegilops longissima (assembly GCA_021605205.1). Lineage (NCBI taxonomy): Eukaryota > Viridiplantae > Streptophyta > Magnoliopsida > Poales > Poaceae > Aegilops > Aegilops longissima. The sequence goes on from CM038679.1 coordinate 257,123,608, forward strand.
TTGGTAATTTTAATATATATTCATCTGACCAGTGAGGGGAAATATGTTTCCAATTGTAAAATGAATGAAGACTTTGATTTAGATCAAGCAGAAAAAATGCCACCCCTGATTAGATGGAAGTAACTCTGTATTATGGCATTTATTTCTAATGGTTGTACTACTAGGTTCAGACATGGAAGATGACAGTTTTCCCCTCCAATCTTTCACCATTGGTCACAGGAAACATGGAAACCTACTGTGAGAAAGGAAGTAAAACATACTGTAGTCTTATCTCATGTGGTTTAGTAGTTTCTGGAATTTTGTATTATTGGACATCTGAGCATGAAGAAAGTGAGATACTGAGATGTATAAGATATTACATATCTGTTCTGGAGAGTAGTATTTCTTTTTGCGGGAGAAGAGTAGTAAAAGATAATGGTTGCCCATTGTTATTTATCCAGAATGACAGTCTTTCATTTAGCCTCCAAAAGTGCGCAGCGATCATGTAAATAATAATAATTTGGGCAGCGATTCCTTGATCATCTTATTGCAATTACCAATTGTGTCAAGTTTAGTCATAAGAACAAGGAATTATATGGGGTAAACAAAATAGACCAAGGAGTCTTTTTCGTATTAGATGATGATCAACACAAGCACATGTCCTTGGGGTTTGAACTATTTACGAGCCGGCAAATAGGTCTTTCTTGATAATTTGTGAAAAGTTGGATGCATCGCCAATTTGCCTATCCCCATTGCCATAATGATGACGTTAATCCAAGTTCAGTTTCTAGAAATTATTAGGGAGTAAGACAAATAATAATCCAATGCTTACTATTTCTTTTACTTGGTACGTGCCTTTACTAGTTTCCATAATACCAAATTGGAAGATCATTGATCCATATTCAACATCGGATAATGTACATTTGGTCTAGTTCTTTCCTTTTTTTCACTCACATATTGTCTTGAGATGATGGATAGGCCAAGTACTTCTACCAACCCACTCTTCATCATGCAAGAAGCGAACAACTACGTCACCAAGCAACACCTATTCAGCATGCAAAGAGCTTTGCATCAAGTGAATGAAGCATTGAGCGGCTCCATCGACCTACTCGTCACCGATTTGCGACAATCTGAGCTGCATATAAGAGACTACTTCGACAACAAGCTTTCCACCCACATGGAAGAGCTTGATGCTAGGATGCCTACTCAAATGGAGGAGTTTCGTGCTTTGATGGTTAACCGTTCTTCTACGACATCATTATCATCAAGACGACACCACTCAAGCCGACATTCTTCGAAACCTTCTTTGTATATAAGTCTTCCACGAGCTCGCCCGCATTGTTGCCAAGACCATGAAGATCACCAGGCTCCACAAAACCCATTTCAAGGCAATGGTTTACAAGACCGCCTCCCGGAACGTGAACGCCCCCGGCACCGAGCAAATGATCCCATGGAACAAGAGCAAGCTCCAATCCGCCAAGATCACCAAGTACACCAAGACGGCGACGCCCTATGACAAGAACGACAATGCCGTGAGGAACAAGCCCAAGAATCTCAACGTGCCCTACGCGAAGCAACACAAGCCATCAATGAATGCAAACGCCGTGTGCGCAAACAAGAAGAGGCCTCCGACGAGAGCGACAAGAAGAAGTCGCACGCCTTGAGGAGCGCCAAGAGTTGAGGAACCGTTCAAGAATTCCATGCCCTCAACGTCAAGTTAATTAAGAGGAGCACGAGGAGAAACCGCTCAAAGATCCTCCTCCACGACAAGAGCGTCATTGCCATCGCCACCAACACAATGAAGAGCAACGCTACAACAAGCTAAAGTTTGACATGCCAAAGTTCTCCAGAAGCAACGATCCCGAAGATTACCTTTAATGGGCATTGAAGGTCGACAAGATCTTTCGTCTACACAACTATGAAGAAGAGAAGAAAATTGCGATGGCATCGCTTGAGTTCCAGGACTATGTCCTTATTTGGTGGGAGCAAGTCATTGAGCGAAGAGAAGCAAAAGATGACCCACCCATCACAACATGGAACCAAATTAAGGATGTCATGCGAGCGTGCTTTGTGCCTACATATTACAGCCGAGATCTCTTCAAAAAGTTGCAACTCATCAAGCAAGGCACCAAGTCCATTGAAGAGTATTACAAGGAGATGGAGATCGTCATGATCTGAGCCAATGTCACAGAAGATGAGGAGCAAATTATGGCACTATTCTTGAATGGACTCAACCATCCTATCAAGAAGATTGTGGATTTCCAACCTTCGAACCTCCTCGAGCTAGTGCACCAAGCTACCAAGGCGGTGCGACAAGTGCAAGATGATTACAACTACGCCAAATACTCTTACAGGACCTATAGTTCATACAATCAAGCTTGAAAGACTACGACACCCTCTACCTCGACGAAAGCTACACCAAGCAATGACAACAGGTCAAGTTACAAGAAAACTTTGACATCTTCAAGTCGTCCTCCTACTACAGGCAACTTCAAGGTGAGAGCTTCATCACCAACTCCAACGGATGAGACCGTCAAGATGAGTTTCATCAAATGCTTCACATGTTAAGGTTGTGGCCACAAGTCATTTGAGTGCCCCACTCGTCAGACCATGATCACCAACGACAACGACACCTATGACTCCATGAGTGAGGAAGAATTGGAAGCACTTGAGCACGTGGCCATGCACCGGCGAGTGAATGAAGACGAAGATGACCAAGTATTTTGTGACAAAGATTCAAGTCCCGCTCTTGTTGTCCCAAAGGTCTTGACACTTCAAAACCAACAAGACAAAGACCAATGTTGCCACATCTTCCAAACCAAAGCGGGCATCAATGGACGTTCTGTGAAGGTCATCATCGATGGAGGAAGTTGCCACAATTTGGCAAGTGAAGAGCTATGTTCCAAGCTACAATTGGTCAAGATGAAGCATCCTCGTCCCTACAAGGTCCAATGGATCAGCTACTACGACACCATTCAAGTGGAGCACACCATTCAAGTCTCTTCAAGACTGGAGCATACAAAGACATATTGGAGTGTGATGTGGTTCCCTTGTCCGCTAGCCACCTCCTACTTGGAAGACCTTGGCAATTTGACCATGGCGTCATCCACAACGGGCGTACCAATCACTATAGGTTCAAGATGAAGGGCAACAAGTATGTGCTACGACCTATGTCGCCAAGCCAGGTGATCGCTGACAAGCAGGCATCCACCCATCATGGAGATAATAGTGAGGGAGTGAGCCACCAAAAAGAGACTGAGAGCCACAAGCCCAAAATGAGTGCTTCCATGATGAGAAACAATAATAACTTAGTGCTTTTAGCTACCAAAAGAGACATGAGAGAAGTGTGTGAGAACCCATCGAGTATTTTACGCTATGTCCTAGTGGTGCAAAGACGATGCAACAAGAACTAACACCGCTCACCATCTACCTTTAGTGTTGTTTAATCTTCTGTAGGAACTCAAGGACGTATTCCCCAATGAGCTACCTCCGGGTCTACCTCCACTATGAGGCATTGAAACCGCATCGATCTCATCCTTGGGGAACCTTTACCGAACAAGGCACTGATGCGGAGCATCCTTCGGTCATCCCCATGGACCTTCCATCAACTATCCAAGCTCCAAGTGGACCCATGACAAGAGCAAGAGCTTGTGCCATTCAATCCGAGGTGACATCACTCCTATTCGATTTCCTTTTTCCTTCCAGTGAGACATGGCTACTACCTAAGTCCGAGACACTATGCGTGATCAGGTACAACGTTCAAGCCAAGGAACCAGGAGCTGAGGAAGAAACGACAAGCGCCAACACTGGACAGCCGGAACTTCCGCCCCGAACTTCCGCCAGCCCGAACTTCCGCCCCCGACGACATCGACCAGTCCGAGCCTGCCCACTTTCTGGTTCGCCCGAAACCTGCCCGGAACCCGCCCGAACTTCCGCCCGCCTGACCTTCCGGCCCCCGGAAGCCAGCCCAGCTCCAACCGCGTCAACTCTCGGCTTAGGCGAGACCCTGCCCGGAACTTCCGGCCTAGCCCGGAACTTCCGGCCCTGCCTGCGTGCAGCCACTTGGGCCGAGGCCCGTGTACCCTTTCGTCCCGTAAACTATAAATACTCTCCCACCTCCTCCTAGTTAGGGTTAGCATTGGTTTGGCTCATCTTTGGTGTGAGAGCCCTTGCTCATCCACTTGGTACTTCTCCTCGGAGTTCACGACCTCTTCGGAGAAGATCCCCCAAGCGGATTCAAGACCCCTTCAAGGGAAGACCATCAAGACCTCCTCTCAGAGAAGATCGGCTACTCGTGTATCTTTCCTTTGTTGATTTTGAATCTTGTGCTACCTTATGTGTTCGGTGATCTAGCCCTTGTGTAATCGAAACTTGTCGGTTTAGTGTTCCTCTTGTGTGTGTTTCCTTGTGTTCTTCCGCCCGTTCATCATGTTTCCCCGTAGGATCCCCTCCAAATGTGAAAGATCTCCGATTAGGGTTCCACCCTACATCATATGGTATCATGAGCCACGTTGATCACGTTTTTGGAGCCCCTACCCCGTGTTTTCTAGCTTGATTTTGTTGTTTTCGTCCTAAATCCGAAATTCCCCACCAAAAATAGCCCCAAATTTTTTTGTGATTTGTTGGTGTGATGAAGTTTTGTTGGATTTGATCCGTGGATTTGCTTTGCTTCGAGTGGATCTAGCATCCCTACCCTTCTTCCCTTCGAATTCCTTCTTTTCCCCTCAGGATTTGGGTTTTCCCCCCATTTTTTCCGCCCAAACCCTCGATCCCGAAGTTCCTGTTCTTGGCAGATTCCCGACCCCCGGAACTTCCGGCCCCCGGACCTTCCGTCTTGCCCGGAACTTCCGGCCTAGACAGAAAGGTCGCACATCTTCGGTGACCCCCGCTTCTTCGGCAACTTCAACCTCGGTGCAGCGGCATCTTCGCCAACGTACTGAAGACCGTGCATCACATCATCGTCCACATTTCGCATCCGTTTGGAACCTCGACCGTAAGCAAGGACGGTAATCTCGATGACATCTTTGTCCAAACCTTGCCTTTGCATTGATAAACATCATAGCCATCTTTTGCGTTGCTTACCCATCGAGACAAGCCTTTGAGTATTGCAGGCAACGTGACTTGTGCACATTAGTTATCATACTCCATAGCATACATACCATACCACCGTGGTGCATATATTGGGATCCATTTGTGTGTCACAAAGTTGTCATAGCATACACAAGTGCTATCTTGGTTTGTGAAGTTTTGCATGAGAAAAGAGCTCAAAAGTGAAAGAGCCACCCAAGATTTTAAGCAAAGAGGAAAGATAAGAAAAGAACTTATGAGCAAGAACCATAGCATCATCTTACATTAAGATTGTCATATTGGATCATCGTGGATCATAGCACCGAAATACCATACATATCGCATACGTGGGATAGAGATAGTTGCATTTTTGCCTAGTAGGTTGTGCACAAGTCCCTTATCCGCCTATTATGCAATCGTGCTAGCGTCTCTCTAGTATTGTGCAACAAGAGTATTTTCGTGGATTCCACATTTTGGCTCACTTTTGGTTTGCACAATCCCACTTATCTATTTGCATGTGTGTTTCCATGTACACCTAATTGCTTGGTCAACTTGTTGCATTTGCAAATTTGTGAATCTTTTCCAACATTATTGAATCTCATTTACAATTGCATAAAATTTTGTGCCACCATCCTCACCAAGCTCCACCATAAGCTTCTATTTGTGTAGATGTGAGAACCGACAAGGATTGGTACCAATAGTGCTATTTCATTGTCCGCATTTGGGTGAACTTGATTCATCTTCAACATCGGTCAAAGCTACATTGGTATAAGTTCTTCTCCTTCTACCACTCACATATTTTTCTTGGAATGATGGATAGGCCAAGTACCTCTACCAACCCACTCTTCATCGAGCAAGACGACGACATGTCATCATACGTCACCAAGAGCCACCTCTTTGGTGCACAACGAGCGTTACATCAAGAGAACAAGCAATGAGCAACCGCATCGACAACCTCGCCACCGACTTGCGACTCTCCGAGCAACGTACAAGGGACTACTTCGACAACAAGTTCGACGCGCACAAGCAAGAGAATGATGCAAGAATGGACGAGATCCGCACCTTGATGAGGAACCGACATCATTCCACTTCGTCATCATCAAGACGGCGCCGCTCGAGTCGACACTCCGACGACACCTTCTACGACTCAAGTACACCGTCATCGAACACCCTTCGACGAGCCGCGCGTCAAGACCGTCATGCATCTCGCAACCCGCTACATGACAAGCATTCACAAGAGCAAGTCGATGAACAAGTCCCTCGTCCTAAATCCAATCAAGCCGCTTTTGCCCAAGCTCAAGAACAACAACGACTAAGGCGCCAAGAGGAAGAACGAGCGCGTCTACATCAAGACGAACAAGATGCCGAGGCTCAACGCCTTCAACAACAATGACGAGAAGCGCAAGCTCTTGAGGCGCAACGTGCCCTTCAAGATTCAAGTCGAGGCATCGCCAACCGCAATCGCGAATGGCGCAATCAAGAGGAAGCCCTTCGAGAAGAACTCCAAGAGAGGAACTACCAACCACGTGTGCAACGTCAAGTTCCTCAAGCTCCTCAACAAGCTCGTCAAGCTCCACCTCAACCTCAAGTTCAACAAGAGCAAGTTGATCATGGACTTCCTCCACACCAAGAGCACCAAGAAGATGATTGTCACCCACGTCAAGGGCGTCATCATCCTCGACCACAACAAAATGAAGAGCACCGATATGGAAAGCTCAAATTCACAATGCCCAAGTTCAATGGAAGCAATGACCCCGAAGAGTACCTCTCATGGGCATTGAAGGTCGACAAAATCTTTTGTTTGCACAACTTTGAGGAAGAGAAGAAGATCGCTATGGCCTCACGTGAGTTCCAAGAATATGTGCTCATATGGTGGGAACAAATCATTGAGCGACGACAAGCAAGAGGTGAACCTCCAATCACCACTTGAGCTCAAATGAAGGATGTCATGAGAGCATGTTTTGTGCCAACCTACTACAACCGCGACCTCTTCAAGAAACTCCAACTTCTCAAGCAAGGAACAAAGAGTGTTGAAGAATATTACAAGGAAATGGAGATAGCCATGATTCGAGCCAATGTGAAGGAAGATGATGAGCAAACAATGGCACATTTCTTGAATGGACTCAATCATCCCATCAAGAAGATCGCCGACTTCTAACCGTACTCCACTCTCATTGAGCTCGTGCATCAAGCTACAAAGGTGGAACGTCAAGTGCAAGATGACTTCAAGTACACCAAGTACCCGTCCAAGCCCTACGGCTTCTCCAACAACCAATCTTCAACAACTCCTCCAACATCTACATCAACCAAACCTTCTACAAGCAACGACGACAAGTCAAGTTACAAGAAAACTTCGACAAGTTCAAGTCGTCTTCCTCCTACTACAAGCAACTTCAAGCCGCGTGATTCATCATCTACTCCAAACGATGAGACCGTCAAGACAAGCTCCATCAAGTGTTTCACTTGCGGCGGCCGAGGCCACAAGTCCTACGAATGCACCAACAAGCGCACCATGATCCTCAACAACGATGGCACCTATGACTCAATGAGTGAAGAGGAGAAGGAAGCCCTTGAGCAAGTGGCCATGCACCGGCGAGTCAACGAAGATGAAGATGATCAAGTCTTTTGTGACGAGGATTCGAGTCCCGCTCTCGTTGTCTCCAAGGTCTTGACTCTTCAACATCAACAAGAAGACGACCAAAGATGCCACATCTTCCACACAGAGGCCGGCATCAACGGGAGATCCGTCAAGGTCATCATCGACGGAGGTAGTTGCCACAACTTGGCAAGTGAAGAACTATGCTCCAAGCTTCAACTAGTCAAGAGGAAGCACCCGCACCCATACAAGGTTCAATGGATAAGTGACTCCAGCACTATACGAGTCGAGCATACGGTCCAAGTCTCCTTCAAAATCGGTGCATATGAGGACACTTTGGAGTGTGATGTGGTCCCAATGACCGTTTGCCACCTCCTTCTTGGTCGACCATGGCAATTCGACCGTGGTGTCTTCCACAACGGACGTACCAATCACTATAGCTTCAAGATGAAAGGGAAGGAATATGTGCTGCGACCTATGTCTCCTAATCAAGTGGTAGCCGACAAGCAAGCCACCCATCATGGAGAAAAGAGTGAGAAAGTGATCCACCAAAAAGTGAGTGAGAGCCACAAGCCAAACTTGAGCGCCTCTTCGCCTAGAGAGAGAAATCTCATCCTATTTGCCACCAAAAGTGAGATGAGAGAAGTGTGTGAGAACCCATCTAGTGTGATGCACTTTGTCCTTGTGTGCAAGGATGGAGAGCCAACAACTAACACCTCTCATGAGCTACCTTTAGTGTTTCAATCTCTTTTGCAGGAATTCCACGATGTTTTCCCCGATGAGCTACCTCCGGGTCTACCTCCTCTTCGAGGCATTGAGCATCGAATCGACCTCATCCCCGGAGCGCCTCTACCAAATAAGCTCCATACCGAGTCAATCCCGAAGAAACCAAGGAAATTCAAAGGCAAGTACAACAACTCATCGACAACGGCCATGTACGTGAAAGCTTAAGCCCTTGTGCCATTCCCGTTATACTTGTGCCTAAACCCGATGGAAGTTTCCGATTGTGTTCCGATTGTAGACCTATAAATGCTATTACCGTTCGCTATAGGCATCCCATTCCTCGCTTAGATGATATGCTTGATGAACTTAGTGGAGCCAACTTTTTCACAAAAATTGATCTTAAAAGTGGCTATTGCCAAATTCGCATACAAGAGGGTGATGAATGGAAAACTGCTTTCAAAACCAAATTTGGATTGTATGAGTGGTTAGTGATGCCTATGGGTCTATCGGAGGCTCCCGGTACTTTCGTGCATCTTATGCATCATGTGCTTCGCCCTTATATTGGGGTCTTTGTTGTGGTTTACTTCGACGATATTCTTGTGTTTAGCAAAACCATGAAAGAACATCTTGATCATGTTAGGGCTATTTTGCAAACCCTTCTCAAGGAAAGTCTTTATGCAAACATGAAAAAAATGCACATTTGGTGTTGACAAAGTGGTTTTCTTGGGTTTTGTAGTATCCTCAAAGGGTGTCCATGTTGATGAATCTAAAATTGAAGCAATTAAAACTTGGCCCCAACCCACCAATTTGCAACAACCACGTAGCTTTCTTGGTCTTGTGGGTTTTTATCGTCGCTTTGTGAAAAACTTTAGCACAATTGCCGCTCCTTTGCATGCCTTGAGTAAGAAGAATACTCCTTTTGTTTGGGGATCTTCGCAATCCACCGCTTTTGATGAACTCAAGTCTTTGCTTACTCATGCTCCGATTCTTGCTTTACCCAATTTTGACAAAACTTTTGAGGTTCATTGTGATGCAAGTGGTACCGGAATTGGCAGAGTTTTGATGCAAGAAAAACGAGCAATTGCATATTTTAGTGAAAAACTCTCCGGTGCTCAACTTAACTATCCCATCTATGACAAGGAATTATATGCTCTAGTGCGTGTACTACATGTTTGGGAACATTACCTTAGACCTCATGAGTTTGTCATCCATACCGATCATGAAACGCTTAAGTACTTAAAAGGTCAAACTAAGTTGAACAAGCGTCATGCCAAGTGGAGTGAATTTATTGAATCTTTTCCTTATGTCATTAAGTACATTAAGGGTAAGGAAAATGTTGTAGCCGATGCACTTTCACGCATATGCACGTTTGTCACTAAACTTGAGTTGAATGTTATTGGCTTTGAGCACATAAAAGACTTGTATGCTAATGATCCATCTTTTGCTATTCCTTATGCTAAGTGTTTGATGCATACGTCTTGGGAACAATATTATATCAAGGCTGGTTATCTTATGAGAGCTAACAAACTATGCATTCCCGAGTCTTCTCTTCATTTGCTCCTTTTGCAAGAGGCTCATGGAGGCGGACTCATGGGACACTTTGGACGCGACAAGACATTCGCCACGCTCTCCAAGAACTACTTTTGGCCCAAGATGTTCCGCGACGTCTCATGCTCTCCACTCTACTTCGCGTCTTGATCAAGAAGAACATCAAGGAGTGGGAGGCATGTCTACCCATTGCTGAGTACGCCTACAATCGCGCAACACACTCGACTACCGGCAAGTCCCCCTTCGAGATCGTCTACGGCTTCAACCCGTTGTCACCATTGGACATTCTACCACTTCCTCTCCAAGAGCGCACCAACATGGATGCAAGTGCACGGGCAAGCTACATCAAGAAGATGCATGAGGATACAAGACAAACCATCGAGCGCCAAGTACAACGACTAGCGACGAAGCTCAACGTCCACAAACAACCCATGGTCTTCAACATTGGTGATCTAGTGTGGCTACACCTTCGCAAGGACCGCTTCCCCAACGAACGCAAGTCCAAGCTTCTACCATGAGCCGATGGACCTTTCAAGGTGCTCGCACGCTACAACGACAACGCCTACAAGATCGACCTACCACGAGACAAGTACAATGTGAGCGACATCTTCAACATCAAGGACCTCGCGCCGTACCATGGTGATGAAGATCTTGATCCGAGGTCGGATCTTTCACAAGGGGGATATGATGCGGAGCATCCTTCGGTCATCCCCATGGACCTTCCATCAACTATCCAAGCTCCAAGTGGACCCATGACAAGAGCAAGAGCTCGTGCTATTCAATCCGAGGTGACATCACTCCTATTCGATTTCCCTTTTCCTTCCAAAGGAGACATGGCTACTACCTAAGTCCGAGACACTATGCGTGATCGGTACAACGCTCAAGCCAAGGAACCAGGAGCTGAGGAAGAAACGACAAGCGCCAACACTCCGGACAGCCGGAACTTCCGCCCCCGAACTTCCGCCCCCGAACTTCCGCCCCGACGACATCGACCATCCGGCCTGCCCACTTCTGGTTCGCCTGAACCTGCCGGAAGCCGCCCGAACTTCCGCCCCAGTAACTTCCGCCCCGGAAGCCAGCCCAGCTCCAACACGTCAACTCTCGGCTTAGGCCGACCTGCCCGAACTTCCGCGCCTGAACTCTGCCCTAGCCCGAACTGGGCCCTGCTGCAGTGTAGCCACTTGGGCCGAGGCCCATGTACCCTTTCGTCCGTAAACTATAAATACTCTCCCACCTCCTCCTAGTTAGGGTTAGCATTGGTATGGCTCATCTTTGGTGTGAGATCCTTGCTCATCCACTTGGTACTTCTCCTCAAGTTCACGACCTCTTCGGAGAAGATCCCAAGCGGATTCAAGACCCTTCAAGGGAAGACCATCAAGACCTCCTCTCGGAGAAGATCGGCTACTCGTGTATCTTTCCTTTGTTGATTTTGAACTTGTGCTACCTTATGTGTTCGGTGATCTAGCCCTTGTGTAATCGAAACTTGTCGGTTTAGTGTTCCTCTTGTGTGTGTTTCCTTGTGTTCTTCCGCCCGTTCATCGTGTTTCCCCGTAGGATCCCCTCCAAACGTGAAAGATCTATGATTAGGGTTCCACCCTACATCAGGCACTATACTGCGTCAACCCTGAAGAAACTAAGGAAATACAAAGGCAAGTACAACACCTGATTGACAATGGACATGTATGTGAGAGCCTAAGTCCTTGTGTCGTTCCGGTTATACTTGTTCCTAAGAAAGATTGTAGTTTACACATGTGTTCCGATTGTCGTCCCATAAATGTTATCACCGTTCGCTATAGGCATCCCATTCCACGCACTGACGATATGCTAGATGCCCTTAGCGGAGCCACCATTTTCTCGAAAATTGATCTTAAAAGTGGCTGTTACCAAATTCACATTCAACAAGGGGATGAATGGAAAACTGCTTTCAAAACGAAGTTTGGCTTGTATGAGTGGTTAGTTATGCCTATGGGCTTATCCGAAGCACTCGACGCTTTCATGCGTGTGATGCACTATGTTGTTCGCAAATACATTGGAATATGTGTGGTCTACTTTGACGACATACTTGTGTTTAGTGAGTCTAGATGATCATGTCACCCATCTTAGGGACGTTTTACAAACTCTTAGAAACGAGCGCCTTTATGCTAATATGGAGAAATGCACATTTGGTGTTGACAATCTTGTTTTCTTGGCTTTGTTCTGTCTTCTAAGGGCTTTCATGTAAATGAAGCTAAAATTGTTGCTATTAAAAACTTGGCCTCAACCAACCAACTTGCAACAAGTGCGTAGCTTCCTTGGTCTATTCGGTTTCTATCATACATTCATCAAGGACTTTAGCACGATTGCATCAGCATTGCATGCATTGAGTAAGAAGAATGCATCATTTGTTTGGGGACCATCCCCAAATACTGCATTCCATGAGCTTAAGAATTTTCTTACACATGCTCCATTGCTTGCATTGCCCAATTGTGATAAATTTTTTGAAGTGCATTGCGACCCTAGTGGTAATGGCATAGGAGGTGTGTTGATGCAAGAGAAGCGCCCACTACATACTTTAGCGAGAAACTCTCCGGAGCACAACTTAACTACTCCATTTATGACAAAGAGTTATATGCTTTAGTGAGAGCCTTGCATGTGTGGGAGCATTATCTTTGCCCTCGTTAATTTGTAATCTATACGGATAATGAGATGCTTAAATTCCTTAAAAGTAAAACACAATTGATTAAGTGACGTGCCAAATTGAGTGAGTTCATTGAGTCATTTCTTTATGTTATCAAGTACATCAAAGGCAAGGAAAATGTTGTGGCGGACGCTCTTTCCCGCAAGTGCATGCTTGTAACTCAACTTGAATTGAATGTCATAGGATTTGAGCACATTAAAGACTTGTATGCGTATGATGTTTCATTATCCATTCCTTATGCAAAATGTCTAATACATCACACTTGGGAGCAATATTATATCAAGGATGATTATCTAATGAGAGCTAACAAGATTTGTATCCCCGACTCTTTGATACATCTCCAACGTATCTATAATTTTTTATTGCTCCATGCTATATTATCTACTGTTTTGGACATTATTGGGCTTTATTATTCTCTTTTATATTACTTTTGGGACTAACCTATTAACCAGAGGCCCAGCCCAGAATTCTTGTTTTTTGCCTATTTCAGAGTTTCGCAGAAAAGGAATATCAAACGAAGTCCAAACGGAGTCCAAACGGAATGAAACCTTCAGGAACGTGATTTTTAGGAAGAATATGATCCAGGAGACTTGGACCCTACGTCAAGAAACAAAAGAGGAGGCCACGAGGTAGGGGGGCGCACCCTCCACCCTCATGGGCCCCCTGTTGCTCCACCGACGTACTCCTTCCTCCTATATATACCTACGTACCCCCAAACGATCAGATACGGAGCCAAAAACCTAATTCCACCGCCGCAACCTTCTGTACCCATGAGATCCCATCTTTGGGCCTGTTCCGGAGCTCCGCCAGAGGGGGCATGCATCACGGAGGGCTTCTACATCAACACCATAGCCTCTCCGATGAAGTGTGGGTAGTTTACCTCAGACCTTCGGGTCCATAGTTATTAGCTAGATGGCTTCTTCTCTCTTTTTGGATCTCAATACAATGTTCTCCCCCTCTCTCGTGGAGATCTATTCAATGTAATCTTCTTTTTGGGGTGTGTTTGTTGAGACCGATGAATTGTGGGTTTATGATCAAGATTATCTATGAACAATATTTGAATCTTCTCTGAATTCTTTTATGTATGATTGGTTATCTTTGCAAGTCTCTTCGAATCATCAGTTTGGTTTGTCCTACTAGATTGATCTTTCTTGCAATGGGAGAAGTGCTTAGCTTTGGGTTCAATCTTGCGTGTCCTTTCCCAAAGGATGCTTGGGGCAGCAAGGCACATATTGTATTGTTGCCATCGAGGATAACAAGATGGGGTTTTATCATATTGCATGAATTTATCCCTCTACATCATGTCATCTTGCTTAAGGCGTACTCTGCTTCCATGAACTTAATACTCTAGATGCATGCCGGATAGCGGTCGATGAGTGGAGTAATAGTAGTAGATGCAGGAGTCGGTCTACTTGTCTCGGACGTGATGCCTATATACATGATCATACCTAGATAGTCTCATAACTATGCTCAATTCTCACAATTGCTTAATAGTAATTGCTCACCCACCGTAAAATACTTAGCTCTTGAGAGAAGCCACTAGTGAAACCTATGGCCCCCGGGTCTATCTTCATCATATTAATCTTCCAACACTTAGTTATTTCCTTTGCTTGTTTACTTTGCTTTTATTTTACTTTGCATCTTTATCATAAAAATACCAAAAATATTATCCTATCATATCTATCGATCTCACTCTAAGTAAGTGACCGTGAAGGGATTGAAAACCCTTATCGCGTTGGATGCGAGGATTTATTTGTTTTGTGTAGGTGCGAGGGACTCGCGCGTAGCCTCCTACTGGATTGATACCTTGGTTCTCAAAAACTGAGGGAAATACTTACGCTACTTTGTTGCATCACCCTTTCCTCTTCAAGGGAAAACCAACGCAATGCTCAAGAGGTAGCACTCTTCTCTTCGTTTGTTGCTTTTTTTTCAAGAGGCTCACGATGGAGGATTTATGGGACACTTTGGACATGACAAGACATTAGCTACGTTCACGAAGAACTACTTTTTGTCCATGCTGTTTCGCAACATCTGACACTACACCAACCGATGCTCTACATGTCGCGAAGCAAAGTCTAAAGCTCAAGGCCATGGTCTCTATATGCCACTTCCTATTCCGCATCACCCATGGGAAGATATTAGTATGGATTTTGTGCTTGGTTTTCCTAGAACTCAGAATGGAAAGATTCGATATTTTTTTGTTGTGGACCGTTTTTCTCAAATGGCACACTTCATTCCATGTAACAAGATAGATGATGCTTCACATGTTGCAAATATGTTTTGTAGGGAAATCTTGGGTCTACATGGAGTGCCCAAGACAATTGTGTCGGACCACGACGTCAAGTTCCTTAGCTACTTTTGGAAGACCCTATGCGCCAAGCCTGGAATCAAGCTACTCTTCTCATCTGCATACCATCCGCAAATGGACAACAAGATAGAGGTCACAAACCGGACGCTATCAACTCTCCTCCGTGTCTTGATCAAGAAGAACATCAAGGAGTGGGAGGAATGCTTGCCCATCGCCAAGTATGCCTAAAATCGAGAAAGAAACTCTACTACCGGCAAGTCCCCCTTCGAGGTCGTCTATGGATTCAATCCATTGTCCCCATTGGACATTCTACCGCTACCTCTACAAGAGCGTATCAACATGGATGCGAGTGCACGGGCGAGCTATCTCAAGAAGGTGCATGCAGATACAAGATAAGCAATTGAGCGCCAAGTACACCGCCTCACGACCAAGTTCGACATCAATAAGCAACCCATGATATTCAACATTGGAGATCTTGTGTGGCTACACCTTCGCAAGGACCACTTCCCCAACGAACGCAAGTCCAAGCTACTATCTCAAGCCGACAGACCCTTCAAGGTGATCGCATGCTACAACAACAATGCATACAAGATCGACATACCACGTGACAAGTACGACGTGAGCGATATCTTCAACATCAAGGATCTCTCTCCCGACCATGGCGATGAGGTTTTTGATCCGTTGTCGGATCTTTCCCAATGGGGGGGTGGGGTGGGGGGGGGGGCGGATGCATAGTATCCTATGGCCATCCCCATGGACCTACGTACACCTCCCCAAGTGCTAAGTGGACCGATGACACAAGCACACCCTCTCGGAGATGCTCGTGACGACGGAGAAGTCCCCAATTACATGGACGAAGGAGCACGATGGAAGGAACCGGAGAAGGCCTACAGGCCCCAGACATCCGGCCCCTGGAGATGTCAACCACAATAGTAGCTCAGCTGAAGACCACCTACATGCACCGGACATCCAGCCCCTGGAGATGTCAACCACAACAGCAGCTCAGATCAAGACCACCTATAGGCACCGGACATCTGGCCCGACCAGCCCGGACATCTGGCCCAGCCCCGGAAATCTGGCCCCTGCTATACAGAGAGCACCCGGAATCGACCCTCGCCAGCCCGGAGATCTGTCCCCAAGCCCCAGACATCCGTCCCTACGTGAAGGCCCGGACATCCGGCCGGATGCCCGGACATCCCGCCCCTCCTGCCTGCGCGCAGTGTATCTGGGCTGAGGCCCATGTACCTCTTCACCCCCTAGACTAATACTCTTCCTCTACCTACGTTTTAGGGTTAGCATTATGATAGCTCATTTTGGAGATAGAGCTTTGCTTCCACTTGTACCTACTCCATTGGAGACCAATGCCTCCTAGGAGAAGATCCCCCAAGTGGATTCAAGATCCCCTTGTGGGAAGATCCTTCATGGATTCAAGACATCCTTCATCCTAGGATTTAGATGAACTAGTGCCCCTTTTGTATCCCACTTTGTTGGATTTGGACCCTTGCTACCTCTTTGTGTATGTGGATCTATCACATGTCTGATTGGATCAAGTCTGTTAGAGAGTTCTTCTTGTGTTTCTCTTTGATTTACCCTCGTTCCCCCTCCAAGTGTGAAAAGATCAACCTATTAGGGTTCCACCCTACATCACTATCTATGGCCGAGATCATGATTAGAGTAACGAAATCATGTGAGACGATGATCTACAACTTGATGCCCTTGAGCTAGACATCAAGACGCTGCACAAAAACCGTGAAGGAATTTCAGGACTTCCAAGTGACAGCCAGCAAGAACTTTTTCATGATGCATATACTTTTTTGGACAAGATCTAGAAAAATTTCAAGAGCATGCTCTTAGAGCTGGATCCCAAGGAAGAAGTGGACGAGCAGTCAGACCAAGGCAATGTCCAACACAAAACCGCAGAGACAAAATCACCTGTGCATGCACCTAGGAGACCTAAGCAAGTGTAGATTCCAACTCCTCCTTCTATTGCTATGGTCGACAAAAATGCTTATCCTGTGGTAGTATCTGCTACCTTAAAGGACACCAAGGTACCTTATAGGCACCCTAACTTGGGCAACACCAAATTTAATGCTCCTCAAGAAGTGGCCCATGTGGCTCAACAACAAGTGCAAGTAGAGGACTTACTGAAGAAGAGTGGCCCGACGGTTATGGCAAAAGGCAGAGTCCAATTACCCATGTGGATAACAGAAGAAATGTGTTAACTGTTAAATCTGCAAAGCTGAACATCTCTGAATTCGATGGAATAGACCTAGATTCTTGGATTCAAAACTTAGAGTAGTACTTTGCTGCTGCTAGAACCCCGCTGGAGCAAAGAACTGAGTTAGTTGTATCTTATCTTAAAGGTCCTACTGTACCAGGGTGAAGAGGCACCGGTTACTCTCCTAACAATGTACTGCTAACCCACAAGTATATAGGATCAATTGTAGCCTTTCTCGATAAGTAATAATGTCGAACACAATGAGGAGCTAAAGGTAGAACAAATATTCCCTCAACTTCTATTGAGCACCGATACAACTGTATGCACGCTTAACATTCGCTTTACCTAGAACAAGTATGAAACTAGAAGTACTTTGTAGGTGTAAAGAGATAGGTTTGCGAGCTAATAAAGAGCATGTAAATAAAATATAGGGGCTGTTTAGATAAATAAACAACTAAGTTAGTTTTAGTAGATAGCTTTTTTTCACAAGAAAGTTATTTGTCCCTAGGCAATCGATAACTAGACCAGTCATCATTATTGCAATTTTATATGAGGGAGAGGCATAAGCTAACATACTTTCTCTACTTGGATCATATGCACTTATGATTGGGACTCTAGCAAGCATTCACAACTACTAAAGATCATTAAGGTAAAACCCAACCATAGCATTAAAGTATCAAGTCCTCTTTACTCCCATACGCAGACAACCTACTTACTCCAGTCTACGCTTCTGTCACTCACGCCACCCACCATAAGCGAATCATGAACATATTGCAAACCTTACAGCGGGGATCCCTCACACTTGCGCAACACGGAGAGCACCATAGGACATCACCAATAATAAAACATACAACCCAAACCAATCATAATCATCAATTAACCCATAGGACAAAACGGATCTACTCAAACATCATAGGATGGCCATACATCATTGGGAAATAATATATAGTGTTGAGCACCATGTTTAAGTAGAGATTACAGTGGGCAAAATAGAGGTCACACCACTGCATAGATGGGGAGAGAGTTGGCGATGACGGCGACGAAGTTGTTGGTGTAGATCACCATCACGATGATGGCCCTGGCGGCGTTCCGGCGCCACCGGGAGAGAGGGGGAGAGAGGCCCCTCCTTCTTCTTCTTCCTTGACCTCCCCCCTAGATGGGAGGAGGATTTCCCTTCTGGTCCATGGCCTCCATGGAGGCGGAGGTGTGAGAGCCCCTCCAAGATTGTATCTCTCTTTGTTTCTCTTCTATTTCACATTTTTTTCTGGCCTTTCACCGTTTCTTAAATTCTCGGAGATCCGTAACTTCGATTGGGCTAAAATTTTAACACGGTTTTTATCCGGACATTATCTTTCTTGCAGGCAAAAGTAGGGCACCAACCGCCTTACAGGGTGGCCACAAGCCTGCCAGGCGCGCCCTGGGTAAGGGGGCGTGCACCTAGGGCTCGTGGGCCCCTCGGGCATCGTCTCACATTGATTCTTTTTCCCAAAAATCACAAATATTCCAAAAATAAATCTCCGTAATTTTTTTCACGTTTGGACTTTGTTTGGTATGGATATTCTGGAAAACAAAAAACATGCAACAAACAAGAACTGGCACTTGGCACTGGATCAATATGTTAGTCCCAAAAATAACATAAAATGTTGCCAAAAGTATATGAAAGTTGTAGAATATTGGAATGAAACAATAAATAATTATGGATACGACGGAGACGTATCAGCATCCCCAAGCTTAATTCCTGTTCGTCCTCGAGTAGGTGAATGATAAAAATAATAATTTTTGATGTGGAATACTACCTAGCATAATCTTGATCACATAATCTAATCATGGCATGAATATTAAGACAAAAGTGATTCAAAGCGATAGTCTATCATTTGACATAAAGTCATCAATACTTAGGCATCCCAACAAACAATCATGTCTTTCAAAATATCAATGCTAAAGAACGTTATCCCTAGAAAATCATATAGCCTTGTCATGCTCCATCTTCTTAATACAAAGTATTTATCATGCACAACCCCGATGACAAGCCGAGCAATCGGTTCATACTTTTGGACGCCCTTTAGCTTTTTCAACCCCCACGCAATACATGAGCTCAAGACATGGATATAGCACTATGGGTGGAATATAGTATGGTGATAGAGATATATGGAGAAGACAAAAAGGAAGAAAGTCTCACATCGACGCGGCTAATCAACGGGCTATGGAGATGCCCATCAATTGATGTCAATGCGAGGAGTAGGGATTGCCATGCAACGGATGCACTAAGAGCTATAAGTGTATGAAATCTCCAACTGAAAACTAAGTGGGTGTGCATCCAACTTGCTTGCTCATGAAGACCTTGGGCATTTGAGGAAGCCCGTCATCGGAATATACAAGCCAAGTTCTATAATGAAAAATTCCCACTAGTATATGAAAGTGACACCATAGGAGACTCTCTATACGAAAAACATGGTGCTACTCTAAAGCAAAAGTGTGGTAAAGGATCGTAGCATTGCCCCTTCTCTCTTTTTCTCTCATTTCATTTTTTCTTTTTCTTTTTTTCTTTTACTTTTTTGGTTGGACTTTTTTGGCCTATTTTTTTTCTTTTTTTTCGTCCAGAGTCTCATCCGGACTTGTGGGGGAATCATAGTCTCCATCATCCTTTCCTCATCGGGCAATGCTCTAATAATGATGATCATCACACTTTTATTTACTTACAACTCGATAAAACTAATACATAATGACTCTATATGAATGCCTCTGGCAGTGTACCAGGATGTGCAATGATCTAGCATAGCAAAGATATCATAAAACGGACAAGCCATGAAAATATCATGCTAGCTATCTTACGATCATGCAAAGCAATATGACAATGAATGATCAAGTCATGTATAGGATGGTGGTGGAAGTTACATGGCAATATATCTCGGAGTGGCTATGGAAATGCCATAATAGGTAGGTATGGTGGCTATTTTGAGGAAGATATAATAAGGTATGTGTGATAGAGCATATCATATCACGGGGTTTTGATGCACCGGTGAAGTTTGCACCAACTCTGGAGGTGAGAAAGGGCAAAGCATGGTACTGAAGAGGCTAGCATATTGCGGAAAGGTGAGAGTGCGTATAATCCATGGACTCACATTAGTCATAAAGAACTCACATACTTATTGCAGAAGTTTATTAGCCCTCGAAGCAAAGTACTACTACGCATGCCCCTAGGGGGATAGATTGGTCGAAAAAGACCATCACTCATCCCCGACCGCCACTCATAAGGAAGACAGTCAATAATAAATCATGCTCCAATATCATCGCATAACGAGAGACCATACATGCATGCTTCGGGAATCACAGACCTTAACACTAATATTCTTACTAAAACACAATCATTCACTAGTACCTCCCAAATATTACCATCTCTATATCGCAAAACTATTGCAAGGAATCAAACATATCATATTCAGTGATCAAGTTTTATGTAGGATTTTATGACTAACCATGTGAATGACCAATTCCTGTTGACTCTCTAAAGAGATATAAGTGAAGCATGATAGTTTAATTCTTTCTACAAAAGACTTGCCCACGCTCTAACAAATACAAGTGAAGCAAAAGAGCATTCTACAAATGGGGGGTTTTCTATGTGTAGAGAAACAGGCAATTCAAACTGCAAATGATATAAGTGAAGCACATGAAGCATTCTACAAAGCCATACTCAAAAATATATAAGTAAAGTGCAAAGAGCATTCTATAAATCAACCAAGGACTATCTCATACCAGCATGGTGCATAAAATAAAAAGGAAAAATAAACACAAGAGACGCTCCAAGAATTTGCGCATATCATGTGACGAGTAAAAATATAGATCAGTGTAAAATTACCGATGGTCGTTAGAACAAAGAGGGGATGCCTTCCGGGGCATCTGCAAGCTTAGTTTCTTGGGAGTCCTTGAATATTATGTTAGGGGTGCCTCGGGCATCCCCAAGCTTAGGCTCTTGCCACTCCTTATTCCTTCATCCATCATGATCTCACCCAAAACTTGAAAACTTCAGTCACACAAACTTAACAAAACCCTTGTGAGATCCGTTAGTATAAAAAGCAAATCACTACTTTAAGTACTGTTCCAAACCCATTCATATTTCATTTTTTGCATTATACCTACTATATTCTAACTTCTCCATGGCTTATACAAATGATAAAAATCCACAGTTCCACCAAAACACGCAAAAAATGCATCAAAAACAGAACAATCTGTAGTACTATGGACATTGACCATACTTCTGTAACTAAAAAATTCTAAAAAATTAGGACAAAATAAACATTTGCATAGCAGTACTGTGTAAAATTTTTAGATTTTTTTCATGTTCTAGTAAAAAATGTAAATTCATGCACTACAACAAAAGTTTATATTTTTTCACTGCACATACCAAACAAGCAATC
Source organism: Aegilops longissima (assembly GCA_021605205.1). Lineage (NCBI taxonomy): Eukaryota > Viridiplantae > Streptophyta > Magnoliopsida > Poales > Poaceae > Aegilops > Aegilops longissima. The sequence goes on from CM038679.1 coordinate 257,145,139, forward strand.
TAATCATCCTAAAGGAAAATCTTGGCACATTATTTTTATAATACAATGAATTTGTAAAAGGGGATAATTATTTTTGTGAGAAACTTTCATGAAGAATTCTACATTGTTTTCATGAGTATGAACACAAGTGTTCAATGTCGACCCTCACTTCTCCAATGCATAACCTTCCAATCGCTTTTCTTTTTGAAAAAAGTTTTTAAGTTCCCCTCTCTATTTTTTGTTTTAAATTTTTTTAAAGCACACAACAGAATAAAATGACTCTCTAAAACTTGTTGTTTGTCTACCTGGCATCACTTTCTTTAAAGTCGTTAAGCTAGGCATAAAGTGCTCAAGTAATTGATTGTGACGCCCCCAATTCAATCGTACACTAATCATACATGCAAACGTGTACGATCAAGATCAAGGACTCACGGGAAGATATCACAACACAACTCTAAAAATAATATAAGTCATACAAGCATCATAATACAAGCCAGGGGCCTCGAGGGCTCGAATACAAGTGCTCGATCATAGACGAGTCAGCGGAAGCAACAATATCTGAGTACAGACATAAGTTAAACTAGTTTCCATAAGATGGCTAGCACAAACTGGGATACAGATTGAAAGAGGCACAGGCCTCCTGCCTGGGATCCTCCTAAACTACTCCTGGTCGTCATCAGCGGCCTGTACGTAGTAGTAGGCATCTCCGGTGTAGTAGGAGTCGTCTTCGACGGTGGCGTCTAGCTCCTGGGCTCCAACATCTGGTTGCGACAACCAGGAAGAAAGGAAAGGGGGGAAAGGGGGAGAAAAGCAACCGTGAGTACTCATCCAAAGTACTCGCAAGCAAGGATCTACACTACATATGCATGGGTATCTATGTAAAGGGGCAATATCGGTGGACCGAATGCGAATGCCGTAATAAGAGGGGATAACTAATCCTGCCAAGATCAAGCGCTTCGCAGCCTCCATCTTGCAAAGATGTAGAAGAGAGTAGATGGTAAGTTCACCATGTATCATCACAGTAGCATAATCCTACCCGGCGATCCTCCCTCGTCAGCATACAATGTGAGAGCGATCACCGGGTTATATCTCGCACTTGGAAGGGTGTGTTTTATTAAGTATCCGGTTCTAGTTGTCATAAGGTCAAGGTACAACTCCAAGTCATCCTGTTACCGAAGATCACGGCTATTCGAATAGATAAACTTCCCTGCAGGGGTGCACCACATAACCCAACACGCTCGATCCCATTTGGCCGGACACACTTTCCTGGGTCATGCCCGGTCTCGAAAGATCAACACGTCGCAACCCTACCTAGGCACAACAGAGAGGTCAATACGCCGGTCTAATCCTAAGCACGCAGGGGTTTGGGCCCATCGCCCATTGCACATCTCAAGACGCTATGCGGCAGCCGTATGCACCTAGCAACCTCCATTACAAAGGAAGTCACGCTACGCGGTCCAATCTGGCGCCACGCTTTCGATTCTCGATGTCGAAGGCTTCGCCGATACCACGACGCTGAGTGCCCATAATCTGTTCCCGCATAGTTGGTTAGTGCGATAGGCGATGGCCGACTCAGATCGATACCAAGATCTCGTTAAGCGTGTTAAGTATCCGCGAATGCCGACCAGGCCAGCCCACCTCTCTCCTAGGTGGTCTCAACCTGCCTTGTCGCTCCGCCTCAAAGTAACGATCGGGGCCGTCGGGAACCCAGCCCACCTCTACCGGGATGGAGCCACCGCCCTTCACCCCCATCTCCTAACAGATCATAAGTAATTTAACGAAGATAAAGTATATAACATATGCCCGTGATCACCTCCCAAGTGATCACGACCCAAAGAGTATAGCATGGCGACGGACAAGAGTGTAGGGCCATCGATGGAATACTAGCAACCTATACTAAGCATTTAGGATTGCGGTAAGGGTATCAATCAGTAGTAACAATGACAAAGCTATGCAGCAGAATAGGATTTAACCGAAAGCAAGAATATGCTACACTACTCTAATGCAAGCAAGATAGAGAAGAATAGGCGATATCCGTGTCTGTGGGGGGGCTTGCCTGTTGCTCACACAAGAAGGAGGGGTCGTCGGTGACATAGTCCACCACAGGGGCATCAGCATTGTCACGGGTCTACCAAGAGAAGAGGGGGAGAAACAGTAAATACATAGCAAGCAAGTGCATAACAGACAACAGCAGAGCTAGACGTGTTCTAACGCTGTATGAGGTGATACCGTGAAGGGGGAACATCCGGAAAATATCCCCGTGTTTCGTGATTTTCTACAGATGAATCGGAGGGAAAAGTTGCGTGTTCGCTATGCTAGGGATGCATGGCGATTTAACGGGCTCGCGAATCGGATTCGTCTCGTCGTTCTAAGCAACTTTCATGTACAAAGTTTTTCCATCCGAGCTACGGTTTATTTTATATTGATTTTAAAAGATTTAAATCATTTTTAGCATTTATTTAATTATTTTAACCCAACATTATCTGAGCAGTGCATGCCGACGTCAAGATGACATCGGCGAGCAATGAGGCGTTGACCGTCAACTGATGTGTGGGTCCTGCTCGTCATTATCGCTTAGTCTAATTAGGTTTAACTAATCTAATTACTGTTTAATTAAACTAACTAGTTAATTAGATTAATTAAATAGGATTAATTAACTTATTTATTTATTTATTTTAATTATTTTTTATATTTTTTTAAATGTTCCAGGGGCTGGGACCCACTTGTCATTGGCCCTGGGGGCCTATCGGGTCCAGGCGACGGGCGTTATCGGGTGCGGGCGCCGCGCACCCGCATAGAGGCGACGGAGGGCGCCGGCAGGTCGTGCCACGACGCGTCCGAGGGCGCGGGCATGCGCGAGAGGCGAGAGCGCTTAGCGGCAAGGCTGGGCGGAGCAGGCAGCAGCACTGGGGCGAAGGGGTCGGCGCGCGCGGGGCGGTGGGCGTCGGGAAGGGGAACCACGGCAGCGGCGAGAACGAGGCGGATGCTGCGGCGTCTGCGCGTGCAAAGCGGCGGCGCGCGCAGCATGGCGGGAGCTGCGGCAGCGGGTGTCGCGGCAAGCAAGCAGGGCGAGGCCATGCACCGGCGAAGCAGCAGAAGCCAGCAGAGGCGACGACGGAGCGGCGCGCTGCAGGCAGCGCAGCAGCGCGCCCGGTGTGGGCGGGGCGCGACCGCAGACGGGCCGTGAGGCGCGGGCGTCTTGTGGCGAGGGGTGCGGCGGAAGGATGGCCCCGGTCGTGGTGAGCGCGACGGGCGTAGGGGAGGAGCGTGTGCGCGTGCGCGATGGAGTAGCGGGACGGCGCGCGGAGGAGACGGGTGCGGTCGGCGTGGGGGGGGGCGGCCAAGGGCGTGGCCGAGCGGCAGCGGCACGGCAAGCGCGATGCGCGAGGGAGACAGGAGGAGGAGAGGGGCGCGTGCTCACAGCGGGGAGTAGGGACGGGGCAGTGGGGGTCGGGGTGGTCGACGGGGACGACGCGGCAGAGCGGGAGGCAGGCCAGTGGGGAGGTCCGGCAAGGCGGCGTGGGCTCCGGGCGGCGGCGAACAATGACGAGCGGCGACATCGGCGGCCTCCTCCTCTCGATCCCGATCCAATCGGGAGAGAGAGGGGGGATATATTTCGGGGGGGAGGAGTGGGGGTGTCAAGCGAGTGGGGAGTGGGGGATGTTTATGGGGTGCGGGGTGGGCGGCTGGTGGTTCGTGGCCAGTTGGGCGGTGGCTCTCTTGGGCTGGAGCCCCGGGGGTTCTTTTCCTTTTTTTTGTTTGTTTTTCTTTGTATTTTCTTTCTTTTATTTATTTTCTTCTGCTTTAATTCAATTTAAAATATTTATGCATTTTATAAAACTGTGTCTTCTACACCATAATTATCTATGTAATATTTAGTACAACCGAACATTTTTATTTTAGTGTTTGAAAACTTTTATTGTTTTCCTTTAATTAAATTTTGAATTTGTTTCAGTTTTGAATTATCTAGAGTTTATCAACAGTAACCGAGGTGACGCGGCATCATTAGCGGGGGATCAAATTATCCGGGCGTCACAATTCTCCTCCACTACAAGAAATCTCATCCCGAGTTTTAGGAGGCGTAAGGGGGGAAGAAGATTCTAGTTACGAAATTCTAGCGAGTGTTCTTGGTCTTAGTTGCTCTCCTCGAAGTGGTCGATCCATAATGCCGATGTTTTCATACTTCGGCCTGAGGTCATCATGATGAAGTCGGCATCCTTTCTTCGGGAACTCCTTCGTACTGACGAAAAGGATAAGGGGTAGCTTTGGAAGAACGGAACTCTACAAGGTGGCTATCTTGGTTTATAACTCAGGGAATGTGGTAGAAAGTAACTCTCGAATGGAAACTTAAGACAGTATCGAGAGCAAGGTAAGTAGCTACCATGAGAAGTTTCAAGCGGGTAGGCAATCGTTGGATGCCTGAAACAAAGTGTGAAAGGGGTCTAGAGCAATGAGAATAAGTATTGCGTCTGATACCAGAATAGATCACTTGGCAGGTGTCCCGTGAATTACATATGAAGTCAAGCGCGAGGAATAACTTTGACAACAGGGTGTACAGGAGAGTCAGGTTTCGATCCTGTGGAACTGTGGGTTATGGGCCCACCATGTGTGTTAAAAGTAGGAAGGGCAGTGACGTCTTGCACGATCATGTAAGTAAGGATGTCGGAGGGTAGCCTGTCAGTTATGTTGGCAACAACGTTGGTACCAAGGGCGAGGAACGATGAGAACCCTTTTCCTGCTCGTTGATCGAGGCAGACCATTAGGCAAAGTTCTCGTCCATCGGTGGATATCGGAATGTCATCAACAATAGTAACAGGTTCTTACTAACAGAGTTGTGCACCGAGGTGCTTACAAAAGTAGTGACTTATTACTGCTTAGATCATATAAACCTCAAGAAGCTTAAACAAAACAATGGAAACAAAAATGTGATTATCAGTTTAAAACGAACAATGGAAAGGAAAAATGTGTTTAAACACATAATTTAGGGGTATATCCTTCCCATGACAGGATATAATTGTAGAAAACCCTTTAGGAAAGGGGAGAGAAATTTCATGACATCATCCATACAACGATGTTTGGATAATTTGATTTAGAAAATTTAGCACTGTGCTTCAAATGTTCTTATTGAAGATAGGAGTACCACAGACATGCGTCGAGATAGCATTGACATGGTATTCAAGCAAAGGCCAGACTTCGGATATACAAAGGATCCATCAGGATAAACTTATTAAACAAGGCATTCAATTTCCTCGTGGAAAAACGGTTAGCCTTGTTTAAAAGGAAACTATAACACTAGGTCCTCCTGTCAGATGTGCTAGGCATGACATCACCTTACCGGGTCATATGAGGATCAACGTTATAATTCTTGGAAATATGTTCCAACCATCATATCTGACCGAGATTCAGGTCTGATCAGTGTTAGGATACCTTAGACTCAGGATGCCTGAGAAGAAAAGGTGCAACACAAATTGACGAGAAGACATTGTAAGATTCTCGGGAAATGTACTATGGAAGCGAGTTATGAAATAAGAGCTCATCATTAAACCAATGAAGGGATAAGGAGGTAGCTGATGAACTCAGCGAAAATTCATCGAGATTTCCAAAAGATGGGTTTCCACAATTATGTGAACAAGGACGTAACATTAGTCAGATCAAATGATATAATGATGTATGCTTGAGTAAATCATACATAATTAAAAAAATGGTTGAAAGGTGCAACCGACATATGGGCTTAGGTAGCACGATCAATGTTAGAATGGTGATTTGATAACCAATGGTCTAAGAATGAAATGTCAACCATTAACTTCAAAGCAAAAGGGTTGCTAGAAGTTTAGAATTTACACATCACGGACCATTTGTCGGTATTCCGGTTAGAAACAACACGGAGATAAAGAAATGAACGCAAATGGCGAGAGATATTACTATATCAAGAATTCTTAAGAGGTGGTAAAATTCCCACGACATTCTTGACATAAAAGGTGCTAATATTCCAAGGTAAAGAAGAACAAATACTGGATAGCAAGGAACTCAAGGTATAACACAAAACACGAACAAGTTTGTGTTAGAGGGAAGGCAATAAAGTGGCCGATGATAACACAAATCATCGAGGGGCAAGGATGGTATTTCTCATCATGAATTCGGTAGATATCTCGGAAGATCCCAGAATGTTGATGATGATCACGACACCTTTGTCGAGAGATTTCATGAAGATGTAATCGTTCGGCGATGACATCAAGTCAAAGGAATGATGAAGCAAAAGGTTATTGGAACCAAGGGTACGACAAACTCGAAATCAAGCTTGATGTTTAAGGTGAACGATAAGACAAGGAAAATCAACGTAAGCTTAGCTCATCGTCGAAAGTTCTACTCTGGAATAAGGACCAGGTAGCACAGTTAAAAAGTTGCACGATATTGATATAGCTGATCAGGCTAGGAATGACTTGAAGGATTATTAAACTCATAAGCAACGAAAATTACTTAGAGTTATTGAATCGGAGTGCGGAATCGATTCAATTATCGGCGTTCTCGAGTGAAATAACTCAGAACCCGGGGGAAACCTGAAATCGGTGAGAAGTGATACTAGATGAAGACTCATAGGAAGCAACACAGTTCTTTGATATTCTCGAGATACTGGAGGGTATTACACGAAGGAAGATCGACATAGGGGTTGCGGAGATGTATTGATCTGCAGAAGACATGTGTTTTCACTTGCCTGAGAAATGGGACCAAAGAAAGACAATATGGTCGAAACCACGATTGCAAAAGACCAAATCCCAGATATAATATGAACTTATACCAAGGGAATAATTAATTTAAGAGAAGTTTCCATGATAAGATCTACATCGTGTCCCTGGGCATGAACACAAAGTTCAAGGTCGACTCCCACTTCTTCAATGTATAACCTTCCATTCACCTCTCGCTTTTTGAAAATGTCATTAGTTGTTGAAAGTTTTAACTGGTGCAATACCAGATAAGTATGACCCGTGAAACCTTTCGGGTTCACACAGATTAAGGATGGCATAGGTTCAACTCATCAGGGCATCATAGAAACATATCTTCAAGAGTAAATAATACAAGCTCGAAAGTAGAGCATGGTTGACAAGGCAAATGATACAATTTACCAAAGGCATTATGTATCAGGGGAAGAACTCAAGGTTTTGAGAATATGCAGGAACGGTCGGATAATAATCCACCAAACGATCTGGCGGACCACCAAGAATCTGATGTGAGCATATATGTTCAACCAGAAGAAGAAATAATCCAAAAGGCATCGGATTATAGAAATATTTTGATAATTCGAGAGCTTAAATACAAGGAATTATGATTTCCAAATTGGGGGATCAGAAGCAGATGCTCTGATCAAAAGATAAGTAAGTCGAATAGACTTAGAGGCACAAACGGTGGCAATTCGATTGGTCGACAACCAGCTCATGTTCAAAATGATGTCCGAGACGGAAGGATAATTTTCAAGAAATAATGATGATTTGTGCATTCACACACATGTTGAATCAACAAGATCAGAATGTCGATCGTAAAGTATTTTAATGAATATTGCTTGACATATGGAAGTAACCATTATGCAAGCAGGTAAAGAAGATCAAGAGCAATAGGCTACTGAGGATTTCGGAAGATCGAATGGCATTTCAAAGAATTTTGCGAATCACCTGAACAACTAGGGATGAACGAATCCCCAATAAGGGTGAGGAATTATTCATACATGTATTCATGAGGAAAAGGAGCTGCAAGGCAGTAAGCACAAAGGATTCTCGAAACAGCGGGAAGTAGTTCAGGGTATCTTGTACTAACAAGAGTAATCGAGAATGAAGGTATGGATCGAAAGTATAAGTAGCTATCCATAGGGATGTCTCGGTGGTAGTGAATTTACAAAGGCGGTGGGCACAAGTGTCTCGGTAAAACATCGAATAGCATCTTCGGAAACTTCAGGCGACCATCTGTAATAAGGGGCTCTCCTGGAGGAAGTAGTTACGAGAACCTAGAGTCAGAGTAATTAAAATTGTTTAACCCGAATAGAAGAGATGTCAGAGTCCCAGAGTATAGGTCGAGAAATAAAAGATCCTAATACCACCCAATGGCGACGTGGGCCCGTAAGCCGCACAACCATGTTAGTAAAAACTTTTTAAATGACTAGACTCAACTTCGGCCAAGGAGTTGGAAAGTGGGATTCCTACAGGTAGTCGGCTCTGATACCAACTTGTGACGCCCCTGATTCAATTGTACACTAATCATACACGCAAACATGTACGATCAAGATCAAGGACTCACGGGAAGATATCACAACACAACTCTAAAAATAAAATAAGTCATACAAGCATCATAATACAAGCGAGGGGCCTCGAGGGCTCGAATACAAGTTCTCGATCATAGACGACTCAGCGGAAGAAACAATACCTGAGTACAGACATAAGTCAAACAAGTTGCCATAAGATGGCTAGCACAAACTGGGATACATATTGAAAGAGGCGCAGACCTCCTGCCTGGGATCCTCCTAAACTATTCCTGGTCATCGTCAGCGGCCTGCACGTAGTAGTAGGCACCTCCGGTGTGGTAGGAGTCGTCTTCGACGGTGGCGTCTAACTCCTGGGCTCCTGCATCCTTTTGCGACAACCAGGAAGAAAGGAAAGGGGGGAAAAGGGGGAGAAAAGCAACCGTGAGTACTCATCCAAAGTACTCGCCCACCCGGATCCCAAGGTATATCAAAGCCAATTTTAATTAACAATGATTTGTATTTTAGTATTGAGCACAAAGTAATATATATCATGCAATGACGAAGTATAACTCTCTTTCTATGCATCGGCATGTCATAAAAGAACAATTCATGCACATCAAGTAAAGGCCAATACATAGCATAAGCATTTTCTTGCAGTTTTATCGTATTGGAAACATAGAGAGGAGGAGATGTAGTTCCTCTCTCATAATAATTGCAAGTAGGAGAAACAAGCACATGCATATTATATTCACCAAAATCATCATGTGTAATAGTAAAACGCAACCCATCAATATAATCCTTAATAAGCACAAACTTCTCCAATATAGTGTAGTTGGGAGAATTCAAAAAGATAATAGGACTATCATGTGTGGGTGCAATATCAACAATTTCATTCTTAACATAAGGAACTATAGCAAGTTCATCTCCATAAGCATAATTCATATTGGCATCATGGCCACAAGCATATCAAGCATCAATTTCTTCATAAAGGGATATTTTAAACGAATCCAAGGGATCATAGCATTCATCCTTTGGTAAGAACGAAGGGAGATTAAACAATGTATGAGTTGAAGAGTTCTCATTAGAAGGTGGGCATGGGTAGCTAATCCGCTCTTCCTCCTTTTGTTCTTTGCTCTGCTCGACATCTTTTTCATCTAATGAGCTCACGGTGTCAACACTTTCTTGTTTCATAGAATCCTACAAAATATTAGTCTCTTCTTGGACAACGGAGACCTTCTCAATAAACTCATTAATATTGGAATTATATTCATAATTCTCATAGCAATATTTAAGTATAGCATAATTTTTAGGTCTGTAAACAGCATCATCATAATTTTCACACTTTTCAAACAAAGACTCAATTTCATAAGCACCCTTAAAAGCAATGAATTCTTTTGTTTGTTCCACATCATAGTAATCATATATACCATTAGCATAAGAAGCCAAGGTTTCATTATCATTAAATTCACATGAAAAGGGAAGGTGTGGAGCCTTCATCCTAGAGGAACAAGTATAATCATATATCAAGCATAAATTCCAAGCATACCAATGCAACATTTCAATTTGATCCCATAACAGTTTCCCTTTTTGAGTCAAGCGATAATCCCTAAAGTATTCACGTTGATCCAACGTGTCTCCCATTATCAAGTTGAACGGGGTTTTCTCAGGATTATCAAAGTAGTGTTTTATATTCCCACATAACGAGCATCGAGGGTTTTAGGAGGTTCCCCATCTCCATGAGTAGCAAGTACACCTAATCTTTTTGGTATTTCGTGTTCCATATCCATAACTAAAGATAGAGAAACAACTTAGAATAGAAAATAAGATCTACTTAGTGATAAAGTAAACAAGCACACACGAGAATATTCACCCCACGCTACTGCTCCTCGGCAATGACGCCAGAAAAAGGTCTTGATAACCCACAAGTATAGGGGATCAATTGTAGCCTTTCTTGATAAGTAAGAGTGTCAAACCCAATGAGGAGCTAAAGGTAGAACAAATATTCCATCAAGTTCTATCGACCACCGATAAAACTCTAAGAACACATAACGTTCGCTTTACCTAGAGCAAGTGTGAAACTAGAAGTACTTTGTAGGTGTAAAGAGATAGGTTTGCGAGCTAATAAAGAACACGTAAATAAAAGATAGGGGATGTTTAGATAAAGAAACAACTAAGTTAGTTTTAGTAGAGAGCTTTTTGTCAGAAGAAAGTTATTTGTCCCTAGGAAGAGGCATAAGCTAACATACTTTCTCTACTTGGATCGTATGCACTTATGATTGGAACTCTAGCAAGCATCTGCAACTACTAAAGATCATTAAGGTAAAACCCAACCATAGCATTAAAGCATCAAGTCCTCTTTACTCCCATACGCAAACAACCTACTTACTCGGGTCTGTGCTTCTGTCACTCATGCCACCCACCATAAGTGAATCATGAACATATTGCAAACCCTATAGCGGGATCCCTCAAACTGCGACACACGAGAGCAATCAGAGGACAGCACCAATAATAAAACATACAACTCAAACGAATCATGATCATCAATCAACCCATAGGACAAAATGGATCTACTCAAACATCATAGGATAGCCATACATCATTGGGAAATAATATATAGCATTGAGCACCATGTTTAAGTAGAGATTATAGCAGGTAAAAAGAGAGGTTATGCCGCTGCATAGAGGGGAAGGGAGAGTTGGTGATGACAGCGGTGAAGTTTTTGGTGTAGATCGCCGTCACGATGATGGCCCCGGCGGCGTTCCGGTGCAACCGGGAGAGTGGGGGAGAGAGCCCCCCTCCTTCTTCTTCCTTGACCTCCCCCCTAGATGGGAAGAGGGTTTTCCCTCTGGTCCATGGCCATGGCGGCGGAGGGGCGAGAGCCCCTCCGAGTTTGTATCTCTCTATGTTTCTCTTCTGTTTCGCGTTCCTGTTTTCTGGCCTTTCACCTTTTCTTAAATCCCCGGAGATCCATAACTCCGATTGGGCTGAAATTTTTACATGATTTTTATCCGGATACTATCTTTTTTGCGGTGAAAGAAGGGTACCAACCGCCTTACAGGGTGGCCACAAGCCTGCCAGGCACGCCCTGGGTAGGGGGGCGTGCCCCTAGGGCTTGTGTACCCCTCGGGCATCGTTTAACATTGATTCTTTTTCCCCAAAATCAAAAATATTCCAAAATAATATCCGTAAATTTTTATCGTGTTTGGACTTGGGTTGGTATGGATGTTCCGTGAAACAAAAAACATGCAACAAACAGGAACTGGCACTGGGCACTATATCAATATTTTAGTGCCAAAAATAATATAAAATGTTGCCAAAATTATATGGAAGTTGTATAATATTGGCATAAAACAACTAAAAATTATAGATATAATGGAGACGTATCATGTACCTTAGCACAAGTTCTACTCCTATATCTCTGAGAAATTTTCCCTGGAATGTGTGTGTGACATAGTGAATTCCTTCCATTTAGTCACACAAGCATCCACAGTTGTTAACTATGTTGAACAGTTTGAGGAATTAGTGATGTAGGGTGAAACCATAGTCAGTGATTTTGTCCCGATGTTGACTGATTGGAGGTGGATTCCAGGAGCAACACAAAGAAAGCGAGGGGAAAATGTGGAGAAAGCAAAGAGGAAAACACTCTATTAGACAATATCCACACCAAGTACTCCTCAAATCACAAGCAATACAAGAGGTGAATTAAGATCCAGGAACAACAAGGGAAATAAAGATACAAGGGTAGTTCTTGAGAGGTAATTCATCCAAATCTCATAGAGAGATGGGTCTGGAATCCATGGATGGATCTTCCCATAAAGGGGCCTTGAATCCCTAAGGATCTTCTCCAATGGAGGCCTTGAGTACGAATGGAGTCCTCTCTCTCTCTCTCTCTCAGAATCCCACAAGGAGAGATACATGAGCTAAGCTCTATGATATGAGATCTATTCTTAGCTACCCCTAGACATGAGGAGGGGGAGGTCTAGGTTGGGGAAGAGATACAAGGGCCTCGGGCCCGACCTTGCGCGCAGGTAGGCGCCGAATGTCCGACTGGTGGATGGATGTACGGTCTCTTATGAGGCACAAGATGTTCGGGATGTCGCCGAATGTCCAGCTGGGCGGGCGTCAATCTTCGGGTGCCCTATCACCGGGGAAGCGTCCAGATGTTTAGGTGGTCGATGTGCCGCTGCATTTCTGGCCGTAGATGTTCTTCGGCCGCATGTTGGTGCTGCTCCCTTTTCTCTGCACATGCGCCGGATGTTCGGCCGCTATAGCTTCATCAACATCCTCTCCTTCCGTCGTTGCTTCCATGCTTCCTTCATGGATGGTTGTAGGATCGTAAGTAGGTCTAGAGGGGGGGTGATTAGACTAATTGAAAAAAATAAAAACCTAGCCTTTTCCCAATTTGTAGGCATTTAGCTATTCTCACAAGTCAAGCATCACCCTACACATGCAAGTCTATAGAGTAGGCAACGGAAAGTAAAGACTTTTCATACGAATGTAAAGGAGGGAATCATAGATATCAAAGGCAATGAAGACACAAAGATTTTTGGTGTGGTTCCGATAGGTGGTGCTATCATATATCCACGTTGATGGAGACTTCAATCCATGGAGGGCAATGACTGCACGAGTCCACGGAGGGCTCCACCCATGGAGGGTCCACGAAGAAGCAAACTTGTTTATTCCATCATGGCTTATGCCCATGAAGGACTAGCCTCACTCGGGTTGATCTTCAGGAAGCAAGGCGGTCTCCTTGCCCTTACAAAATCATTGGTTCAATTTCACAAGCTTTGGAGGCTCTCAAGTGACACCTAACCAATCTAGGAGACATCACTCTCCAAACGTAATAGATGTTCTTGTTGATGATGAACTCCTTGCTCTTGTGCTTCAAAAGATAGTCTCCTCAACACTCAAATCACTCTCTCACAGATTTGGCATGGTGGTACGAGAAGGATTGGAGTGTAAAGTAACTTGAGGGTGCTAGAAATCAAAGATCAAATGGTTGGAGTGGAATGCCTTGATCTCAACACAAGTGTAGGTGATTCTATAAGAAAATGGATATGGGAAGTGGTGGCTTCATCCTGGTTGCTCTCTATAAGAGTAGGTGGTGGGTGGGGGTATATATAGCCCTCACCAAAGATTTAGCCATTACACACCTTTATGTACAACTCGGTGAGACCGGAAGAAAATCTCGGAGGCACCGACTAGTGTAAAAGATTCGAACGTTAGACATTTTGGTGAGACTGAATGAATCCACTCGGTGGGACCGATTTGTGATGATCTAAGTAGTTTCCCCATCTCAGCAATTCTGATCGGTTTCACTCGGAGATTCCAAAGTGAAATCGATGGGTTATAGAAACTTGGCACATGCACTTTGGTGGGACCGAATGCCATCTCGGTGAGATTGAGTTTATCGGGTTTGGGTAGTGGCTCTGTATGGTGTATCTTGGTGGGTCCGGGCGTATCTATTTCGGTGGGACCGAGAATGACTTTAGGGTTTTGGACAGATTGGATAGTGAGAGTTTGGTGAGGATTTTTGGAGTAACATATTCAAGCACTTGAGCAAATGACTCATGATCAAAACCTCATCCCCTTTTAATAGTATTGGCTTTCCCAAGGATTCAATGTGACCTTGGATCACTTAATAAAAAATGTAGAGTCTTGGAGCTTTTGCCAGTGCACATCCTTTGCATTTTGAGGGATCCATAATCATATGTCCTTGCCATACCTACATTGAACTTTCCTGAAATGGTCTTTGAATAGGCATTAGTTCAATGATGTATATGTTGTTATTAATTACCAAAACTACCTGGGGATTAGTTGCACTTTCAATGGTGTAGTCGTTCCTTTGCGCTCTCACTCCTCCTCGTCATCAGTGAAGCTCCGACAATACCTATGCATGCACATGAGAGGAGTGTCAAGTAGTATACCACACTTGAAGGGATCAAGTGGACACGTGTAAAGGAGATGATTCACCTTTATATGTAAGAAGTAGATGTCGCATGTGTCACTTGCCAAACAGACTCTTGACATGGTGACGTCTGTAGGATGCTTGTTAGGACCCAGATCCCAAGTCACACGGATCTAGCATAAGACACATCTTATCACTTTGCGGCCTCATGCACGGTAACCCACGACTGCAGTCTTTACCTTGGCCGAGACCATTTGTGTCTTTTGGCTCACATATATGATTGTGATGCTAGCATCCATATGACAGAGAACCCGGGCTGATATGACTAGTCATAAACCAAGGTGGCACAAATATATAGGGACATGCATACATAACCCAACAATGCAGGTGTTGGTTATCAGCGTGTGCAACCGAGTCGTAGCAAGCCACAAGGACTCCAATAGAACACCACATGACATTTCCCCGAAGGGACATACACATGAGCAAAGAAGGATACATGTCGGTCAATCCATGTGTTCTGGAGAAGTAGCGAACTACCAGGGCTTAGTTGAAGCACTAGGAGGCATTTTCCTGTAGGAAAGGCTACCAAGGTAGATAACTAGGTGTCGAATCCCACACATACCAGTGCATTTCAGAAACATACACACAATATGCATGATATGTGTAAATACAACATGGCATCACAACATAACTCTATGACTCAAAGTATTTATTTAAAATGCTCCGAAGAGCTATACTGTAGGATCTTGAGAAGAGGTGTCTAGAGGGGGGGGGGGGTGATTAGACACTAAGTACCAAAGTTGCATTTTTTAACTTCTTTTAGGTTTAAGTGGAGTTTAGGCACAAGTTTAACATTCTCAATACATAACAAGCAAGCATGCAAAGAGTATATACGCAGCGGAAAATAAAGCATGCAACTTGCAAGAATGTAAAGGGAAGGGTTTGGAGGATTCAAACGCAATTGGAGACACGGATGTTTTTGTCGTGGTTCCGATAGGTGGTGCTATCGTACATCCACGTTGATGGAGACTTCAACCCACGAAGGGTAACGGTTGCGCAAGTCCACGGAGGGCTCCACCCACGAAGAAGCAACCTTGTCTATCCCACCATGGCCGCCGCCCACGAAGGACTTGCCTCATCGGGCGTAGATCTTCACAGCAGGCGATCTCCTTGCCCTTACAAACTCCTTGGTTCAACTCCACAATCTTGTCGGAGGCTCCCAAGTGACACCTAGCCAATCTAGGAGACACCACTCTCCAAGAAGTAACAAATGGTGTGTTGATAATGAACTCCTTGCTCTTGTGCTTCAAATGATAGTCTCCCCAACACTCAACTCTCTCTCACAGGATTTGGATTTGGTGGAAAGAAGATTTGAGTGGAAAGCAACTTGGGGAAGGCTAGAATCAAGATTCATATGGTTGGAATGGAATATCTTGGCCTCAACACATGAGTAGGTAGTTCTCTCACAGAAATAGGATGCTGGAAGTGTAGGCTTGTTCTGATGGCTCTCTCCACGAATGAAGAGGAGGTGGAGGGGTATATATAGCCTCCACACAAAATCTAACCGTCACACACAATTTACCAAACTCGGTGGGACCGAATCATAAAACTCGGTCAGACCGATTTAGTAAACCTAGTGACCGTTAGGGTTTTCGATGGGACCAATATGCAACTCGGTAGGACCGATATGGTTAGGGTTAGGGCATAACGTAATCTCGGTGAGACCGATTACACGAACTCGGTGAGACCGATTTCGGTAATTAGTTAACCAGAGAGTTGGTCAGGCAAACTCGGTGGGACCGATTACTCAAACTCGGTGGAACCGATTTTGGTAATAAGTTAACCAGAGAGTTTGCATTGTAATCTCGGTAGTACCGATTGCACAAACTCGGTGAGACCGATTTTGGTAATGGACATACACAGAGAGATTACAATCCCATCTCGGTGAACCCGAGATCCCTATCGGTGAAACCGATTTTCCTAGGGTTTTGTGGTAGTGGCTATGACATTTGAACTCGGTGGCGCCGGATAGAAAGAATCGGTAGGGCCGAGTTTGACTTTAGGTTTAGATCATATGTGGATGTGAGAAAGTAGTGGAGGGTTTTGGAGCATATCACTAAGCACATGAAGCAAGAGGCTCATTAAGCAACACTTCATCCCTCCTTGATAGTATTGGCTTTTCCTATAGACTCAATGTGATCTTGGATCACTAAAATGTAAAATGAAGAGTCTTGAGCTTGAAGCTTGAGCCAATCCTCTGTCCTTAGCACCTTGAAGGAGTTCCCACATCCTTTAGTCCATGCCACTCCATTGTTGAACTTATCTGAAACATACTAGATAAAAGTGCTAGTCCAACAAGAGATATGTTGACATTAATTACCAAAACCACCTAGGGAGCACTTATGCTTTCATATACATAACATACCCATACAGGTAGGGGTCACATGACCCAAGACTCAAGTCATACAAACATACGAGCACATGCGGAAGCTTAACTTGTCTGGGTATAGAGAACTAGAAAGGAAAAAGGCTTAAGAAGCCTGTCTATCTACAATGACCCTTCACAGGCACGTGATTGCCACCTGGGTAGAAAGTCACTCGTCGACGTCAAGGTCTACATAGAAACCACCTGTGTTGTCAGTGTTCTCCTCTGCATCAGTTTATTAAGCAAACGCGAGTACAAATGTACTCAGCA
Source organism: Aegilops longissima (assembly GCA_021605205.1). Lineage (NCBI taxonomy): Eukaryota > Viridiplantae > Streptophyta > Magnoliopsida > Poales > Poaceae > Aegilops > Aegilops longissima. Next base: position 257,161,948 of record CM038679.1, read on the forward strand.
AGTCTTACATTAGATCTAACTACTCATGCAACAGTATAAACAAAGGGGGTAGTGGTGTTTATTGCAGAAAGCTAGCTTTGTACATTGAATCGGAATGTTCAATGGGGATTGCTTGCCTGGAAAGGTGGTAGCAGGCTATTGCTCTTTAGCTGGATAGTCGTGAATATCCTCGGGAGTAGAACATTCCGCGGAGGACATACCGAAGGCACAATCAATATGCAAAATTATGATGCATGATCATGACATGGAAAAATGTGTGTTGTTTGAGCTAATGCATCTAGCAACAGATTGGTTAGAGTTGATTTGAACCAAAGGTTCAAATTCAAACTCCACATATGGTTTTTCAAATTCCATTTAACTAATTTGACTTGATCAGCAGGTTTAACTTGTTTTGTCATGGATGAAAACAGTACGAACTGATAGATTGGATTTTCTAATTATTTTTCATACATAAATATTTTTCATGAGAGCTATGGTTGATTTTACATGAATTTTAGAAGTTTTGAACATTTTCTGGAATCTCCTGGCTATTTTAAATTAAACCAAATCCAGAAAATTTATTATTGCGTCACTACGTCACTATGACGTCAGTAGGTCAACTGGGGCGGTCCACGTCAAACTGACTAGTGGGACCCGCATGTCAGTGTGTGGGCTAATTAATAGTGTTAATTAGCACTAATTAAAAACCTATGGATCCGCTCCCGTCTCCCTACGAAGAGGCCATCCATAGCACTCACGCTTATCTTGCGAGTTTTAGAGTATCCACTTTCACTTGTCTATGAACTGTACAGGCAACCCAGAGGTCCTTTACCGCGGACACGGCTATTCGAATAGATCATTTATAACCCTGCAGGGGTGTACTTCGCACACGCTCTCGCCACTTACCACCATGTACACGTCGTGTATCTGGCAACCTTCAAGTGGAAGCCTGGCGAGGGAGTCGGCCACGACCTGACTAACAACACAAGTCTCTAGTCCAGGTTTATCGCCTATTCGGGTTCCATCCGCGAGGAGATCCGGCCGGGGTTTCGCTCACAGCCCCAAACGATGTGTGCAGGGTTCCCGAGACACCAAACGGGTGCCCGGTACACCGTGCCACGGTGTATCTACCGCATCATAACCCACCCCTAGGGTCAGCACTACGCACGGCCTCCAACACATATCCTACAAACACCAGAAACTAGTTGCAACTCCTGGACAGAGATCAAGGCGGTTAATAAGTCGAGAGGGTCCATTGGTTTCGGGCCCAAGCGTGGTAGTATCTGTTCATGGATCATAAACATAGAACTCAGTTCCTGAGGACGGTTTCAATGAGACAACCCACCATGTACTCCTACATGGCCTCTCACCACTACCTTTACCAAATCGTGTTCACACACTTAGCTCTCAATAGTAGAACATGTTCACACACCTCCAATTCATCCCCGATGAATCCGACCTGACTCAACTCTAAGCAGTAGCAGGCATGACAACAAGCATGAATGAGTAGGCACATCAGGGCTCAAACAACTCCTACTCATGCTAGTGGGTTTCATCTATTTACTGTGGCAATGACAGGTCATGCAGAGGAAAGGGGTTCAACTACCGCAGCATGTAACAGTTGAATCGTTGTTGTCCTAATGCAGTAAAAGAGAGCAGGAGCGAGAGAGTGGGATTGTATAGGAAGGAACAAGGGGGTTTTGCTTGCTTGGCACTTCTGAAGATAATATAGCTCTTCATCGATGTCATCGAACTCATCGTCGGAACCTCGTCTACTGAAAGAGGACAAATACCGGCAAACAAGGAAGAAAAGAATCAATGCAATGCAACAATATGATGCATGATCATGACATGGCAATATGTTGTGGTTTGAGCTAATGCAACTAGAAACCAGATTAAATGAAGTTGGTTTGAACCAAGGGTTCAAATTCAAACTGCATATGTGCTTATTTAAATGCCAATTATGCAAATTGCCATATACAGCAACCTTAGGTTGTTCAAACATGCATGCAAAAGGTACAGATGGATAGATTGGATTTTTTTGATCATTTTTCATATATAATTTGTTTGATTTGGAGTTACGGATTAATTTCTATGAATTTTTGAAGTTAGCATTATTTTCTGAAATTTCCTGAATAAGAATAAATCTAGAAAATAATTAACTGTGTCAGCATGATGTCACTATGATGTCAGCAGTCAATAGGGCCGGTCCAGGTCAAACCTGACGTGCGGGCCCACTAGTCAGTGACTCAGGGCTAGTCAGACTCACAGACAGGTGCGACCAGTCAAACGCCACGTCAGCAATGTCAATGCTGACCCATGGGTCCACCGGATTAGATTAAATCCAACTAATTTAGTTAGCTTGTTAATTGAACCGGTGGGTCCCGACTGTAAGTGTCTAGGGGTTAAACTAATAGGGTTAGTTAGTCTCTAATCTAATGACGGCCATGTCGGATAACCGGTGATTAGCCGCCGACGCTAAGCAGAATGCGGCGGCGCTACTCGTCCGGCCATCTCCGGCGACGGGAGGCCGCGTGGCTGGGCTCTACGGGCGTAGCACGGTGAGGCGCATCTGGTGGAGCACGCGGGGCGAGCTGTGGTGGCCGGTGGCAGCGACGGCAGCGAGCTGGGTGACGGCCGGAGCTCGGGTGACGTCGGGCTCGGCGTTAGAGTACACGGGAGGAGGAGTTGGTGGGCATTCCTTGCTCCTGGGAGCATGCAGAGAACGGTGACATGCTTGATTTCGAGCCTCAGCGGCTGCAACGATGGCGGTGACATCGCCGGCGACGTGGAGCTCTCGGTTCCGGCTGTGGAGCTAGCTAGAGGATGCGCGCAGCGACGAGGTAAGGGGGTTTCGATCGGGGGCTCACAGAGGTTCGTTTGGCGCAGATGGCGAGGCCGGGGAGGGTCGAGGCTGAGCGGGACGCCGAGAGGGATCTCCGATGACCGAGTTTGTAGAAGATGGCAGTGAGGGTGTTCGGGGGCGTCCAGCATCGCGCAGCTCGGTGGAGAGGACGAGGCAGACGAGGCGGAGCTCGAGGATAGGTCGGAGAGGCTCGAGGACGGCTGTGGGCACGACTACGGTGGCGACGAGCTCGGGCGTGCGTCGGCCATGGCGTGAAGAGAGCGAGGGGGCGAAGGGGAAAGAGTGAGTGTGGGGTCGATGGGTTCCGGAGGCCACGGAGAGACGATCACAGCATCGCGCTGGCCAGGGATCCCAGCGTCGTGCTGAAAAGGAGGGTGTCAGGACCCCGATTCCAAGTCACATCGATCTAGCCGGTAACACCTTCCCACGGGTGTCGCCTTACCATGGCCCGGGACCGTTTGCGCCTTTTGGCTCACGTATATGATAGTGTCGCTAGCATCCATATGACAGAGAACCCGGGCCGACATGACTAGTCATGAACCAAAAGTGGCACTAACTTACGGGGGCAAGCATACATGAATCAACATCGAGCTTGTCGGTTAGCAGCGTGCGAATCCAGGCTGTAGCAGTGGACTAACAGGACTCCGGTGAACCGGGCTGTAGCAGGCTAGGCAGGACTCCGGATGTCACCGCGTGACATTTCCCGAAGGACGTATACAGAACGGTGAATCACATGTCGGCCGATCAAGTGTTCCGGAGCAGTAGTGCTAGGCTAGCAGGACTCCGGTGAACTGGGCTGTAGCGGACTACTATGGCTCATGGAAGCACAAGACTACATTTCCCCATAAGAGAGGCTACCAAGGATAAACAACTAGGTTGTCAGATCCCACACATACCAAGCATTTCAATCATACACACAATATGCTCGATATGTGTAAATACAACGTGGCATCACAACAAAACTCTACGACTCAAAGTATTTATTCATTAGGCTCCGAGGAGCGAGATATTACAAACATGGGTTGAGGGAGTCCTGGATTAGGGGGTCCTCGGACATCCGGACTATGTCCTTTAGCCGGACTGTAGGACTATGAAGATACAAGATTGAAGACTTCGTCCCGTGTCCGGATGGGACTCTCCTTGGCGTGGAGGCAAGCTTGGCGATACGGATATGTAGATCTCCTCCCTTGTAACCGACTTTGTGTAACCCTAGCCCCCTCCGGTGTCTATATGAACCAGGGGGTTTAGTCCGTAGGACAACAACAACCATACCATAGGCTAGCTTCTAGGGTTTAGCCTCTACGATCTACCTCTTGTAATAATCATATCATCAAGATCAATCAAGCAGGAAGTAGGGTATTACCTCCATCGAGAGGGCCCGAACCTGGGTAAACATCGTGTCCCCCGCCTCCTGTTACCATCCGCCTTAGATGCACAGTTCGGGACCCCCTACCCGAGATCCACCGGTTTTGACACCGACATTGGTGCTTTCATTGAGAGTTCCACTGTGTCGTCACCGTAAGGCTTGATGGCTCCTTCGATCATCAGCAACGATGCCATCCAGGGTGAGGTTTTCCTCCCCGGATAGATCTTCACATTCGGCGGCTTCGTATTGCGGGCCAACTCGCTTGGCCATCTAGAGCAGATCGAGAGCTACGCCCCTGGCGATCAGGTCAGGTTTGGAAACTTGAACTATACTGCCGACATCCGCGGAGACTTGATCTTCGACAGATTCGAGCCCATGCCAGGTGCACCGCACAATCACGACGAGCATGACTTAACTCTGCTGTCGAACAGTGTTCGGGAGATCACACTACAACCACTCCGGCCCTCAACCCGGAACAAATAACGCCATCTGAGGACGGGTGGATGGACCCTGCCACGGAGGCCGCACACTCAGTGGTGATAGAGCCGAATACTGACTTCACCTCCTACGAGACCCGTGTTGCCGAACCATTGGATTCGTCCCCGGCCATGGGCTCCGAGCCGCCTGCGTCGGTGCCTATCAAACCCGATTGGGCACCGATCATGGAGTTTACCTCCGCGGATATCTTCCAGCACTTGCCCTTTGGCGACGTGCTAAACTCGTTGAGGTCTCTCTCTGTCAGGAGACCCTTGGCCTAACTATGTCCGGCTAGAATGGGATGCGGACGACGAAGAAATTCGCTCCACACCCACCACCCACTTAGTAGCCACTGTCGACGATTTAACCGACATGCTCGATTTCGGCTCCGAAGACATCGACGGTATGGACGACGATGCAGGAGACGAACATGAACCATCGCCCACAGGGCACTGGACAGCCACTTCATCAAATGATATATACATGGTGGATACACCCAAAGAAGCCAATGATGAGGAACGGGAGGATGCAGCGAAGGATAACCCCCTCGAGAAGCTACCAAAGCGACGACGCATACGCCGCTCCAAATCCCGCCTCGGCAAAAACAGCGATAACAGTTCAAGAAAGAATGAGACCCCGGTCGACTCCAATGCAATAGAGCAGGACGAGCCAGCGTACGGCGAGCCACTGCCCAATCATGGCGACGCCGAGGGTAGAAATCATCAACCTGTCTCCGGAGAGGAGAATAGTCTGGATGACGATGTACATATCATCCTGGAAAGGAACTTGGAACAAGAGAACCTCCACAGAAGTCTTATTGCCACCGCGAGGAGTCTCAAGAAGCAGAAACAAAGGCTTAAGGCCACACAAAATACACTCATCAGTAGATGGAACAAAGTGTTGGACACTGCGGAAAAGTACGGTGGCAGTCGCCACACAAAGAGTTACCCAAAGTGCAAGCTGCTGCCCGAATTCGATGACGAGGCCTTAGAGCCTACACAGCCGAAAAATAAAACGGCTGATCGGTCGGATCGACCACCTCGTGGCCACGACAGGGCGGCTAACGAGGCCGCACATAAGTCAGCACACGATTTACGTGAGGACTTGCATCAAGAAGACGACATTACCAGATCCATCTATGGATCTAGGAAGCGCGCTCCAGCGCAGAATCAAAACCGAACACTACAACCGTCAGAACGCCACGATACATCCAAATACAGGGGTGCCGCACACCCCCTATGCTTCACCGATGAGGTACTGGATCATGAATTCCCAGAGGGATTCAAACCCGTGAACATAGAGGCATACGACGAAACGACAGACCCTAGGGTCTGGATTGAGGGCATCATCCTCCATATCCATATGGCTTGCGGAGACGATCTCCACGCCATTAAATACTTGCCCCTCAAGTTGAAAGGACCAGCTCGGCACTGGCTGAAGAGCCTCCCCGAAAATTGGAAGTTGGGAGGAGCTTGAGGATGCTTTTAGGGCTAACTTTCAAGGGACCTATGTCCGACCTCCGGACGCAGACGATTTAAGTCATATAATTCAACAACCCGGGGAGTCAGCCCGAAAGCTTTGGAATAGATTTCTCACTAAGAAGAATCAAATCGTCGATTGCCCGGACGCTAAAGCCTTAGCAGCTTTCAAACATAGCGTCCGAGACGAATGGCTCGCCAGACACCTCGGCCAAGAAAAGCCAAGGACAATGGCAGCCCTAACAAGCCTCATGACCCGCTTTTGCTGGCGAAGATAGCCGATCGCCCGTAGTAGCACCAGCGACCGAGCACATCTGAAGTCAGGGATGGCAATGGAAAACCACGACGCAGTAAAAGCAAGCGTCGAAATAATGAAGACAGCCCAGACAACACGGCGGTAAACGCCGGATTTAGGGGCTCTCGACCCGGTCAGCGAAAAAAGCCTTTCAAAGGCAGCAGAGATGGACCGTCCAGCCTAAACAAGATTCTAGAAAAATTATGTCAGATTCATGGCACCTTCGATAAACCTGCAAATCACACCCACGGAGAATGCTGGGTCTTCAAGCAGGCCGGTAAGTTAAATGATGAACACAAGGGGAGGGAAACACCAAGTGAAGACAAGGATGAGCCTCGCCAGCAAAGCACTAGGGGACAGAAAAAATTCCCACCAGAGGTCAAAACAGTGAACATGATTCATGTAACAAAAAGAAGGAGCAAACATGCACTCCGAGACACATGCGCCGTAGAGCCCGTTACCCCTAAGTTCAATTCTTGGTCGGCCTGCCCGATCACTTTTGATCGCTGGGATGACCTGACAAGTATCCGGCACGGAGGATTGGCTGCCTTGGTGCTAGACCCAATTATCGACGGATACCATCTCACCCAAGTCCTCATGGACGGCGGCAGTAGTCTTAATCTGATATATCAGGACACAGTCCGCAAAATGGGGATAGACCCGACAAGAATCAGCCAAAGCAATACTACCTTTAAAGGAGTAATGCTAGGCCCAGAGGCCCGCTGTGTGGGCTCTCTAGTACTAGAGGTTGTATTCGGTTCTACCGACAACTTCCGAAGTGAAAAGTTAACCTTCAAAATCACTCTATTCCGAAGTGGGTATCAAGCACTACTCGGAAGAGCAGCTTTCGCTCGTTTTAATGCAGTCCCACATTACGCCTCTCTTAAGCTTAAGATGCCCGGTCCACGTGGCATCATCACAGTTAGCGGAAATGTTGAGCGTTCCTTACGCGTGGAAGAAGGTGTGGCGGCTTTCGCAGCCGAACACTAAAACGGCCTCTCCAACCAGAATAAATGATCGGTCGTCAAGACCGCGGACACGGCTAGACGAGTCCGGCGCATCACTAGCTGTAACAGCTTAGATAAACCTGAGATTGGTTTGACGGATATACCCCTATAGGCGGTACCAGGGGCTTCCCGCATGTAAAAAGGACTACAGTTCGGCTCGACCTCACTCATCTTGAATTTTAATGGTTTATTGAGAATAACCAATTTTCTGCACGACAACTTTCAACTAATTTCTTCTCTTTATAGATGATAATCGTGCTACACCCTTCCAGGATACGGCACAACGGAGACACATGCGTAGACGTGCAGCAGGGCCCCGCTCAAAGGTTTCTTTTTAGATTAAGACCCTGTGAAAACCTTTTTTACTGTCTCTTGTTGCTTCACATCCTCCGGATACTCAGTATAACCGAGAGGGATGCTGACGTTATTGGCATTTCGCCACGTCAGAATAATGCACGTACCTGGACACTAGGGGTTCATTATCAAGGGCGTTACCTAGCCCGGTATATGTTATAAAGACTGCATACCTTAGAGAGTGTTCGGCGTCGCGAGTTTGGCCTTATATGCATCAGCTCCGAATCATGTCTTTGGTCAAATGTTGGGTTTGCCCGACTCCCGCGTTTTGCTACCTTACGTTCTGCTCTATCGACTAAGGTGGCACCGGGAGAACTACTGCGATTGTGCCCTGGTTCATCCGGATGAGCACCTCAGTAGGGAAAGCCGAAAACTGACTGTCATGATAAAGCGCGAGACTGGTCAACCACTCGATGACTTAGCGGAATCGTTCGGGATTCCTCCGCATTAACGAAGGGCTAGTTTTCCCGGTCATGTATGTACGCGCCCCGTATTCGGACGAGCGCGAAAGTACCAGGGGCTATATAGTAGCCCCACTGTCAAACTCCTATGGTTAAGTGAAAGTGTTAAAGCAATATAGTCCGATTGTCTCATTCGCCGCGCTATCACCTCCTTAATGGACCAAGTCGTTGGATCAAGTGTGGACACGCGCTTTTGCGAACACCCCGGCATTATGTGCGTGCGGGCTGAAGCCGATGACTACAAACTTTCAGGTTATATACATATATACATAGACGGCCGCAAAGGAGGCACCATAATACTTTCAGGAAAAAGTATAAACACAGCTTTTATAATTCAAATAGCATTGTTATTACAATCTAAATACATGTCACTTGAACATGACACTCTTCGAGCACTGAGCCTCTATTAAACGAGCACCTTCCAGGACTTCTTCAAAATAGTGCTCGGCAGAAACCTGGCCTATGGCCGGATTCTAGGTTGCAATCGCGGTGGCCTGCATCTCCGCCTAGTATGTCTTGACACGGGCAAGAGCCATCCGCGCACCCTCTATGCATGCCGACCTCTTTACCGCGTCAATATGCGGCACAACACCGAGGAATTGTTGCACAAGACCAAAATAACTATTCGACCTTGGTCCTTCCGGCCAGAGACGATCCACGACAGACCTTATGGCAAGCCCGGACAACCTATGGAGCTCGGCCCACTCGGCCATTTGGTCATTTAACAGCAGCGGACGCGCCGGAGCATGGAACTGTGACCAGAACAACTTTTTTACTTCGTGATCTTTTTATCTTCGAAAAACTTGGTCGCATCAGCAGCACTCGCTGCCAAATCCAGGTACGCGTCCGCGGAACTCCATAATTGATCCAGAAGGGCATACTTAGTATCTCCAAACTTCATCCGCAACAAAAAGGGCTTCACAGCCGTGATATTTCCGGCTTGACGTAGCTCCTCCTTCGCCGCTCTGATTTTAGAGCGGGTTTCCTTAGCTGCTACCATGGATTTCTCCAGGTCCGCCGTCTTCGTTTGACTTTCCCTTTCGAGAAGCTCATAATGGTCGGCGGCATCTTTCAACTAAACAGCCATCTTGGCTATTTTCTCTTTGCTCTCGCAATGCGCAGCCTGTTCGGCTCTTAACTCTTCGACCGCCTTTAGGGCGGCTGCATCACTCCTCCTGCCTTGTTCCTTGGCTCGGGCAAGTTCCGCCCGAAGGGTCTCCACGGCGGCAGCTCCATCTGCAGACACAGCATATTATAGATACCAGCATTATGCTCCTCTTAATATATATTGACCACCGAAGAATACATACCCTATGCCTCGTCAAGCCGCCTGTTTACAAGCACGATGTCGGCATCTGCCACATAAAGTTGCCGCTTCAGTTCGGCAAACTCATCAGTCCGGCTAACCACCAGGCCTTCAGCCACCTGTACATGAAGGCGACATTATTATTACCTGGGACTATGATGCTCTGTTTGCCGCCTTTTTTGACATCAACCAGAGTCTCAGGGGATATTATCTACATAGGGCACACCTGGTGTGTGCGATACCGTCAAAAATATACATATTACTTTGCGTACGTCAAAGCCTCTCAGCAGGCTCATAAAAGCTTCATGCAACCCGCTTTCGGCGGATGAAATCTTCTCAACCACCGTACCCATTAACGTACGGTGTGTTTCTGAGATAGCCGCTTGCTCCAGAAGATTCATGATGAAGTGCAGTCGCTTTGCCGGACATGTCCGGACTCTTTTTGCTGCTCCCCTTAGGAGCCGAATACTCCGGACTCCGGGTGGCCGAAGGGTTACCTTCCCGCCTTGGCAGATCAGGAGAAACTCTTCGTGACGACACCTCAAGGTCGCCTGCCTCATTAGGCGGGGAAGCATGGGGAGGTATTTCTCTCTCCATCATCTCCGGAAGAAGATCCCCTAGACGAACTCTGTCGAGAAGGGCTACGATCCGAACTGTAGGACATACGTCTCGGTTATTGTACTCAGAAATAACGTAGGATATGTTTACTATAAAGTACTCTTGTCTACTTACAGCTCGGTGGGGGGCTGATCCCCTTGCGGGCACTGTGCTGTTAGGATACCCTCCGGGGTAGGACCCTCTGGCGAAGATTTCTTCCCTCATTTGGCAACCATTGTTTCCAAATCTTCAGAGGCGGTCCTCTTCCTTCCCTGGGGAGAGGGAATTTAAGATTCTTCTCCCCGGTTATCCTCCTTCGCGGAGGCACTAATTCCCCCGGTCTGGAAGAATAATGAGTGAGGCCCGCTTTCGGCTTATTTATTCCCCCCTTTATCTTCCCCTGAGGGCGCTTGATAAGGCGCGAGCTCAAGCATTCTGGCCAGCACTGGATCTGTTGAGCCTTCGGGAAGGGGGCCGAACACCTGATCATCTTCGCCTTTTTTACCCAGTCCTGGTCAAAGAGCGACTTTTCATAACGATGTTGTGATAAATAGACAGCTTGTTCGGCCGAAGAATTACTTACTTGGGTATCTGGACGATTGCAGCTCAGACTCGCATCCTCGGTGGTGTCCGGACACTTTATTTGTGATCCGAAGAACAATCTGTACATCTCTTCGAGTGTCACTCCGAAGAAGTGCTGAATAGCTCGCGGTCCTCCCAGGTTGAACTCCCACATACGGAGAGGTCGACGTTTGCAAGGCAGTACTCGACGAACTAGCATGACTTGCATTACCGTGACCAGGCTGACATCTCTCTCGAGGAGATCTCGGATGCGACTCTGCAATATCGGCACATCATTTACTGGCCCCCAGTCTAGCCGCTTGTTGATCCATGACGTCAGTTGTGGCGAGGGGCCTGAGCGGAAGGCATGGCGGCTACCCACTTAGTACCTCGGGGAGCTATGATGTAAACCACTCCCGTTGCCATAGGCTGGACACCTCCGGGAAGGAACCCTTTGGCCATGGAACATCGGCGCCTTTGCTTATTACGGCACCTCCACATTCTGCGTGTCGTCCACTAATAATCTTCAGCTTCACATTAAAGGTCTTGAGCCATAAGCTGAAGTGTGGGGTGACGTGGAGGAAGGCCTCACACACGACGATGAACGACGAGATGTGAAGGATGGAATCCGGGGCCAGATCATGGAAATCAAGCCCGTAATAGAACATGAGCCCTCTAACAAAGGGATCTAGACTAAGGCCTAGCCCTCGGAGGAAGTGGGAGACGAATATGACACTCTCGCCGGGTTTGGGAGTGGGGATGACCTGCCCTTGAGCAGGCAGCCTGTGCGAGATTTCAGCGGTCAGATACCTGGCTTCTCTTAGCTTCTTGATCTCCTCCTCTGTGACAGAGGAGGGCATCCACCGACCTTGAAGGTTGGATCCGGACATGATTGAAGGTCTGAAACGCCTAGCCTGAGCCTTGGGTGTTGGAACTCGGGGTGGGGGAAGGATTTGATTGAGCGCGAGAAGAAAAGGATATGCCTTGGCCTCTTTATAAAGAGGGTGAATATCAAGCGTCCTCTGCCGTGGCCGTTTGGAACTTGCCTAAAATCGAGGAGTCATACCAACAGGCACGATTGGGTTACCCACACCCGTATTGATGAGAATCCCATGATAAGGGGGACATGATCTCTACTTCGACAAGACGTGCCAATAAAACTGCCTCACGAAACGTGCAGTGGCAGGCGGGGAGAAACGGTTCGGATAATGACCAGACCGTGGTGTGATGTCACGATATGAAAAGTTATCAGCAGATTAGATTTGTGTAAATATTATTCTCTCTACGGTAGTATGTGGAATTTGTATTGCAGAGCCGGACACTACCCTTGTGTTCAAAATCTTTCATGGAGTATTCGGAGGAGGAACCCGCCTTGCAATGCCCCGGACTCATCGTCATTGAAGCCTGGTTCAGGGGCTACTGAGGGAGTCCTAGATTAGGGGGTCCTCGGATAGCCGGACTGTAGGACTATGAAGATACAAGATTGAAGACTTTGTGTCGTGTCCGGATGGGACTCTCCTTGGCGTGGAAGGCAAGCTTGGCGATACGGATATGTAGATCTCCTCCCTTGTAACCGACTATGTGTAACCCTAGCCCCCTCCGGTGTCTATATAAACCGGAGGGTTTAGTCCGTAGGACAACAACAACCATACCATAGGCTAGCTTCTAGGGTTTAGCCTCTACGATTTCGTGGTAGATCAACTCTTGTAATACTCATATCATCAAGATCAATCAGGCAGGAAGTAGGGTATTACCTCCATCGGGAGGGCCTGAACCTGGGTAAACATCGTGTCCCCCGTCTCCTGTTACCATCCGCCTTAGACGCACAGTTCGGGACCCCTACCCGAGGTCTGCCGGTTTTGACACCGACATGGGTCTCATGACCCAACATTCAGAGCATACAAGTCAAAGCTCATGTGGAAGTTTAACATGTCTGAGTACAGACATCTACAAATGAAAAAGGCTGAGAAGCCTGACTATCTACCAGATCCTGCCGAGGGCACAAGATCGTAGCTGAGGTATCAAGCTAAACGTCGAAGTCCACACGGAACTACTAGCGAGACTGACGTCTCTCTGCAAAACATAAAATAGGCAAACGTGAGTACAAATGTACCCAGCGGGACTTACATAAGCACTAGCTACATATGCATCAGTATCAACAAGGGTGTGGTGGAGTTTGACTGTAGTAAGCCAGCTTTGACTCAGTGGCTATCCTAAACTATGGCTGCAAGTAACTCTTTTGAGGTGGCGCACATGAGTCCACATATTCACCATATCAATACACCACTATGGATCCGCTCCCGTCTCCCTACGAGAAGGCCATCCATAGCGATCACGCTATCTTGCGAGTTTTAGAGTATCCACTTTCACTTGTCTATGAACTGCAGCAACCCGAAGTCCTTTACGCGGACACGGCTATTGAATAGATCATTTATAACCCTGCAGGGGTGTACTTCTTCACACACGCTCTCGCCACTTACCACCATGTACACATCGTATCTCGGCAACCTTCAAGCGGAAGCTTGGCAAGGAGTCAGCCACGACCGACTAACCACACAAGTCTCTAGTCGGGTTTATCGCCTATTCGGTTCCATCATGAGGGATCCACCGGGTTTTGGTCACAACCCCAAGCGATGTGTGCAGGTTCCCGAGACACCAAAGGCGCCCGGTACACCGTGCCACGGTGTATCTACCGCATCATAGCCCACCCCTAGGGTCAGCCTTCATACGGCCTCCAACACATATCCTACAAACACGAGAAACTAGTTGCAACTCCTGGACAGAGATCAAGGCGGTTAATAAGTCGAGAGGGTCCATTGGTTTCGGGCCCAACGCGTGGTAGTAGCTGTTCATGGATCACAAATACAGAATTCAGTTCTTGAGGACGGTTTCAATGAGAAAACCCACCATGTAATCCTACATGGCATCTCACCGCTACCTTTACCAAATCGTGTTCACACACTTAGCTCTCAATAGTAGAACATGTTCACACACCTCCAATTCATCCCCGATGAATCAGACCCGACTAAACTCTAAGTAGTAGCAGGCATGACAACAAGCATGAATGAGTAGGAACATCAGGGCTCAAACAACTTGTAACATCCCAAATTTCCAATTTGGAATGTTTTACAATTATAGCTAAGCATCTATGCATATTGTTTGAATTGAGTGACATTTGAAGTATTTCAGAGGCTTTTGAGTTTGTTGGAATTTGAATTCAAATTGGCAGTTGAATTTATTTCAAAACAATGCCTGACAAATACTTGAGAAAAAGTATGAGAGGAGTAAACATGACACTCCAAAAATGTCAGAAGAAAAGTTTTGCCAAAAAGTTTGCATTCAAATTTGATTTTATTTGGGATTTCTAGAAAGTGTTTTTTTAGTTTGAGTCTTGCCCCTGGAAAAATGTCCACGTTGTAGGATAAATTCCCCTGAGAAATTTGATATATATATGTCCTATATATAAATAATATATATTTTTCTATATTCTCTCTTCTCTCTAATTCAAAAAAAGGAAAACCCCAGCGCCCAGCGAATAATCAACCCGGCCCGGCGCCAGCGCAGCCACCAGTGGCCAGGCGCAGCCACCAGCCTTGAGCCGGCCTGCCCCTAGCGCCGCACCCGAACACTCTCCGCCTCGGTCGCCCGATCGCCACCACCCCTTCCTCTCTCACCGACGCGCCGGCCCCACCCTTCTCTTTCCTCTCACGCACGCAAACGCCGCCCAGAGCGCGACCGCCGCCGCCGCGTTTCCGATCCTCTCGGGATCGTGATCCCGAGTCGCCCCCTGCCCCAAGTTGATGCCCTATAAATACCTACGCCCTTCCTCCCCCGATCCCCCTAAAACCCTAGCCCAAAACCCACCGCAGCTCACCTCCCTCGCCGAACGCATCTCGCCGCCGCCGCCTCGGTTCGCCGCCGTTTCTGCCACCGGTGAGCCACCCCTCGACCTCCAAGCTACTCCACCCGAACCGCCACTTCATCCCACACCTCCCTGACATCCTCTCTTTGCCCAGGAGCCCCCGACGCTGTCGCCCTGAGCTCGTCCGCCGCCCGTCGGAGCAGGAGCTCATCCGAGCTCGCCCCGATCGTCTCCGTCATCCCCGAGCTCCAACGACTCCACCCCCGACCTCCCCTCGAGCCGCCGCACCCGCCTGACGTCTCCGCTGCCGCCCAGGACCACCGGAGCAGCCGCGCCGCCAACACCCGTCGTCGTCGCCGCCGACCACCGCGATAAGCCACCGAGCCCCTCGCCGTTAGATCGAAACCTCGCTGTAGATTAGATCTCTGAAGAGTGCGTTTTATTTTAAAAAGGCTGGTTTAGTTACGGTTTTTTCGGTTTAGTTAGCGGTTTAGTTAGACCGGCCCTATTGGTTTATTTCTGTTAGCCCGTGGACGTATTGGTCTATTAAGTGGTCATGCGCTGTTTAGTTTTAGAGCGCTCACTGTTCGGCCCGTTAGCGCGTTAGTTTTTGTTGATTTTTATTTTTTCGTTTCTGTTTTCAACAGAATAGTTCCAGTTTTGTAAAATCCGTATCTCTTAGGTTACTTAATATTTTTAGTTGATTCTTTTTTTGTTAGTTTGCAAATTTCCTATAGTTTCTGTAGAAATTAGCTTCGGCCATGTTTATGTTTTTAAAAGTTGTTTTATATTAGTTTTAATCAGTTTAGTATTTCTGCTATAAATTGAGTTAGGATTATTTTATTTTAGTGATTCTTTTTGTCACTGCCTTGTTTTGACTTTGCCTAGAAGTAGGAATTTATTTGGGTATTTATAGTCTTTATTAAAATAGTTTTTATCTGAAAACAAGCTTTTCTAGTTTATTTAGCTTGCTTCTGTTTTCTGCTGTTCTAGGTATTTTTAAAATTTTATTTTACCTCTGTTATAATTTATTTTAGATTAGTTTCTTTAGTTTTAGAACGTGAACTTTTATTTACAGAAAAGAAAAAGTTTATTTTATTTTCTTGTTAGTTGTTGGCTTGGATTTCTTTGACTTTTCTTTGGTTTTTGGTTCGATTGTTTTGTGTGTTTTATGTTAGCATGCTGTTATGTTAAGTGATTGTATGTTTGTATGCTTATATGATTATTGTTTGCTTCGATAGAATTTCCGGAGTGCGAAGCCTGCTATTACGAGTCGCTAGCTTTCGAAGACCATCAGCCAGGCAAGTCATTTGATCATGTTTTACAATACCTATTATTTTGTTGCATTAGAATTTTGCCTCCCCACCATGCATGCAGTAGGAGAATTTTAAGTTATGTTCTTGAGTAGTATCATGAGGTAGGATGAACCCAATTCCCCTTGTTACCATTGCCCGGGACGATGTAGTTTATTTTGCTATGCTCGTAGTCGGGGTTGGTTGAGTGATTCATAAGGGAGATGTGAGAGTCAAGATGACGACAACCCCATGACTTCAAGCTCAAGATGGACTTCAAATTCACTACTGGGTGGAGGACGGTTGACGGGCACCCTGGAGAAACCAGCGGATGGCCGGGATGCATGGAGAAGCGCCATGACATCTTGCGGAAAGCTTCACCCAGCCACGAAGAGACGGATGGATACCCCATTGACCGGAAGCTTACCTGTGCAGCCGCAAGCCATTATGGGCTCTGGCTTGGTCGACCCTAGGCGTGACTCTGGTCGGACAGTGCTACGAGATGTAGAAGAACGGTAGGATTGGATGGGCATCGGCAGTGGACCAGAGGAACTCTTCGGAAGACCCTGTTTCGTTCGTCCCGTCTTCAAACACCAGGCAGTGCAAAGACTTAAAGGAGGGAATGATTCTTGCGGGTAAAGTGCGCAAACCTCTGCAGAGTGAAGATCTAATCGATTAGCCGTGTCCCCGGTTACGGACAATTTGAGCCTCTGGAACTTGGAGTATTTCGGATATCTCAACACTGAACTTAATAAATTAATTGAGGGAGTTATTTAATAATTGGGAATGAGACATTGGTTGGCGGAACCATCTCAATAACTACCAACATTTTGTAGTATTTGCAAACAAGTCCTTGTTGTAGGGAAAAACTTGCTTTTTCGCAAAACACTAAAACTTAGAGCCCCACAGTCAAATTGCATATAGTGTTAGAATTTTTTTTTTGTTCTCTCTTCATGACTTGCCGGCATATTCGAAATGCTGACCTACACGGCTGCAACGTCTTATGTTGCAGAGGAGTTTTCCGATCAGGAGTGAGGCTACGATCCACGCTTGGCGATTGCCCTATGGAGTCGGATGGACTCGCTATTAAATCTCACTTCCGCAACTTTATTTAGTTTATTTCTCATGAGTTGGCCTTCGGCCGAATTTATTCTATTGTAATAAAGACTCGATATGAGAATCGTGTAATAAATTCAGGTGTGATTGAACTTTGAATCTTTTCATCAATGTACTGTGTGTGCCAGCATGATCTTGGGATGGTACAGCTACACAGAAACTTGACCGATTTTGGGTCGGGTCGCTACAGAGATGGTATCAGAGCACACGCTGACCATAGGACGTAACCCCTAGGATCGGAAAGCCATAGGAAGAGACTATTTTATTTTATATACTTATCATTCCATAATTCTCCCCTGTTCATTTCTGACTTCTCTCCGATTTTCAACATTCTAGATGGCCGCTGAGTTCACCCCAGTTCTTCTACCAGAGTTTTGCCAGCCAGATGAGATGATGCCTCTCGGCAAGAAGTTGGTTCAGATCGTGAAGAAGCTGAAGATTGCTCTACCCTCAATCACCGGGAAGCCTACCAATGCACTTCCGACGGATACCCGCTCTGAGATTAAGGTGCACATTCTAGGAGGACCTTCGGAGGACATTGAGCCCATTGACTTTGAGTTTACCGATTTCACTTGGATCCTCGGAAGAGACATGGCGATTTATTGTGCACTTGGACATCTCCGAGAAGAGTCAGGCCGAGCTCGACCCATCGGACCTCGCCATGATTTCTCGCAGAGCTAGGAATGGAGATATCATCCGTACCATGGAGGACGACTCCATTCTCTCATATGTCCAAGACTTGGAGAGTCTCCTCGAGAAGCGGAAATCGGACTCGCCCGAAACTTCGAAGGTACACAGAGGCTGTTGTTCCGTGAACTGGGCTGGAGGAGAAAGCACGCGGACTTCCTTGACCATGAAGAAGAAATCAAGGATTTCATGGAGAGAGTCGACAAGTGAAGATTGATGTTGCCGCATTAGAGGAGAAGATGGACTGGGAGAAGACCTTTTTCCGAGTGGAGATGGCGGACCCCTCGTGAGCAATGACCAGGATTATGAAGAGCTCCACGAAGGAAGCCGCAAGAGGAGGTGCCGCACGGAGGACGCCGCACGGAGGACGCCGCACTGGAGGACGCAAGGATAATTGATGAAGACATTTAGTCGACCGCCATGTTATTTTATTTTTCCGTCGATCAGTTAGGCCGTTATTTTCTATTAGTCGTGAGAATTTGTAATCTGAGATTGAACCATGTTTGAGATGATTAAATAAATGATTGGTGTGATTATGATTGTGCATTCATATGGGTAGTGCAATTTTCTCATTAGACCCTTGTTCTATTCTAATTTTCTCATCCACTCCAAAACACGGATGCCTCCAGGGCGTGACCCGGTTTCAACTTTCCGCGGAACTCACCCAGTGATCCAGCAGCGAGAATGCCCTTATCACGAGATGTTCATCGAACCGAACAACAACAACAACAATCCACCGCCACCACCCCTGTTGACAACTTGACCCGCTTCCTAAGGCTGAATCCGCTAGTGTTCTCTAGCAGACCGAGCCGATTGTGGCCGATGATTGGCTCCGCAAGGTCGGAAGGAGTTAGCCAACGCTAGATGCAGATCACGAGAGAAGGTGCGCTTTGCGCTTTGTCGCCTTGATGGACCTGCAACCTCTTGGTGGGAGAACTACACCGCCACTTATCCCATCGCCACCATCACGTGGGATCAGTTCAAGAGCCTTCCGCACCGCTCATGTCTCAGTGGAGCCATGAGTGCGAAGCGTGAGTTCCACAACTTACGCCCGGGAACCGTCTTGTGGGGCGATGCGTGGATGAGTTCAGCAAATTATCTCGCTATGCCCCGGATGATGTGGCCACAGATGCATAAAGCGGGAGAAGTTTCTCGAGGACTCAATGATGAGCTGGGAATGCAGCTAATGGTGGCTACCTTCAACAACTACCGGAGCTGGTAGACAAGGCCACCATACTTGAAGGCAAGCAGCAGCAGATTGATAGCATAGCGGAAGTATGGCGGGGAAGTACAACTCTGCAGCTCGGCAAAAGCCCGTTATGCCCCATACTCGGGAGGGCATACCCATCACACCCATGGAGGACATAATCATGGAGGACATAACCATGGAGGGAATGGGAACAACCGCAACCACGACAACAAGTCAGGCAATGGAAATGGCAATGGCAACCAGCATCGTCCCACTTCGGCTCAGAAGGATCTGAGTCACATCACCTGTTTCAAGTGCCAGAAAACAGGGCACTATGCCACCGACTGCCCGGAGGCCAAGCAGAGGAATGGCAACGGCAATGGAAACTCAGCAAAGAAGCTCAACCCTTTTCCTCGTGCTCAGGTGAATCACATTGACGTGGAGGACGTCTATGATCAACCAGACAATGTGGTTGGTAAGTTTTTATTAAATTCACGTCCAGTATTGGTACTCTTTGATTCTGGTGCAACGCATTCATTTATATCAAGGGTAGTTGTGGAAAAAATGCGGGTTGCCCACTAGAACCCTTAGAAGCCCTCTTCACGTCGGTTCGCAGGAGGAGAAATGATGGCGAGGCTTAGGCTGTCATGCAACCCTCAACATCGGAAACCATAAATTTCCCTTGAGACCTCATAGTATTGGAAACCCGGACCTTGGATGTAATCCTAGGCATGGATTGGTTGACGAAGTTTGAAGGAAACATAGACTGTTCCTCAAGCAAGGCGATTCTGCTCACCACTCCGGGCGAAAGAGGATCAAGTATGTATCGAGGCGTATCCCGATGAAGAATCGGTGAATTCCCTCACGGGAGTTGTTCAGGGAAGAAGTGCGGTAGTGCAAGATTTTCCCGATGTGTTTCGGAGGAATTGCGAGAATGCCACGGACGAGAGACATTGAATTTCTGATTGAGTTATTGCCGGCACAGCCCCAATATCCAAGAGACCCTATCGGATGCCCCCGAACGATTTGGAAGAGATCAAGAAGCAAATTAATGAGCTATTGGAGAAGGGATATATTCGGCCAAGCTCGTCACCTTGGGGAGCCCTAGTTCTTTTGGTAGAGAAGAAGGATGGAACCCTGAGAATGGTTGTGGATTATCGTTCGTTGAACAACGTGACCATCAAGAACAAGTACCCTCTGCCGATGATTAATGATCTATTTGATCAGCTAGTTGGAGCCAAGGTATTCTCCAAGATCGATCTTCGATCAGGGTATCATCAGTTGAAGATCCGTGAAAAGGATATACCCAAAACAGCATTCACCACCAGGTATGGTTTATATGAGTATACCGTCATGTCATTCGGATTGACTAATGCCCTGCATACTTCATGAATCGATGAACAAGGTATTTATGGAATATCTAGACAAGTTTGTTGTGGTATTCATCGATGATATCTGATTTTCTCCAAGAGCGAGGAAGAGCATATGGAACATTTGCGTCTAGTTACGGAGAAACTCCGAGAACATCGATTGTATGCCAAGTTCATAAATGTGAATTTTGGCTGAAGGAAGTCGGATTCCTCGGACATGTTATTTCGAGGAGAAGGAATAGCAGTTGACCCCACCAAGGTTGTATCGGTCACCGATTGGCGATCACCCACCTCGATCAAGGAGATCCGCAGTTTTCTCGGACTCGCGAGGATATTATCGGAGGTTTATTGAGAATTTCTCCAAGATTGCCAAGCCCATGATTGAGCTGTTGAAGAAGGGCGCCAAGTACATTTGGACCGAGGATTGTGAAGCGGTTTCGGGAATTGAAGAAAGCGTTTGGTTACAGCCCTAGTGCTGATTTTGCGGACATACACAAGGATTACGGTATATTGTGGCGCTTCTCGCTTGAGGACTCGGAGGAGTACTCATGCAGGAAGGAAAAGTTGTAGCTTATACCTCCAGACAGCTCGACCTCACGAGATGAATTATGCCACACATGATTTGGAGTTAGCAGCGTAGTGCATGCACTCAAGACACTGGAGGCATTTCCTTATCGGAAGCAGTTGTGATGTTTACACGGATCATAAGAGCTTGAAGTATATTTTCACGCAGAAGAGTTGAACCTCGAGCGGAGGAGATGGCTAGAGTTAATCAAGGACTATGACATGAGATTGCATTACCACCGGAAAGGCTAATGTTGTAGCAGATGCCTTGAGCCGTAAGAGTTATGTGAATACTCTTATAGCGGGAGGATTACCCGAGTTAGGCGATGACCTCGAGAGATCTCCGATGGAGATAGTTCGAGAGGATATGTTGCAGCTCTGGAAGTTCAGTCCACTTTGGCGAAAAGAATTCGTGAAGCCGGAAGTCGGACAAGGAAATTGATGAGATAAAGAAAAGGATGAATGAAGGAAAAGCTAAAGGGTTCCGTAAGGATGAATACGGAGCTATATGGTTCGAGGATCGTATTCATGTACCCAATGATCCCGAACTCGAGAAGCTAATTCTTGAGAGGCTCATGATTCACCGTACTCGATCCACCCCGGTAACACCAAGATGTATCTGGATTTGAAGGAAAGTTTCTGGTGGACGGGTATGAAGAAGGATATTGTCGAGTACGTAGCAGTATGCGATGTTTTCCAACGAGTAAAGGCGGAACATCAGAAGCCAGCGGGGTTACTTCAACCTTTGCCGATTCCCGAGTGGAAATGGTAGAAACTTGGAATGGATTTTATCACAGGATTACCTAGGACTCGTTCAGGTTATGATTCCATCTGGGTAGTGGTTGATCGCTTGACCAAGGTAGCTCATTTCATTCCCGCGAAGACTACCTATACCAGCGCTAAGTTAGCCAAGATATACATGACCAGGATCGTATATGCGCATGGAGTTCGAGGAGTATTGTGTCGGATAGAGGAACACAATTTACCTCAAAGTTTTGGAATCAGTTGCATGAAACTTTGGAGTGCGAGGCTGGAATTGATCTGAGCTTTTCATCCATGAGATGATGGACGGACGAGAGAGTCAACCGGATTACGGAGGACATGTTGAGAGCTTGTGCGCTAGACTATGGGTCTAGCTGGGATGATAATTTGCCATCTGCAGAATTCTCGTACAATAACGATTATCGATCCGGTTGAAGATGGCCCTTTCGAAGCTCTATCACGGAAGGAGGTGCGAGAACACCATTGTTGTGGGATGGTGTTGGAGATCGAAAACTTTTCGGTCCCGATCTTATCGAGAGATTCGAAGAAAGTCAAGCTGATTGAGATAGACTCAAGGTAGCTCGATCGAGGCGTAAGAGTTATGCCGATAGTAAGCATAAGGAAGTAACATACTGAAGCGGGAGACCGGGCATATCTTCGTGTGTCCCCGCCGTGGAATCAAGAGGTTCGGTGTTAAAGGAAAGTTGGCACCTGGTTCATTGGCCCTACAAAATCCTCGAGCGTCGTGGAGAAGTAGCTTACAAGTTGGAATTGCGGAAGGATTGTCCGGAGTTCATGATGTCTTCCATGTTTCTCGGTGAAGAAATGCCATGCGAGATGGCCGATATTCCGTTGAGAGACACGGTGCCCCTAGAGGCCATACAGCTCGACGGTGATCGACTTATGAGGAGAAACCCATCCGGATTCTCGAGGCGCAAGCAGAGTCACCCGCAGCAACATCATCAAGTTTTGCTAGGTTACGTGGAGTCATCATTCGAGGAGGAAGCCACACAGGGCGAGAAGAAGACCTCCGCCGAGACCACCGCACCTATTTGCTAGCCAACCCGAATCTCGAGGGCGAGATTCATCTTAAGGTGGGTAGGTTTGTAACATCCCAAATTTCTCATTTGGAATGTTTTACAATTATAGCTAAGCATCTATGTATATTGTTTGAATTGAGTGACATTTGAAGTATTTCAGAGGCTTTTGAGTTTGTTGGAATTTGAATTCAAATTGGCAGTTGAATTTATTTCAAAACAATGCCTGACAAATACTTGAGAAAAAGTATGAGAGGAGTAAACATGACACTCCAAAAATGTCAGAAGAAAAGTTTTGCCAAAAAGTTTGAATTCAAATTTGATTTTAATTGGGATTTCTAGAAAGTGTTTTTTTTAGTTTGAGTTTTGCCCCTGGAAAAATGTCCATGTTGTAGGATAAATTCCCCTGAGAATTTTGATATATATATATATGTCCTATATATAAATAATATATATTTTTCTATATTCTCTCTTCTCTCTAATTCAAAAAAAAAAGGAAAACCCCAGGCGCCAGCCAGGCCAACCGGCCCAGCCAGCACCGAGCGCAGCCCACCAGCGCCCGAGCCGGCCTGCCCCTAGCGCCGCACCCGAACCCTCTCCGCCTCGGTCGCCCGATCGCCACCACCCCTCCCTCTCTCACCGACGTGCCGGCCCCACCCTTCTCTTTCCTCTCACGCACGCAAATGCCGCCCAGAGCGCGACCGCCGCCGCCGCGGTTCCGATCCTCTCGGGATTGTGATCCCGAGTCGCCCCCTGCCCCAAGTTGATGCCATATAAATACCTACGCCCTTCCTCCCCCGATCCCCCTAAAACCCTAGCCCAAAACCCACCGCAGCTCGCCTCCCTCGCCGAACGCATCTCGCCGCCGCCGCCTCGGTTCGCCGCCGTTTCTGCCACCGGTGAGCCACCCCTCGACCTCCAAGCTACTCCACCCGAACCGCCACTTCATCCCGCACCTCCCTGACATCCTCTCTTTGCCCAGGAGCCCCCGACGCCGTCGCCCCGAGATCGTCCGCCGGCCGCCGGAGCAGGAGCTCTCCCGAGCTCGCCCCGATCGTCTCCGTCATCCCCGAGCTCCAACGACTCCACCCCCGACCTCCCCTCGAGCCGCCACACCCGCCTGACGTCTCCGCCGCCGCCCGGACCACGAACAGCAGCGCCAACACCAGTCGCCGTCGCCGCCGACCACCGCGTAAGCCACGGAGCCCCGTCGTTAGATCGAAAACCTCTGCTGTAGATTAGATCTCTGAAAGTGCGTTTTATTTTAAAAAGGTGGGTTTAGTTACGTTTTTTTCGGTTTAGTTAGCGGTTTAGTTAGACCGGCCCTATTGGTTTATTTCTGTTAGCCCGTGGACGTATTGGTCTATTAAGTGGTCATGCTCGGTTTAGTTTTAGGCGCTCCTTTGTTAACCCGTTAAGCGTTAGTTTTTGTTCAATTTTATTTTTTCGTTTCTGTTTTCAACAGAATAGTTCCAGTTTTGTAAAATCCGTATCTCTTAGGTTACTTAATATTTTTAGTTGATTCTTTTTTTGTTAGTTTGCAAATTTCCTATAGTTTCTGTAGAAAATAGCTTCGGCCATGTTTAGGTTTTTAAAAGTTGTTTTATATTAGTTTTAATCAGATTAGTATTTCTGCTATAAATTGAGTTAGGATTATTTTATTTTAGTGATTCTTTTTGTCACTGCCTTGTTTTGACTTTGCCTAGCAGTAGGAATTTATTTGGGTATTTATAGTCTTTATTAAAAATAGTTTTTATGCGAAAACAAGCTTTTCTAGTTTATTTAGCTTGCTGCTGTTTTCTGCTGTTCTAGGTATTTTAAAATTTTATTTTACCTCTGTTATAATTTATTTTAGATTAGTTTCTATAGTTTTAGAGCGTGAACTTTTATTTACAGAAAAGAAAAAGTTTATTTTATTTTCTTGTTAGTTGTTGGCTTGGATTTCTTGAGTTTTCTTTGGTTTTGGTTCGATTGTTTTGTGTGTTTTATGTTAGCATGCTGTTATGTTAAGTGATTGTATGTTTGTATGCTTATATGATTATTGTTTGCTTGATAGAATTTCCGGTCTGCGAAGCCTGCTATTACGAGTCGCTAGCTTTCGAAGACCATCAGCCAGGCAAGTCATTTGATCATGTTTTACAATACCTATGATTTTGTTGCATTAGAATTTTGCCTCCCCACCATGCATGCAGTAGGAGAATTTTAAGTTATGTTCTTGAGTAGTATCATGAGGTAGGATGAACCCAATTCCCTTGTTACCATTGCAGGGGACGATGTAGTTTATTTTGCTATGCTCGTGAAGCGGGGTTGGTTGAGTGATTCATAAGGGAGATCACGAGAGTCAAGATGATGACAACCCCATGACTTCAAGCTCAAGATGGACTTCAAATTCACTCTTTGGGTGGAGGGCGGTTGTGGGCACCGGAGAAACCAGCGGATGGCGGGATGCATGGAGAAGCGCCATGACATCTTGCGAGCTTCACCCAGCCACGAAGAGGCGGATGGATACCCCATTGACCGGAAGCTTACCTGCAGCCGTAAGCCATTATGGGCTCGGCTTGGTCGACCCTAGGCGTGACTCTGGCGGACGGTGCTACGAGATGTAGAAGAACGGTAGGATTGGATGGGCACGGCGGTGGACGGAGGAACTCTTGGAAGACCTGTTTACGTTCGTCCGTCTTCAAACACCGGTGGTCACGAAGACTTAAAGGAGGAGCGATTCTTGCGGGTAAAGTCATAAACCTCTGCAGAGTGAAGATCTAATCGATTAGCCGTGTCCCGATTCACGGACAATTTGAGCCTCTGGAACTTGGAGTATTTGGGATATCTCAACACGAACTTAATAAATTAATTGAGGGTTATTTAATAATTGGGAATGAGACATTGGTTGGCGGAACCATCTCAATAACTACCAACATTTTGTAGTATTTGCAAACAAGTCCTTGTTGTAGGGAAAAAGCGGCTTTTTCAAAAAACAATGAAACTTAGAGCCCCACAGTCAAATTGCATATAGTGTTAGAAATTTTTTGTTGTTCTCTCTTCATGACTTGCGGCATATTCAAAATGCTGACCTACGGCTGCAACGTCTTATGTTGCGAGAGGTTTTCGATCGGGGAGTGAGGCTACGATCCACGCTTGGCGATTGCCCTATGGAGTCGGATGGACTCGCTATTAAATCTCACCTTCGCAGCTTTATTTAGTTTATTTCTCATGAGTTGGCCTTCGGCCGAATTTATTCTATTGTAATAAAGACTCGATATGAGAATCGTGTAATAAATTCAGGTGTGATTGAACTTTGAATCTTTTCATCAATGTACTGTGTGTGCCAGCATGATCTTGGGATGGTACAGCTACACAGAGACTTGACCGATTTTGGGTCGGGTCGCTACACAACTCCTACTCATGCTAGTGGTGTCGGGGAAGCTGATCGTGGCCCACGAACACCTATGGGACCGGGTCCCTTGTGGTTCGGAGGGGGGCGGAGATTGCACAAAGAGCGGATCGAAGCAATGCACACGAGCAGATTTACCCAACTTGAGCTCTCCGGAGATATAACTCCTCTTGCTGCTTGGTTGATTGTATTGTGTTCTTGCTAGGGAGCGATGGGAGCTACAAAACCTAGCACTGAGTGTCTCTAGTCTCGTATGTGGCAAATGAACTGAGCGGGCGAACCCTTTCTCGTTGCACTTGGGCCTCCTTTTATAGGCACAAAGGGTCACCACAGTGGCAAGTAGACAAGGGTAAAATAGTAAAAACATTGGTTGGTACACAGCTTTATGCAGGTGTCAGATAATCTATACCTAACTCGTGACAGGGACAAGAGCCATAAATGTCCGTCCTGTCACTGAATAGTGCAACAGGACCGTCAAGTCGCCTCCGTTTGCACGATGGTAGCTTATCGGCGCCGCTTATCGTCGCTCCCGGCTGGCTGCACAGCCATTGACCGCTGCGATGCTGGGAAAGCCCCACGGCGACACGTTGGCGGATGGTGGAGCGGAGATGAAGAGAGGTTACTGCCGCGGCAAGGTCCTTGTCGCTTCGGGCTTATCGCCCACCAAGCCTTCCGGCAAGCTCCTCTTGCGGGGCCTTATTCCTTCGTGCCTTGAGTGGCCTTCCGGCAAGCTCCTCTTGCCGAGGCCTTGATTACTTTGTTCTTGAATGGCTCCAAAGGAGCCATTGAGGACCTAGCGGTCACCAGGCCAGCCCTGCCTTGAAGTCTTTGCACTGTCGTCTGCAGTTCGAGTACTAAGGTACCCCTACTCTAGTACACAGGCAGGGCCGGGAACTGGGCCACCTGCAGCGCCAAGCTCTGTTGGGCGGGCCCAAAAGCGATTACGCAGACACCTGTGGCCTGGATCGCGATTATTAACCGGACCCACCACGTCCCCCACGAGCGGCACATTCGGACGTGGCATCGTGGGAGAGATCGTGGGGGCTTTCTTTAATGGGAAAACCGGGCAGCCGTCCCTCTCCCCCTTATAAGCGAGGGAGCAGGGGCGGGGCGCCCACTGCCATTGTTGTCACATCAAAAACCACCCGCTCCCCCTTCTTCTCAAGTCCACAGAGGCGGCTCCGCCCCCCATTGCCACCGGCGCCACCAACGCCGTCGACCTCCTCCACCACCTCCCCATGGCTCAGCCGACAAGGGAAAGGCATGAAATCAGCCGGGCGCAGCGGCTCGCGGCCTAGCTGAAGGGCGGGCCCTCTTCAATCCCGGCAGCGGGGAAGGAGCTGCGGGGCTGTATTACCTTTTCTCGTCGGCGGAGGCAGGCGCACCAGCGCCGCAGCGTGATCTCCGCGCCACATCCGAAAAGGTTTCCATCGGTACCCTTTCTTTGCGCTTTTCTTCCCGCTGCGGGCTCTGCCGCCTTTTCAATTCTTTTGCGATGTCATGAACACATATGGCCTCCGCCTCCTTGATTTCACCCCAGCGCCGTCCTCACCATGGCCGTTTCGCACACCTCTGCGAGAACTTTGTCGGAGTCCACCAAATGTCGCACTCTTCGCCATTACTTCACGCCCAGCGTAGAGAGAGAGCCGCTTGCCGTAGGAATTGCATGGACCTCTAGGATCGGCAAGAAGAAGCGTATCTTGACGGAGAGCTGCGCAGCAAGTGGGAGGAGTGGAGAGCTGGCTGGTGTTGGATCTTAGAGGAGGAGCCACAGCCTTTTCTGCCTGCGCCAAACTCCCATAGTCTTGCGGCAATGATTGGAACAACTTGGCGCGGAGGATGCCAAGTTGAAGATTGCGATGACTAGGATCTTGCGCCTCGAACCGCCCGGCTTACCATAGGAGCAGTTAGCGCGGACTTCGCCGCCCGCCGTGTTGCGCCCTTGCGAGAGAGAGGAGGCCTGCTTGGGAGTTCCAAAGCGGCGGACATCATGAGGCTGCGCCCGGGTGAAGTGGAACTTTCTTGTCTTGGAGCTAGATGGCATCTTTGGGGAGCTGTTCAAGCGATCTGAGATCACCACTGAGTGGTTCATGTTGCCGAGGGAGTCGTGCCTTGTGCAACAACTCGTCGCTTGACCGCATCCGCGTGATGATGCCGTTGTGTGATTCCCATGGAATCGTTCCAACCTAGCGAGGAGCCGCCGGCGGCGTCGTCTTGGCGGTTCTTCAGCGACTTGGAAGAATTGCCGATCCGTGCCGGCGAAGCGAAGCGGCTCGCAGCGACACCACCGAGCAAGAGATGGCGAATCGCCACAAGATTGGAGGCGGCGGCTGCCGCGCCCGGCGTGTTTAGGGTTCACCGTTGAGGCGGAAACAGCCGGCGGCAAGCCTTGCCGACCGAAAGAGCTTCGCCCAGTGAGGAGGAGCAGGCCGAGCCCGCGCTGATCGAGACGAGCCTGCGAAGCGCCTCCCTCCGCCCGTCAAGTAGCTTGCGGGGAGGAGCCCATGACCCCGCCAAGAAGCGTCTCATAAGACGAAGAAGTGGCGGGCGCGGCGGACGCCCAACAGCCGCCTCGCCGCCCGACAGCAGCTCCACCGCGACAAGCATTTGCAGCCGGGGCGCCTCCTGCCCGCCCGACAGCGGGCGGGGCCTTGAGACCCGTCCCCGCACCGCCAAGCGTCAGGGAGCCTACTCCTCCAGCTCGTCGCACGGAGCAGAATTTGACTTCTCCGCTCTCGGCTCCGAAGAAGAGGAAGAGTAAGTTCTTGTCGCTGCTACTTGTAATTCTTCAATTCTGCTTTTGTCTTGTATTTGACTTGCTTCATTCGAGCTCTTTCCTTCTTGAGACGCTGGCTCGGAGGCGTCGAAAAGGGCCAAGACTCCGGTGGTCGTCGTCGAAGGCGATTCCCTATGTGACGGGGGGCACGTCTAAGACTCCTTGCGGATCGGCAACCCTTCAACAGAGCAGCCCCAGACTGCCCCAGCGTAAGTGTTTGGATTATCTCTTACGGTTCGGTGTGCTTGGGTGCTCCTTCTCTCTTGATATCGACTTATTGAGCGTGCGGGGCAGAGCAGCCTCATCAGAGGCCGGAGGTCACTCTTGAAGTTCGTCTGCTTCAACTTCGCGAGAGAAAACTCTCCATGAAGGGGCGCTCTCCGGCAAGGGAGGCCTCTCCAGACAAGGGGCTTCTCCGACAAGGGGCAGCGCCGGCGACCCTCCGGTGGTGGAGACCGCAACAGATCCCATTGCGGGTAATCTTCTTGGTGAAAATTTCCCTTGGGTCTTTTCTCTTACATTCTTCTCTTGAACATTTGCTTGACTTGTTCTTTTCTTTTTCGATCATCAGATCCATCTGCGGAGAGCCGATGGAGGCCCGAGGTTGCCGGCGAGGAGGGCGCTCGCGGCAACAATGGCAACGCCGCCAACATGGAGGAGGAGGCGGCGCCAGCAGGTCCGCCCGGCGAGGAGGCGCCAAGGCTACCGTGCCTTGGCTGGGGAGGTCAGGTGATCGTCTTGGCGGCCTGAGGCCGAGGCCTTGGTATACAGACCGCCGACCCCCGCCACCCGATGCGCACGGACTCGAAGAGCCCAGCCAGCGCCTATCGAAGGCGGCGAAGGTGTCTTCATCAAGCTTCCATGGGCATCGAGCTCCAGGCGCCCGGTCGAGGAGAGACCTTGACGTGGAGCTGCTCGCCTCCATTGAAGCTGTCGCTGGTTGTGCGCGCAAGCAGCAGCGATGGTGAGCTGAAGAAGAGCAACTGCTGAAGAAGCTGTTGTCGCTCTACCGCGCCTCGACAAGCTAAGCTGAGTCGCGGGAAGCGCTTGTCGCGAGGGGGAGCTGATATGGAGAAGCGCGAAGGCTCGGCGTGCCAACAACAAAACTCTTGGGGATATAGCGAGCGCGTGAGCAGCTTGTTTGAGGCGCCTGCGGCCTTCATCTTGGAGAAGGCCGAGGTCGAGGAGCAGAGGCTTCTGGCGAAGCTCTCAGCAAGAAGGTGAGATGGCGCAGCGGAAGATCAACCTCGATAGCTACGAGGAATATCTTGCGCCCGAAGCAATCAATTGGCGGGGCACTCCGGGGAGGCAAAGGGCGCGCCCTGGCTGCGAGACCGCCAAGAAGGAATTGGAGCGAGGTGGCTCAGCTGGAGGCCACCCTTGAAGAGTGGCGAGGTCACCGCGCTGAAGCCTGGCCTTGAAGGGCGCCTACACTCTCGGCGAGCTGCTGAGGTCGTTCAGTGAGAAGATCAAAGAGCTTAGCGCGCCCAAGGACTCAAAGCGGATCTGGGCTAAGCCAGCCACCACAGCGGAAGCTTGAGCGGCGCCAAGGATCGAGAAGCGGGCTGTTGGAGAAGATCAAGGCCAACGAGGAGCTGTTGGCGAATGCATGACGCCGAGAATGATTTCAGAGATAGCATAATGCCTTGGGCGGAAGGTCTTGTGGACACACGCCGCCGCCATCCATAATGGTGATGGAGCTGGGGATGGTGGATCTTGGGTACTCCACCGCGAGAACCTCCAACCCAGCCCAAGCTCAGCCTATTCTTCAAGGCGTGTTGGCGGGTCTCCAGCTCTCGAGAGGAGATCCCAAAGCAGCTAGCTGAGGAGTCGCGCCAAGTCTGCGCGGGCCCTCGAAAGGTCTTGATGAAGGTGGCCTTCCGCAATCCAGGCGTCAACTTCACCAATGTCCTCAAGTCCCTGCCTCCAAGCTGCGGCGTTGAGCGCTCAAAGCCCTTATCGCACCCATCGTGGACAGGGGTGAGCAAAGTCAAGAGGCTCGATGGCGACCCGCGTGGACTAGGCCGCCAAGTTTATCTTTCCCTTGTCATTTGTAGACCATATTTAGAATAACTTATTAGATCTGCGACAAGTTATTTTGTAATATACACTATCTTAGGCAATCGATCGCAATGTTATTTCCTCTACTTGATTTCTTCCTTGTATGTTTATGCCCTCGCTTTTAGGGGACTTGTCGGTGCAAACACCTTTGCCTTGTGCCCGAGTCTTGAGCGTCGGCAGCTCTTCTTGGCGATGCTGCCTCAGACAAGCAACCTTGTGCAAACTAGTTGCAGCAGCTTAAGTTGTTGGCGGACTCGAAACAACGTAAGGCGCAAAGCTAACCATGAGTTGGTTCCTCAGCGCATACGGTTTTCCATACAAAATCTTGTCGTTCGAGGAAGATAACGAAAATTTAAAACTGATTGCTTAAACTTAACAACAAGCTTTTACATTGTTTGCTTCCGGCAAGGTGATACTTCCTCGGCGACACTTGGTGGCCCACACCATTATCTTCTCCTTCCCCGGTTAACTTGTGGGTGGATGAACCTTGCCCTCTTTTGAGAAGAAAGAAGAAAATAAAGTTATGGAGCCTAGTGGCTAGTTATAAACTTACGGGTGTGGATGCTGCACAAAATGTTAGATATCACATGCATATAATACTATGAAAGCATGTATTGACAAATTGTGCGCAACACATGAAACTTCTTGATGCAGAAGGTGCTGCTCGGCTTTGTACAAAGGATTACATGCAGCGGCGGCAAGACTTGTACAAAAGGGTGGTTGCGGAGCAGGTTTGACAACCGCATCTATATAGGTAAAACTTACGAAGATGCTCTATATTCCGAGTTGCTCACGGAGCGCCATCTTGGTCTCAAAGCGGACAGCGCCAGGCCTAGTGACTCCTTTCACCCGATAAGGGCCTTCCCTTAGCGTCAACTTGTTGGAATTCTTGGCGGATTGAGCAGCGAAGAACAAGGTCGCCTTCCTCGAAGCTTCGGCATTAACTGCGGCTATGGTAGCGGCGCAAAAGCTTCTTTGATAGCGAGCAGCTCGCCAAAGAGCTTGAAGGCGGTCCTCCTCAAGGAACAGCGCGTCATCTTGTCGCAGCTGCTCTTTCTCAAGCTCATCATAAGCGAGCACTCGAGGCGATCCGTTATCTGAGTTCCGTGGGGAGAACTGCCTCTGCTCCATAGACTAGAGCAAAAGGTGTGCGGCGGTGGCTCGATTTGGCGTCGTCTGATCGACCAAGAACCACCGGCAGCTCCTCGATCCGATTTCTTCCGCACTTGTGCAGCCTGTCGAAAGTTCGGTCTTGAGTCCCGCAGCACTTCAGCGTTTGCTCTCTACCTTGACCGTTGCTTCTTGGATGAGCAACGAAGCAAAGCAGATCTTGGCGCCAAGATCTTGGGCGTCTTGCATGAAGGTGCGGCTCGTGAGCTGTGTGCGTTGTCGGTGATGATCTGTTAGGAATCCCAAAGCGGCAAACAATTGACTGAAGAACTTGATTGCTTGTTGTCTTTGTCACCTTCCTCCTGCTTCCACTTCCGGCCACTTTGTGAACTTGTCGATTGCGGCGTACAAGTACTCAAAGCCCCGACAACTTCGGGGAAGGGCGAGATGTCAAGCCCCGACTGAAAATGGCGGGATAAAGGTTATGCGGAGAGCTTGAGCTGGTTGGTGTATCTGTTTTGAATGGGCCATGCGCTTCACACTTGGTTACTTGTGCGGTTGCATCTGGAGGGCTTCGGCGGAAGAAACCTTGCCGGAAAGCTTTGCGGCAAGTGCTCTTCGCCAATGTGGTGACCACATATGCCTCCATGTATCTCTGCCAACAACTTACATCCATGTTCCCGGCAAATACACTTTAATTTCACACCGTTGAGTCTTCTTACATGCGAGGATGTTGTCAACAAACTGGTACATAGCTGACTGTCGGGCTACTCTTTCCGCTTCTTCTTGCTCTTCGGGAAGTTCTCTGTCGAAGGAAATGGGCGATCTGCTGTGCCCATGTTGGAGCTTGCGGCTCGACAACAAGGACTAAAGGCATATCTGCGCTGTGGGAACATCAGCTTCCACGGCAAGAACTGCGGTTCTGCGGAGCTTGATGATCCCGGCAAGCTTGCGAGCAAAACTTGTCGGGGCGTCGCTTCAACTGAAACAAACCCTAGGGCTTGTCGGAGCGGACTGCTCCTCGTGATACTTGCATTGATTTTGGGGACCTTCTTGGCGGCGGCTTCGGGAGCTCTGCGGAAGGTAGTCACGAAACCAACTTCCTCTTCTTGTTACTGCCCAGTTGATGGTGTTACGGTTGGTTGAGTCAACTTGAGCACAAAAACTTGAGTGCAGCACACTTTGACAGGCCATCAGCAATATCATTTTGAGCTCTTGGAACATGTTCCATTTGCAGACCTTCAAAGTGCTCTTCTAGCTTTCTCACTTCATCAACGTGAGGCTTCCATCAATGGACTCACGATAATCTTTGTTTACTTGGCGGACGACAAGCTGCGAGTCACCCGACGATAAGCTTCTTGATCCCAAGGTCCATTGCAATTCTTAGGCCGGCAAGCAAACCTTCATACTCTGTAGTATTGTTTGTTGCTTGTTCCTTGGGAAAGTGCATCGGACTATGTACTTGAGGTGCTCTCCGGTGGGTGCGATAAGCGACCACGCTTGACCGGGCGCTTGCGCGCGAAGGCACCATCAAACTACATCAGCCACTCTTTACTTGCTTCCTTGGCGGGGATGCTCGTCTCTGGAATTTCTTCATCCTGCGATGGCGTCCATTCTGCTATAAACTATGCCAATGCTACTGCTTTGGATAGTTGAAGTGCTTTCAAACTTGAGGCCAAAGCTTGCGGTTCGATGCCCACTCAACAATCCTGCTTGTTGCTACGGATTTTGCAATATCCTCTTCAGCAAAGCGGTGACAACTGTTATCTCATGTGCTTGGAAGTAATGGCGCAGCTTTCTCGAGGCAATGAGGAGGCGGCAACCAACCGCTGCCGGAGTACCTTGACCTAGCCCGTCTGTAGAAGGGCCGACAAAAATAGACCGGGCGCTGCACCATCCTTTACGTATCTTGTCGCAATCCTGCGCAGATCCGTCCTTATCGGGACGAGCTTGTGGCGAAGCCCTTTGTCTCTGGATGCATCTGCCTCGGTTGCGGCTCATCATCCGCCTCCCTCTCCGCTACTAACGCAGCACTAACCACTTGATTGGTTGCCGCTATATACAACAACAACTTCTCTTGTGGCCTAGGTGCGACAAGTATTGGAGTGGAGGGCAGTACCTCTTCAAGTCTGCTGGCGCAGCCTCCGCCGAGTCCATTTCATTGGACCTGCCTTTTCAAAATCTTGAAAAATGGCGAGGGCACGCTCAGCAGACTTAGAGATAAACCTCTGAGAGCAGCCACGCATAACCGGCAAGCCTTCTTACATCCTTGGCGGCGCTTGGTGCTTCAATCTGCTCAATGGCCTTGATCTTGTCGGGATTGGCTTCAATTCCCGTTGAGACACAAAGAACCGAGAAGCTTGCTTTGGAAGGGACTCCAAACACGCACTTCTCGGGGTTGAGCTTGAGGTTGATCTTGCGCATAGATTTGCAAAGTCTCATCAAATCTTGAACGAGTTGCTTTGTCCTTGCTCTTGACCACTATATCATCCATGTAGGCTTCTACATTTACGTGCATTTGGGGCTCAAAAGCGTCGTGGACCACTCTTGCAAGCGTTGAACCAGCATTCTTCAAATCGAAGGGCATCCGTATGAAACGATAAGTGCCACATGGTGTAATGAATGCGGTTTCTCTTCATCCTCCTCGCCATGAAAATCTGATGATATCTGAATATGCATCAAGAAATGAAAGCAAATCACATCCAGTGTGGAGTCAACAATCTGGTCTATCTGGCGGCAAGGAAATGGGTCTTTGGGACAAGCTTTATTAACATCTGTGAAGTCAATACAAAGTCTCCATTTCCCATTAGCCTTGCGATACAACTACGGATTGGCCAACCACGTGGGATGGAGCACTCCTCGACAAGGCCTGCTGCTTCCAACTTCTTGATTTCTTACGCTATGAATTAAGCTCCTTTTGTTTCCTAACTTTTTGCTTGGCGGGCGCTTGCAGGACGACGACTAGGTGGTGCTCAATTACTTTCACAGGAACACGGGGATGTCGGATGGTTGCCATGCAAACACATCGACATTCGCCATGAGGAAAGCAACGAGCTCGCCTTCCTATTTAGGGTCAAGCGTGGCAGCGATGGTGAAGGTACCACCGGTCTGTCCTCCTTAGCGGGCACCTTCTTGGTCTTGGCGGGCTGCCATCATCTTCTTGTACTTGCGGTGGAGTTCGATGGTGCGTCCTCGGCGGTGGCGCAGCACTCTGAAGAGTGCGCTTGCGGAGTGGGCATCGAAACTCTTGCGGACAAGGTGGTTTTCTTCTTCCCCGGAGCTTGGTGACAAGTGGTTTGCTATCTGTCGCGCTGCTGCATCCAGGTAAATTTGTCGGCGCAGATAAGCACATCCTTCTTGTCGCCATGAACAGAAATAGCGCTTATCGGGCGGGCATCTTGAGTAGGTTGTAGGCGTAATGAGAGGCTGCCATGAACTTGGCGAGTCTTTGGGCGGCCAAGTATCCCATTGTAGGGCAATGGGAAATCGGCAACGTCGAATGTGACCCTCTCGATCCTGAAATTTAACTCACGCCAAATGTTACCGGCAATGTGATCTTCCCTTCGACTTGCTCCTTCACAGGTTGATTCCTTGGAAAGTGCCGGTCTCTTGAGCTTCATTGTCGAGGATTTGAAGCTTATGGAGCCTTTGTAGAGGAGATCAGGTTCAGGCCGGCCCCGCCGTCAACCAACATCTTGGTGACTTTGAGGTTGCGGATAGTTGGTGAGACCAACATCGGCAAGCACCCGACCGCGATTATGCGATCGGGGTGGTCCTCAATGTCAAAAGATGATGGGCGTCTTGGACCACTTGAGAGGTTTGCGGCGACTCTACGGATGGTTCTGCTGCATTAACCTCTGCATCCTTTGCTTGAGTTGGCGGTGCGAGGAATGCGAGAAGCACCTCCGTCAACCTTGAAGAACCTCTGTTGCCTTCTGAAACTCCTGCTCATCAACCGTCTTCCTCCATATCTTCATCATCATCGCCGTCTTCGTCCTTGTCGCGGCGGCGGGAGTCATCTCCTTGCCGTTGTTTTGCCTTGCGCAGCGCCCTCCCGGCGGATCTCTTCTTGCTAGCTGCCCCGCACCTTCTGGGCCTTCTCCTTGTCTACTTGCTTTCGTATACGCCTACTGCGGTTCAACAAGCTGCTCGACTTTCTTGCGACTTTGGAGTCGTGGCCCTTAGTGCGGTGAATCTTCTTGATACTACTTGTTGGAGCTGTCACCTTGTCGGCGGCCGCCACGACTTAGCGGTCGGTGTCGTGACAACCTCCTTCCGAGCCACCAGTTTAGCCTTGCGGCGCCACCTCCGTTGCCGGACTGCTCGACAACTAGTACCTCTTTGTTCTTCTTCATACATTGTTCCGCCGCGGCTCTTCCTTGCAGGCGGTCTCCTCCTTGTCGAGATCCGGCTTCAACATTCTCTCGAGGGCCTCCTCCCTTCTTGACCACGTGCACACTTGCCGGCGAGGCGTAGAGCTCGGCCAGGCGTCTTTTACTTTGCACATCGCCATCTCCTCCCTCATCCTGCGGTTCCTTGCGTTCGATGGAACCTTGCTGATCACCCTTGGCGGGGTGGACGTCACAGGATGTTGTAGTGCCTGGCCCGAATCTCTGGATGAATTTGCGCGAGGACTCTCCTTCCTACAGGCAAGTAGGTGAAGGTCACTCTCACGGCCATGAGGCTTGTGGCCGCTGTGAAGGCGCCAACAAGCGATAACGCAGATCTGCCCAAGAGGATATGGAGCTGCCAGCAAGTGCATGAGCCAAGATCGATGTTTGGCTTGAGCACCGGAGGAAGTAGTTAGCAAGGATCTTGTCGTCTCGTCCCCGCATCTTGCACGCGATGGTGTAGATCTTTGAGAACTCCGATGGGTGTGTCCTGCCATCATACTTCTCTGCACATCGGCTTGAAGTTTTTCTTGTCAGACCCCTTTGGACTTGCCGCAGCTCACGGGTGAGCAGCAGGGCAACCTACAGCGTCTGACAAGTCGCTGGTTCCTGGCGCATGCATATTGTGATGGGCCAGCGCTGGTCGGATTGGCCTTGGCGCTTCTCTTGGCCTTCGATCTGGTCGAGCATCTTCTTCTTGTCGTTCCTTAAGAACTTGGCGCTGATCACGGCGAGCTCACGGATCCGACGGCGCGGTGGAGTCGGCTGTCGATGTGGATCCGAGGAGCTGGTGATCTTGGCCTTCAGGAAGGAGTGCATGGTGGTGTCACCCCGCAGGTCTCGTCGCCACCGGCTCGCACCTTAATCGCCTCGCCCGTTAGCAAGGGCGCGATTAGTTGCCAGCGAGCGTCGTCGTTAGCAAAGCCGATGAGACTACTGGATTGTGGCCCTCCATTAAATCGAGACCTTAGCCGGCCGTTGGAGGGTAGTCTAGAATAGCTGAGCTCTCGCGAAAACCTGCTGGAGTGGTGGGTGGCAATGGCGTGCGGGCGAGGCGGGATGTGCTCGGACTCCCTAACCAAGTTAGGAAGGCAACATCCCATGGCGACTCACTCCCTTCATCTTGCGGCATCTTTGGCGGCGCATCGGAGTCTTGAGCCTCGGGATCCTCCGGCTTGGCCTTGATCCATGGCGTATGGTGCTGCGAGCATCATGGCGCTGTCGGTCCCGCGCCTCTGAGAAGGGCAGTGCGGAGTTC
This sequence comes from Aegilops longissima, assembly GCA_021605205.1. NCBI lineage: Eukaryota > Viridiplantae > Streptophyta > Magnoliopsida > Poales > Poaceae > Aegilops > Aegilops longissima. The sequence continues at coordinate 257,199,561 of CM038679.1, forward strand.
AGACGCCCGATGCTGCGCCGCCTTGTCTTTGGAACTGGCGGCGTCGTGGGCTCTCTCGGCGGCGCCCGTTCCTCCGCGGCGTCTTCCCCACCACCCGTCGGCTCCGGTGGTGAGTGGGTTCGATCTCTTGAAGCTGCTCTGCTTGCTGCGAACTTCTTCTTGGTGCCATGTTGATGAAGATGATGATGAAGTTGCTCGTGTGACCCATGGATCGAGTTCACCGCACCTCAGCGCCACAGCGCCAAAGATGTCGTGAAGCTGATCGTGGCCCACCGAACACCTATGGGACCGGGTCCCTTGTGGTTCGGAGGGCGGAGAATTGCACAAGCGGATCGAGCGATGCACACGGCAGTTACCCAGCTTGGAGCTCTCGGAGATAACACTCCCTCTTCTGCTTGGTTGATTGTATTGTGTTCTTGCTAGGGAGCAATGGGAGCTACAAAACCTAGCCTCGGTGTCTCAAGTCTCGTATGTGGCAAATAGAACTGAACGGGCGAACCCTTTCTACGTTGCACTTGGGCCTCCTTTTATAGGCACAAAGGGGTCTACAATTGGCAAGTAGACAAGGGTAAAATAAATAAAACATTGGTTGGTACACGCTTTATGCGGTGTCACGATAATCTATACCTAACTTTCGGCGGCAAGGGACAAGAGCCATAAATGTCGTCCTGTCACTGAGCAGTCTGTGAGGGACGTCAAGTGCGCCTCCGTTTTGCCATGATGGTAGCTTATCGGCGCCGCTTATCGTCGCTCGGCGGCTGCACAGCCCATTGACCGCAGCGTGTTTGGGAAAGCCGGCAGCGACCGTTGGCGGATGAGTGGAGGCGGAGATGAAGAAGGTTACTGCGCGGCAATCGCCTTGCGCGGCAAGGTCTATCGCCTTCGGGGCTTATCGCCCGCCAAGCCTTCGGCAAGCTCCTCTTCTTGGGGCCTTGTTTCTTCGTGCCTTGAGTGGCCTTCGGCAAGCTCCTCTTCAGGGGCCTTGATTCTTTGTTCTTGAATGGCTCCAAAGGGCAGTAGAATATGGCGGTCACCAGGCCAGCCTGCAGTGAGTCTTTGCTGTACTGTCCGTTACCGAGTTCGGGGTACTAGGGTACCCTACTCTAAATACACCGACAAGTGGGTTTCATCTATTCTTGTGTGACGAGGTCATGCGAGAGAAAGGGGTTCAACTACATGCCCAGCATGTTCAGTTGAATCGTTGTTGTCCTAATGCAGTAAAAAGCGGGTGTGAGAGAGTGGGATTATGTCGGAATGAATAAGGGGTTTGCTTACGCCACTTCGAAGATAATATAGCTCTTCATTGGTGTCATCGAACTCATAAATGGAACCTCGTCTCTTTGAGGGACAAATACCGGCAAACAAGGAAGAACACAATCAACAACAATATGATGCATGATCATGACATGGCAATATGTTGTGGTTTGAGCTAGTGCAACTAGAAACCAGATTAAATGAATTTGGTTTGAACCAAGGGTTCAAATTCAAACTCCATAGGTGCTTATTTAAATGCCAATTTTGCAAATTGCCATATACAGCAACCTTAGGTTGTTCAAACATGCATGCAAAAGGTATAGATGGATAGATTGCATTTTTCCGATCATTTTTCATATATAATTTGTTTGATTTGGAGTTACGGATTAATTTCTATGAATTTTTGAAGTTAGCATTATTTTACGAAATTTCACGAATAAGAATAAATCCGAGAAAATAATTAGCTGCGTCGACATAGCGTCCTTGTGATGTCGGCAGATCCATGAGGGCGATCCAGGTCAAACTGACGTCACGGGTCCCAGCAGTGCGATGACTTCGGGGCTAGTCGAGACTCATAGGCAGGTGGGACGATCAAGCGCCACGTCGGCAAAGTCAATGATGACCCGTGGGTCCGCCGGATTAGATTAAATCTAACTAATTTAGTTAGCTTTGTTAATTGAACGGTGGGTCCCGGTTGTAAGTGTCTAGGGTTAAACTAATAGGGTTAGTTAGTCGTAATCTAATGATAGCCACGTCGGCTACGACGATTAGCCGCCTTGGCCTAAGCGAGCAACAGCGCTCCTCGTCCGACCATCTCCGCAGCAGGAGGCAGCGTGGCTGGGCTCTATGGGCGCGGCATGGTGGCGCTGTCTGGTGGAGCAGCAGGCGAAGCTGTGGTGGCGGTGGCGGCAGCGGCTTGTGGCTGGCGGCCGGAGTTCGGGTGACGTCGGGCTCGGCGTTAAAGTACAGGAGTAAGGTTGGTGGGCGTTCCATGCTCATGGGAGCATCACGAGAAACAGCGATGGCGCGGTTTCAAGCCTCGGCTGCTCTGTGGCAGCCGGTGACATGCTCGCCCGGCGACGTGGAGCTCTTAGTTCATTTGTGGAGCTAGCTAGAGGATCTTGTGGCAGCGAGGTAAGGGGTTTCGATCGGGGCTCCACGAGGTTCGTTTTGGCATAGGCGGCCGAGCGGGAGGGTCGAGCTAAGAGGATGCGAGAGGGATCTCCAGACGACCGAGGTTATGAAAGATGGCGGTGAGGCGTTCGAGGCGTCCGACATCGCGCAGACTTCGATGGAAGGGCAAAGCGGTGAGTGGAGCTTCGAGATGGGTCGGAGAGCTCAGCGGCGCTGTGGGCGCTCGACTATAGTGGCGGCGAGCTTCGAACTGCGTCGACCATGGCGTGAAAAGAGGCGAAGGCGAAGAAGTGGCGAAGGTTGGTGGGTTCGGAGCCCGCAGGGAGGCGGTCCCGGCATCGTGATGGCGAGGGCGAGCGGTGAGCGAGCTGCGTGCCAGCGCCTGCTGGTGCCCATCTGCCTTCTGGCGAGAGGAGAAGACAAGCTGGCGGAGGGTGGCTGGGCTGGGCGGCTTGATGGACATGGCAGTAGGCGCCAGAATGAGTTCTCTCTCTCTTCTCTGTTTTATCTTTTTGTTTATCTTTTCTATTTCTTCTGTGACTTTGTGGCTTTATTAAAAAATACTTAGGCACACTCAAAAATCATGAAACTCACTCAAGCCCACTGTTTGGAATATATCCAACAATAAGCATTTAAGTTTATGATTATTTGGACATTTAAAATATTATATAGCATTTACATGCCCAAATGCAAATAGAGTATGATTTAATTCAGTGACCTTATGATGTCCTAGAAATATGTGGACCATTTTTGTCAGAGGTTCCAGACCAAGGCAAAGATGATGAATATTTTAGAAGGGCATTTTAGGTTCACTGAAAAAGATTTTAGTAAACCCTAGTTGGATTAAGAAGTCTTTGGGGTTTCTGTCATCCCCATTTCATATTCATTTGAATTTAAACATGATGCACACATGAAGCTAGGCTAGTGCATTGCCAGAAGCTAGGGGTGTGACAGAGGGCCAAGTGGATATTAAAATTCCTACGGTTTTTCTTTGAAAGAGACACTAAAGGAACAAATCCTACAGTTTTCCTTTGCTGCATTCCTTTGAACCAAATGCATTAATAGCAGTACCATAGGAAACTTTCAAATTCCTATGTTTTTCCTTCACTTTTCCTTTCAACCACTGGAAATTCTAGTAGGAAGGCTTGAAGAGGCAAAAGCCTACACTCAAAAATGTTTTTGTGCTACTTCTACTACTTTGGACCCAGGCCACTGCCCTACTAGCTCAACTCCCAGGCCCATCTACAAATGCACAGCTCAAACACGAAGAAATAAATAATGATGGCGTTCAAGAGAGTCCATCATGAATAGCTAAGTTGCCTCGTACCTCACTGCTTGTCATATAGTAGGAGAAACTAATCATATTTCATGTTACTACATGTGCTCAGTGGAGAATATCTATAACATGTAGAGTAAAAAAGCGATGCAACAAGTGTACAACCTCTTTGGCGAAGCCATGTCAATCTCAGCATGATTGGGTTGGTTAGTGAGGATGCTCCGGCTGATTTGGCTGTCGAAGGAGGGGAAGAAGATCTTATCGTGGGAGATGGAGCGAAGTCTTCCTTTCTGCTTTGTGATGGAGGTTTAAATCGTTGGAGCAGCTCCAGCTAAGTTGTCTGACGGCGAGGCTGAAGCGGACAAAGAGAGACAACGTTAACACGAGTGGAATTCTAATAGCATCTCCAATAGATGATGTAAAATATATAACCACAAAGTGCTAGATGTAAAATACATCAGCCGCTCATCTCTGAACTTAACTGTCAAAACTGAATTTAACTATCGAAACTGAATTTAACTGTCGAAACTGAATTTTACCGTCGAAACTAAATTTTGTAGTTGAAACTGAATTTTACTATCAAAACTAAATGCACTAGTAGCGAGCAAGCGATAGCAGCCGGCGATGCGGGCAACAGCAGCGTCTGCGAGGCCGGGGCAACTAATTAGATCTAACAACATCTCGAATGTATCGGCTGCGAGGGCTCGGCGAGGCGAGATAGGCTGCTCGTGTAGCAGCGAGCAGCGAAGACTAAATGTAGCAACAAGCAAGAGCAGAGAGAGAAACAACAGAGCGAGCAAGCAAGCGGAGACCATGTAGGGGGCCGAGAGCAAAGCGAGAACAGCGGCGCGTGGCGATAAAGCGGCAACAACTCCTACTGATGTGGACGTCGCCGCCGAGGGAGCGACGCCATGGAGGAAGTGGTCGCGATGCCGCCGTAGATGGAGTCGTGCCATGTCGGCTCGGGACCGACCGCCGACAGCACCGTGAGATTGAATCAAGAAGAAAATACAGCGATTAGTGTAGAACCTCTTTGGTGGCATCGATTATGCCTCAGCTTCATCTGAGGAATCGGTGATGCTAATGCTCTTCCGGTGGTGCAGGTGAAGACGACGGTGTGGGAATGGAGGTGGCACGAAAGATGAGGCAAATGTCGGGGCAGCTCCTTGGAGGTGGAGGACGGGGTGGCTGAACCGGCGGGACGGCGAGATCAACGATGGATCCTCATCCGGTGCAGTGGACGAGGGACGTCGAGGTGTTGCTATGGACGACGTCATCGGGGAAGAGGCTCCGGCTGGGTGGCGGACGAAGGAGGATGTGGGGCTTCAGTGGTTTTCGCGGCCTCGGTGTACGAATGGGTGGGCTTATGGGATGGGAGGGGGTAACCATGGCTTGTACCCCCACCGATTTGAGCTAGGAGGTTCTTTCGGTTCGAAATTATCACGGGCATTTCACGTGTCGAGTTTCGCGAGGAGGTGGGAGTTTTCACCGTGTTGTAATTTTAGGATAGCAAGGTGCGGGTTGAGATGGAGGGAGTTTTCGGAGCACAACGAGACAAAGAGATATCTTAAAATTTCGGGGAACAAGGTGTGGGTTGAAATTTCCGGACATGCCTAACGGGTACTGTACCAAATCAATTCGCACTTCCCCCGACGAAAAAACAAAAAGAAATCAATTTGCACCACACAAGAGAGTCTAGTCCCGTGTATTGTACCAAATCAATTCACACTACAAATGCCATTCAAAACTTTGAATCCATGTTATGTTCAATTAAAATATTTCGCTACATGTATATGCATGCAACGTGCTACTCAAATGAACGTTTTAGTGCATTCCAAATGTATATACTACCACATCAATATGAACTAAATTTGAATTCGTTTCTCTATTTGCATAAGATCTACAATCATGATTGTTTTCAAGTTAAACCATTTGAATTCGTTCCTATATTTTAATAAGATATATAATCGTCATTATTGTCAAGTTAAACCCTCGTTTGTATATTATCTTCACAACACACCACATGATTACTATCGAGTTAGATATGAACTATGTGTACTATATGAACTCGAACTCAATTTTTTGAATCCACTTTATGTTGATTTCAAATCACAGTACATTTCAAGCTCTAGCTAGATCTTCATAAGCTAAACCATGTCTAATATGTATAGTGTGTTTATCACATAATGTATGGTGCCCCGCTCCCTACGCCTACAAGTATTTAGATGTGAGTTGCAAACGCCACACATAATCACAAATTCAAATAAAAGGTGAGATTGTTCGATATATAGTATGGTTTGGATTGTTCGATATTTAGTTGTGAGCTGCAAACGCCACACATTATCACAAATTCAAATAAAAAGTGAGATTGTTTGATGTATAGTACGGTTTAGATTGTTCGATCTTTAATTAGATGTGAGTTGCAAACGCCACACATTATCACATTATGGTATAACATGTCCAAAACCACACCACGCGTATCACCGCTATCGATGAGGACATCAATACCATTGTTACACCCACAGTCCCTACTGCTACATATACTGGACCAATTACTAGAGCTCGCGCACGTCAATTAAATTATCATATACTTTCATTTCTTGGTAATGATTCTAATGTTCATGAGAATATGATACTGCATAAATTGGATACGTTTGTTTTGCTTACAAATGAAGGGCCTAGCACGGACAAGAAGGATGATCACTTGAGCAAGATCAAGCATGGAGATGAGGGCATGCACAAGGGAAACAAGACTGGAGTTTCAAGTGATGATTTCAAGACTTTGAAGCCACCATAATGAGTGTATGAAGGCTTGAACGAAATATACAAGATGCCACTTTCTAAATTTCGCCCAGAGGCTATTATAGGTGTTGCGTCGCCTTATTATTGGGCCAGGCCCGTGTAATTTTGAAATACTAGAGTATAGGCTGTTTTTAGAGTCCGTATGTGTGGGGAAACAAGAGTTAGGTTTGGTTTCGGACCCCTCCTCCAAGGGCCACGAAATTCCCCCCTCTTGCTCCATATATACAGCCCTTAGTGCATCGTTTAAAATTTTGGTTTTGTTTAGATTAAAAGTTTGCCATAGATGCAACTTCACGTACTTAGTTTGTGTTCAATGACCAGACCAAGGCGTCGCAGAACCCCACTTGATCAATAAAGCTTTCCTCTTTTATTTGCAATATCCAGATTGCAATTTCAGTTTCTTGCTTGTTCTTCATATGCTTGCAGGAAGTTGACCCTCGTGGTCAGGTTCATCATGCTCCGGCGTGGTTAATAACCTCTCGGAGTTGGTTTAGAGATTTCTAAGGCGCGATGTCCTCGCACGTTCATAGTCGGATCGTCAAAGTCAATCCTCCATAAACGATAGCCACCATCTCAACAAAAGACAGGACACCTGTCGGTGACAAAACCGGCGGATCTCGGGTAGGGGGTCCCGAACTATGCGTCTAGGATCGATGGTAACAGGAGACGGGGACACGATGTTTACCCAGGTTCGGGCCCTCTCTATGGAGGTAATACCCTACTTCCTGCTTGATTGATCTTGATAAATATGAGTGTTACAAGAGTTGATCTACCACGAGACCGCAATGGCTAAACCCTTGAAGTCTAGCCTATGTGAATATGGTAATGTATATCCGCCTATCCGGACTATGCTCTCCGGTTTATATAGACACCGGAGATATCTAGGGTTACATAAATTGGGTTACATAGAAGGAATCTTCATAGTTAGTGCGCCTAGCTTGCTTTCCACACCAAGAAAGTCAATCCGGACAGGTATAGTCTTGACCTTCATATCATCATAGCCCATCAGTCTGTCCCCAATGAATAACGGGCGGGATGCAGGACCCCTTAGTCGAGGACTCCTCAGTACCCCAACACGGCTTCAATGGCGAGTCAAACAGCATGAGTGTCTTTGGCATTGCAAAGGCGGGTTCCCCTTTTTCCGAACTCCATGATAGACTTCGGATGCGATGATTGTATCCGGACCTGTAATGCTTACCACAAACAACCGCAAAGAGAATATAATATTTGCACGAATCTAATCTGCCAACAACTTTTTTACAACACGACATCACGTCTGTCCGGTCATAATTTCGAACCATTTTTCATCTGCCATCCCACGTTTGAGGCCAGCGGTTGTGATTAATTGCGTCTGTTGAAGCGAGATCGTGTCCCCTTATTGTGAGATCCTCATCAATGCGGGCGTGGGTAACCCAACCGTGCCATTCATGCAGCCCTTGAAAACGAGTGAGTTTAAGGCGAGTGGGGAGGCGTTTGATATTCGCGGCCTCTATAAAGGGGGTAAGGGTTCCCCTTTCTCACCCACGCCCTTTCTTTCCCTCAGCTCTTCCGTCCTTGAGCTCCAGCGCCCAAGCCTTTAGCTTTTCTTCATCCAAGAAAGCACTCCAAACATGTCCGGATCCGGAGCTGGAGGCAAGTGGATGGCCTCCTCCATTAAGAAGGACATCAAGCAGCTCCGGGAGGCCGGATGCCTAGCCAAGGAGATTGTTCACCGACTCCCGGCCAAGGGGAAGATCGTCCCTACTCCAGAGCCCCATGAGAGGGTTGTGTTTCTCACACATTTTGTCCGTCCGCTGGGATTCACTCTCCATCCATTTGTCCATGGACTGATGTTTTACTATGGGCTGGATTTTCATGACCTAGCCCCCAACATCATCCTCAACATTTCGGCATTTATCGTCGTTTGTGAGGCTTTTCTTCGCATCCCACCTCACTTCGGCCTATGGCTGAAGACCTAATCAATGAGGCGAAACTAGTAAGCGGTCAACAAGCGAGTCTGGAGGCGGTATGGTGGGCAAGATGCCCGCGTCACTGGCCGGAGGCTCATTGTGAAGGCGGTGAAGGGTGGAAATCAGGGTGGTTCTACATCCCAGAGGCAGCATAGCATGGCCCAGCGGCGGCCCCCAAATTCTGATCAGGGAATCGATGGGGCTCACCTCCTTGCAAGAGGGGCCTAACACAGGGGTCCTTGGACGAGGTATTTGGGCTCAAAGCGTCGTCGAGAACATGATAGGCCGAAAAAAAATCAAGCTCGTCAACGTAGTACAGGTCATGCTCATTCGTCCGGGTCCTTCAGGTACCAGCGCTGGACTTGCTATACGTGGGAGTATGATTGACCCAAGCACCGGCGCTGCAAGAGCTCTTGACATGATGCGAAGACATCTAGAAGTCTTTGAAGGCCAGAGGCGTCGCCGCCTATGACCCGAGGATCACGGGCTTAAGCAAAAGCGTAAGCCAATTCGGTAAGTTATTTCATGTTTTCAAGGCATACCTTTTACTGGCATATTTTGAGGTAAAATAAGCTTTCCCATCCATGTTTTCAGGCACTGGATCGAGGAGTAGCGAGAGGATTAAGCTGTCGGCTCCTCGCTTTCGAAGACCAAAATTCCCATTCTTGTGAAAATGTTTTTCCCTTTTTATGAGTGCGGAGAAAATAGAGGAAAGCGGCCAAAAGGCCAAGAAAGGCCCCTCGCCGAAAAAGGTGCTCCGGACGTGGCGTCTGAGGCGAAACTTCTTCCGTCCTGACGATGGCGACAAAGGAGGAAAGGCGACTCCCACGAGGTGGGGAAGAAGAAAAAAAGCCCCACAGTCCGGAAGCGGCGCCTAAGAGGTTAAAGGCTCCCTCGCGGATAACTCCGCGTGGGATGTTGACAACGATGCAGGCGACCTCGCCCGGACCAAGCCTCGGGCAACCGTAACGGAAATCCGCAAATGTCCGGCCTTCTGGTTTGTAATATGTATTTTTAAGTAAACTTTGTCCTACTTGATCCGGTGACGCAGCGATGGCTCCGATCCTCGACAAAGTTAAGCTGGACTCGAAGGAGATGGCTAGCATGTCTCCACCAACGCTCATTCCATCCGCCCAAAGGGTGATGGCGAGTGGTGTCAAAAAAAGACTCGGTAGGGGAGATTAGGAATCATCGCGGTGGCCACGGGATGACTCCTTGGCCGCCGGACATGCGGAAAAAAGTCTATAGGGGACTAGTGGCCAGGGCCAGTTCCGGACCTCGGCGGATACCATTCGGATATCTACCGCACTCCGGGGTCAGTGAGCGGCATTCCCCACAAGGAGGAATGTGCTGTTCCACGGTGACCTCTGTCAACCCGAGCCGGGATAATCTCTTGGGCGCTATAGGCGCCTCTGTATTGAATGAACATCGTGTCCTTATGGACACGGTAATGAAAGATTCGATTCGTCAAGCGGGCTGGCGAAGCTGCACTAGCCTTCCAACAGGCTTTGAGGTAAGTAATGTGATTGTAGGAAAAATATCACAGTATAGGCGGTAGCCACGATGCTCTGTTTGGTGTTTGGGAAGAAAAGCCGAGCAGAGGATCAAGAATAAAATCTCGGGGAGTCTAACATGAGTTGCCTATGTGAATAGCGAGTATCGCAAGTTGCCACTGCTCATGCTCGCAGTCTCTGGGCCGAGCGAAGCGGAGTGCGGGCCGAGGCTTCGGCCTCGTAAAAGCAGCTGGAGGATAGCCAAGGTATGCGATATCACGTGGGTACATTTCAAAAAATGAAGTAGTCGACCGGACTAAAGTGTAAATAAAATTTATTAGGGGCCCACGACCGAGGTGGCGGCCCTTAAGAAAGCGCTAGCAAGGCCGAGACAAAGCGGCCAAGGCAGCGCCTCATGGCACCTGAGCCGGGTTGGCGCGGCAACAGCTCGAGGCGCGATAGAATTTGAGTCCTTGGAGGCGTGATTGTAAGCGCAAGAAGTCCTAATGGCGAAGAGCCCGCCCAGGCTTGAGTGCCGAGCAAAGCCAGGCGCCCTCCGGGAAATTGAGCCAAGAAGATTCGGCGGTGAGTCTTTCACCATGCATAGCAAGTATGTAGAAAAGCGTTCCTTGTACTTATCTGAATTTGGATTTTCGGCGTTTACAGATCGCCACGGTGTGTCGAGATCTGCCGAGCATTATAGGCCGAAGAAGGGATGTCTCACGGGAAGCTGTTATGGTCCCAATATCACGGGATCCGAACATCAGAGTTGCCCTTTGACCGGCTAAAGCTTAGGTGATCGGTACCTGAGGTTGGCGAGAGCTAGCCATGAAGGACTTGATAGTCATTTGTAATTTCCGATCCTATACCTACTTAGAGCTACTTTGGACTTGTGCAGCGGCTTGTGAGTGCATGTCCGCGGCTCGAAGCCATGAAGCGATCGGTCTGTATTGAAGGTGCGCATATGGCCTTTGCCCATGTCAAGACGCATTGGGCAAAGCTGGATGCCAAGAAGCTAATGACCGAGGGGCCGCCGGAGGGCAAGGAGCATCGTCGGCCCGAGCTCTATTTTGATGGGGTCCCACCTTGTGGCGGAACAATGTTCAAAGGATATCATATTCCCATGAGAACATGTGTATTACCTTGCCCTGTAATACGGAACAATGATGTTATGTAGTATGATGCTTATGATTTAAATTTTACCTCATGTGCGGCGTTTATTAAATCTGAGGGTTGACCCGATTAATGGCTTAACCACGCTTTACGTAGATAGTGCGAAATGTTAGGGATAAATCTAAACACTCTTTACTCCACATTCTGGTCCTTAAAGGAGGTGTTTAAGCGCTGCGAACATAGCAATCAGACTATGCAGCCTTTACGCCCTCACTTAGCCATAGGGTTTGACAATTAAAAAGTTGGCGAAGCCCCAGTATTTGGAAGACGAACTAGAGGCGCTATACCGCCCTAATTGGAGGAGCGATTCTTAGCATGAAGCGGAGAAATCTCTAATGATTTGGAACCTCTCGAACAGCTAACGGCTCTGCGCGCATCATAGATCAGTTTTCGGCTTTCTCTCTTGAGGTGCTCGTCGGGAAGAACGGGACACAATCGAGTAGTTCTCCTTTACTACCTAGCCGATATAAGCGGGCGTAAGGTAGTAAGCAGGAGCCCGACAGCCCAACTCTGACCCAAGACATGATTGAACCAATGCATATAATGTTATAAGTTGAGTGCGAACTATACTATAAAAGTGTTGATTTTGTATTGCCATAGTGTTGGGTGTAATGAAACCCTGGCGTAATGTCGTACCATGGTGTGCGTGTGCAATGAGTAATTAATACCGAGGTGAGAAACAGGAAAATGAAATAACAAGGCGGCGCTACCATGTATTCACCATTGTGATGTTACTAAATGCGTCGGCGTACTTTGTACAAATAATGCAATAAGCAAGTAAGGCTATTTAACATGCACGCAACCAAGGGTGAGCTACGTGCGGGTATGAAAAGCAATTATGGCAATCGTTTAGTAGAGACCACCTCGGGATTCCCTTGTAAGCGAGCTCCTTGCCTCCTTGGTTGTGTTACGCAGCGGGTTGTCGTATAGACCTCGAAAAGAGAAGAGAACCGTAAAAGGAAAAAGTAAAAGCGTCACGAATCCAGGGTCGATCAAGCCGTCTTGTGGATCGTAAAGCGAGTTATCCTCCGTTAATACCATGGGGTTTTGAGTGCGTGGTTTATATGTCTGTGATATTAATGCCATTGCCTCATCGGGGCTGGGGCGGAGCCAAATTCCTAATGCGGCTCGTGTGCGAGCCAAAGCTGTCATCTGCGGTGTGGTCGGATCCTCTTGATGATGTCCGGGGCTCGGTAGCCAGATTGTAATGCTGCTGCTTGAAAGGCGCTCTGTACTTCTGCTGCTAGGGCAGCGGTGTGCTCCTACATGCGGAGGGCGTTCGTGTTCCATTTACTATAATGGCGCCCGTGGACCGGGCATCTTGAGCTTGAGATAAGCATTGTGTGCCTGCATTGAATCTAGCAAGCGGTTCGCCCCAGCGGTGCGTGATAGATGCTACGGAAGGGGCGATGTCGAAGATTAACTCTTAACGCTTCAGAAGTTGTCAGGAGAACCGAAGACTACCTCCAGTGATTGAGGCGTCTGGCGGGCCTCTCGCTGGTATGACTCCTTTAAAGGTAGTCTTGGTTGGTTTGATTAAGTGAGGGTTAATGCCCATCTTACGCGCTTTGTGTCTTGATAAAGCAGGTTGAGGCTGCTACCACGAGTCCGAGGACTTGTGTTAGGTGAAACCCGTCCATAATTGGAATTACGAGGACTAGTGCGGCTGAACCGCCATGGCGGATACTAGTTAGGTGATCTCGGCGATCGAAGGTGATCGGGAATGATGACCACGGATTGAATTTTGAGGCGTGGCTCTCTGCGTGAAGCGTCCTAAGTGCTCGCTTGCGCTCCTTTTTGGGGATGTGTAGCATATATCATGTTCACCGTTTTGACTTGAGGGAAATTTCTTGTACCCCGGTGTTAGGCTGCGGGCTCTTAGTCCTTGTCCTCACTTTGTGATCCTTTTTCTTTGTTTTCAACGTTTAACGCAGCCTGTTTGAAAACCCATGATCTCTGTTGGTGTGATTAGCTTGTTTATGCAGGTGCCATGTATCTACTTGCAGACGGTGAGTATCACGGTCTAAGTGGAAGGTCCTTCATTGTTTCTTTTGTAAGGCTTCTTACATTGGCGGACTTGGAGCCCTTGAATCCGGCGTTAGCGTAGTGTCGCCGGTGTTTATCGCCATTGCTTTAGCGTTTGTGTCTATTGCAAGGACTTCTTTGGTGCTGTTCTTTCTCTCGGAGGGGCACGCCTCATTGGTACGTGTTCTTACTACTGAGCCGGCCGGTGCTTACACGCATAAGCGGGTCATGAGTGTCATAAGGGCTGCCATAGACTTGACTTTTCTTGGCGAGGTGGCGTGCTAAGCCATTAAATCACGAATGATGTGTTTGAAACTGCTAGGGCCTCGACATCCGGATAGTCAGCGATCTGGTTCTTTTTGATTTATGAACCTAGTCGAATTTTACGGCCGATTCTCGGGTTGTTGAACTATGTGGCTTAAGTCATCGGCATCACGGTGGCGGACATAAGTTCCTTGGAAGTTATCAAGGAAAGCCTCTTCCAAGTCCTCCCAGCTGCCGATGTTGTTCCTAGGAAGACTATTTAGCTTGATGTCGAGCTGGCCCTTTGAGCTTTAGTGGGAGGTATTTAATGGCGTGGAGGTCATCTCCTCGAGCCATATGGATATGGAGAATAAAATCCTTGATCCATACTGCAGGATCGGTTGTGTCGTCGTATGATTCGATATTGATGGGCTTGAACCCCTCGGGGAATTCATGATTCAGTACCTCATCTCTGAAGCAGAGAGGGTGTGCGGCACCTCTGTATCGGGTCGCATCACGGCATAGCTCTGATGGAGTCCGTCTGCGGCATTCGGTCCGGGCGTGGTTAGGTTTTTCACGTCCGAATAGGTAGCCATCGTTGTGCCTCGGGGCACGTCCTCGTGATCCGTGGAGTCGATCTTGTATGTCCTGCTCTACTATCCGGTGCTACGGAGGTAAATGCGTGTGACCTCGAACTCTTCCGTCTCTATTTTCTGAGGCGATGGGCGGTGTTGTTGTTCGGCTGAGTTGATGCTATCCCGACCGCAGGGGTGGCGGTCGGCCGCCTGTCTACGACTCGCGTGGTGGTCGTTTACTGCGTCTGTGAGAGATGTGTGCTCTGGTGCCTCTTGAGGTAGCGATCGTGCTTCGGGTAGCTCTTGGATGGGCACTTGGTAGTATTCCTCGGCTATTAGGCCATCGAGTCCATCTGTCCTTGGCAGATCTTGTTCAACAGAAGCTGCTCTTGTTTCTTTTCGGGCTCCTTGCGGTGGCTATGAGCTGAAGCTTAAAAGCGCTCCTACTCGGAGGATCCTCGAGCACAATGAAGTCTTCGTTGCGGGCTTGTCTCCTCCTCGGAGGGTGGGCGGTAACTATCATCCTCAAGTCATCTTCTATGGCATGTTCATCGAGTTGTCTTGCTGTTGTCATGTTCCTCCTGACCGGATCTGCAGCTTTGAGGGTCCTCATTGTTTCGGCGTCGCTTTGAGTACTATTTTCTCTCGGTGTGAGTGTTGCCATCCTTTGGCGATGAGGCTTAGAAACGGCGTTTGGGGCGCCCGGCGCTTGGGCTAACGTCGAGAGGGTTTATTCGCGTCTAGCTCTTCCTTGTAAATGCCGGATCCTTTAGGTGTATCAACCATGTACCGTCATATACGAAGGGTGGCGTCAACGTCCGATAAATGGCAGGTCTTGGCCTTGCTCCTTGTCGGCATCGTCGTTCATACCGTCGATGTCTTTGGAGCCATAATCAAGCACGTCGGTTAAGTCGCCGACAATGGCTATGAAGTGGGTGGCGGGTGGGAAGCAAAATTCCTCGTCATCCGCCTCTAGCTCGAACCGAACATAGTTGGTGTGATTCCTCCTCAAGGACAAGTTCTTTAAAGAGTTTATACGTCACCCAAAGGTTAATCTTTGGAAGATATCTGCTGCGCTAAATTCGAAAATCGATAACCGATCAACTCGGTGTCCACAGCGTACCTGATGCAGAACTTATAGCGGAGGCGAGTCGGAGTTCGATTAGCGCTTAAACATTGCGAGGATGTCGAGTCGTGTGTGGCTCAACGCGCGCGGACTTTGTGGCCTCGGAGGCACGATGCGCCGATTCTAAGGCCGTTGCAGCGGCAGGATCCATCTCTTGGATGTAATCCGATATGAGATGTAAGTCATGTTCATCGAGGCGAGGAAACAATAGCTGCGGTATCAAACCCGAAGATCAAGTCTCACGGGTATCCGTGGTGTAGTTCAACTTCAAATCGACACGATGGCCAAGGGCATAGCTATCGACCTGCTCCGGATGGCGGCGAGTTGGCCCTTGATGCAAGCCGCGAACACAAAAATCTGTCCGGGAGGAAGGTTTCTCCTTGGACAGCGTCTCTATCGATGATTTAAGGAGCCATCAATCATTTTGGCGATGACCGCGATGGAACTCTCAATGAAAGCACCAATGTCGGTTGCCAAAACCGGCGGATCTCGGGTAGGGGTCCCGAGCGTGCATCTAGGATCGATGGTAACAAGAGGCGGGGGACACGATGTTTACCCGAGTTCGGGCCCTCTCTATGGAGTAATACCCTACTTCTGCTTGGTTGATCTTGATAAATATGAGCGTTACAAGAGTTGATCTACCACGAGACCGTAATGGCTAAACCCTAGAAGTCTAGCCTATGTGAATATGGTAATGTATATCCGCCTATCCGGACTACGCTCTCCAGTTTATATAGACACCGGAGAGATCTAGGGTTACATGGGGTTGGTTACATAAGAAGGAATCTTCATAGTTGGCCGCCTAGCTTGCCTTCTACCCCAAGGAAAGTCCGATCCGGACATGGGTATAGTCTTCGGCCTTCATATCTTCACAGCCCATCAGTCCGGCCCAATAAATAACAGGTCGGACGCCCGAGGACCTGTCGGGAAAAACGACACCTATTGGATCACAAGAATCCCTACGGTTGCGGGCGCGAGGTTTGCGAGAAAAGCAGGTTTAGTAACCAGCACAAGGATCGTTTACCGAGTTAAGACGCGAGGATCGTAAAACCGAGTCCTGCTTTGGTGGGTGTATTTGAGAGAGTTCTTGATCTCTCGAACTAGCTATAGTGAGTCGTGGTTCCAAGCAGAATCCTTCTCTAGTATGCCATGGGCCTCCTTTTATAGTCGAAAGGGTTGCCACAGTGGCACCACAGGAGGTGGAAAAGGCGCCGAGTGCTATGAGCTTATTGCTCATATTACGGGACAAGCATTTAATGCATAGCAGGTGTTCCCTTGCTTTATTGGGGGCCGGCGAGGCCGTCCGTCCTTCACCGCTCCTCCTTGCCCGACCACGGCATACAGGCCAGCGATGCATGCGGCGCCATGTGGCGGCGGCAGGCGAGGTGGTAGCGATGGTGGAGCCTCCACGAAGATGCATGCCGCCACCGGGCGCTTGATGAGTTGGCACAGGGCTGCATGTTGCCTGGTGCTGGTGCCCGCCCAGCTGGTTGGGCTGGCGATTGCATGTGAGCAGCGGTGGAAACTAGGTTGGCGCTGGCACAGGTAGCCTGTTGTAAATCTTTGGCGAGGGCCTTGTTGGGTGGCCCGGCAAGGGTCTTGCCTTGGCGTCTTGTATCGTCCCGGCAAGGATCTTCTTTGGGGTCTCGTAACTTTCTCGACAAGGATCTTGCCGTGGATCGTCATCTTCTAATCCTCATCTGATCTTGGGTGTTCCTTGTCTTCACAAAGATCTGCATGCCACCATGGAGGTGCCTCCCGAGCCCTGGCCCAACAAGATGTTGGAGACCGTGGGCTCAAGGGTAGCTCGCTCTGTTGGTGTGGGGCGAGCTGCCCGGCAAGGTCTCTTAGGGGCTCTTGGCTTCTTGAAGGGCCTTGCCGGGGGAACCTGCTTCGTCCCTCTACTCTTTGTGGTCTTGGCCTTGGCGTTGCTCTGGTTATCTTGGGCTTCGGTGTTACCTTGGCTCACCTCCCCTGTTCTACTTGGTGTGACCGTGGGCGCGCTCCATTGTCCGTGCAGGTAAAGGGGTACAAAGTCGCCCCTCCTTTTGTACACCGGCAGGAGCCCCAGACTGGGCCACACATAAGCGCGACACGTTGTTGGGCCGGGCCCAAAGCAGTGCGTGGGCGGTGGGCGGTTTTTGCATGGTAAAACTTTTCATGCCTGCGCTTCCCACGACCAGCAGCCTGTGGCGTGGTGGAGAAGTGCCGTGACATGGGCAGCATGCGTGGGCGGTTTCCACGCATCGTCTATCGTAGTAAATAAATGGCTCGCGCCTTCCCTTAAAGAGGGGCGTGGGCGGCTCATTCTTGAATGGGGCGGGTCGCGGTCTTCAAGCGTCCACTCCCCACGATCACGGGGTGGGGAGAGGTCGCTTCACCCGTCCCCTCAGCTCTGCACGTCCGCCACGCGTCCTTCATGCGCCTGGGGTGGCAAGCAGTGGAGGCGGGAAACCGGGCCATCGCTGGTTGGGGCAGCGGGTCGGTCCTGATTCCCTGCGCCTTTGGTGGCTGGATTGGCGGCCAGGCGGCGAGCCCGACCCGCCCCTTTATAAAGAGGGGAAGGGGATGGCGTCCGGCACATCTTTTGTCATCTATCTCCTCTGCTTACCTTCTCCCTTTCACTCGCCATGGAGAAGGGAACCTGGTCCCTCGATGGTGGCGGCCGGTGTGCGCCGCTCGGCGGCGCATCCCTCCTCCTCCCCAGCCAGCGGTGGTGGAACCCGGCAGCGAGGGGAGGAGGGAGCAAACGTGGGCGAGGCGGGGTAGAGGTCGTAGTGCTCGGGGAAGAGGAGGATGGGGCGCGCCGACCGCCCCGCCAATGATGCCTTTCCCGATGGAAGGCCATGTTGGAGACCAGCCCCGCGAGTTCTTCATCAGGCTGCGCCGGCCTCCGCGTCGCCGTCTTAGTCTTTCTGCCCCGTTTGCTCGGGAGATGGAGTGTGACCCGCCCCAATCCCTCAGATTGCACATGAGGGGTTGTGGGAATGGGGGCATGCGGGTCGACATCGACTTCCCGGCTCCTGGGGTCATGTACCTCCGTCATGGATGGAAGACGTTCGCCCGCATCCATAGCCTGACGGCGGGGCACGTCCTCTACTTCAAATTAATGGAGGACGGCCTGCTCTCGTTAAGGTCTTTGGAGACTTCGGGACTCGCCTGAAGTGCTGCATGGAAGCTCCTCGGCGGAGATTCCGGCGATGGAAGCTCTTCCTCGAGAAAGCGATGAGGGAGGGCAGTGGGGCAAATAGCGGGGATGAGTCCGACCGGCGTCGGGCGCCCATGCTGGCGGGTGCGGCAGCGGCAGCATCTGCACTGGCAGCTCCTCCGCGAGTTTTGCGGGGTGGGGCCAGCTCCTTGAACTTCTCAGGGCCGTCTCCTTGGGCGGCTGGCGTTGGGAGGTTGCGGAAGAGGAAGAGGGCGGGCGGCAAGGCCGACAACTCAGAGTACGCGGGCACCGACGCCTTCGTCGCATACTGCTGGTCCTGCCGCCTCGTCTTCTAGCTCCTTTCCCGGCACCATCATCATCGGCCCATCCGTGGGCGGCCACCGAGGTGTTCTCTTAGTGCTTTCTGCTGCTTGTAGCTCGCCTAGGCGCCCCTTTTGCCTTCCCGCCTCCTTGACCTGCCTCCTGAGGAGAGGGACAAGAAAGGGATCACGGGCATCTTATCTCTTTTTTAATCTGTAAGCCTTCGGGCCTTGTTTAAATTTAAAGCTTGTAACCCCCCTTGTTCATGTTTTTCATTCCGTACAGACTGTACCTGTGTGGGATGCTTTTAATGAAAAAGGCATGTTTGCCGGGTTTTTTCGTTCGTGGGCAGACCCCGCGATAAGGAGCGAATCCTTGTTACAATTTAAGATAAGCGTTTTCACCGACAGCAGCCTTGTTGTCCCCCTACTTAGCTTCGACCATTCTCGCCCTTGGCGGAGGCGAGGATAAGCGGGCTTAGGCTGCTCGTTCTACTTCCTTGCCACCTTGACTACAACCAAATCCGGGCCCAGAGATAATCCTTGGGTATAGAAAAGGGAACACGGTGGCCTAGAAATAAAAAAGTTTTCACATATCGATTCCGTTTCAAAATGCATGATAGAGGATGAAAGACTTATCTCGGATCTGCAGCCCCGGCAACCTTGTCTTGCCGCGTTGGAACCTGTATTGCAGCCCGGCAACTCTGGTTTTCGGGGTCGGGGCCTTGTCCGTTCCTTTCTTCCAAGTAGCTCAGCGAAGTGCTCATGTGCCTGCGAACCAAAGGGATAGAAAAGAAATGATGACGCCTTTTCGACCTCTAGGCTAGGGGTTAGTCACCACTAAGCACTATCAACCCTAACCAAGGAAGAGACTCGACCTAGCATGCATGCTATAACTTAGGGCGCCGACGCTTCATTTATTTATGCTCGAGTGCGTGCACGGCTTTGTACAAAGGGTTACATCCTTGCGGCAAAGCTTGTACAAAAGGTGGCTTGCCGGGAGGCCCGGCAAGCCGCATATTATAGGTAAAACTTGCGAAGATGCTCGATGTTCGAGGAGTTGCTCATTTGGGACAGCATCTTGATCGACTCTTGCCCGAGCCTGGTGACTCGTATTACCCGATAAGGTCCTTCCCACTTTGGCGTCAACTTGTTGGAATTCTTGGGCGACTAAACGCGCCGAAGAACAAAGTCGCCTTCCTCAAAGCTTCGGGCATGAACCTTGCGGCTATGGTAGCGGCGCAAGGCTTGCTGGTAGCATGCTGCTCTCACAGTCGCCCGAAGACGATCTTCCTCAAGGAGCGTCGCGTCATCTTGACGCAACTGCTCTTGCTCAAGCTCATCATAAGCGAGCACTTGAGGTGACCCGTATATGAGTTTCGTGGGGGAGAACTGACTCTGCCCCATATACTAGGGCAAAGGGTGTCTGGCCGGTGGCTCGATTTGGCGTCGTCCTGATCGACCAAAGAACCGCCGGCAATTCATCAATCCAGCGCCTTCCGCTCTTGCGCAGCTTGTCAAAAGTCTTTGTTCTTAGGCCTCGCAACACTTCAGCATTTTCCCTCTCTGCTTGGCCGTTGCTCCGTGGGTGTGCCACGGAAGCAAAACAGACCTTGATGCCGAGGTCTTGGATGTATTGCATGAAGGTGTGGCTTGTGAACTGTGTGCCGTTGTCGGTGATGACTCTGTTTGGCACACCAAAATGGCAGACAGTCCCTTGAAAAACTTACAACCGGTGAAAGCGGTCACCTTTCTCCTTTGCTTCCACCTTGGCCACTTTGTGAACTTGTCGATTACAACGTTCAAGTACTCAAAGCCCCGGCAACATGGGGGAAAGGGCCCGATATGTCGAGCCCCAGACCGAGAATGGCGGGAGAGAGGATTGTTTGAAGGGCTTGAGCTGGTTGATGAAGCTTCTTTGAATGGGCCGACCGCTTCACACTTGGTTACTAGTGTCGTGCGCATCACGGAGGCGGTGGGCGAAAGAAACCTTGCTGGAACGCCTTTCCGGCAAGGTCCCTCGAGCCTATGTGGGAGCCACATATGCCTCCATGTATCTCTGCCAACAGCTCCAGTCCTTCCTCCCAGGGAATGCACTTCAATTTCACGCCGTTCGGCCTTCTCCTATACAGGACGTCATTGACGAACTGGTACAGGGCGGACCGACGGGCTACTTTCTCCGCTCATTCCTGCTCCTCAGGAAGCTCCCCTGTTCGGAGGAATTGGACGGTATGCTGCGCCCATGCCGGAGCCTGGGGCTCGACGGCAAGGACCAAAGGCATCTCTTCCGCCATGGGGCGGCTGTCTCTGGCCAGGGCTTGATGCCCTGCCAGAGCCAGTTGCTCTTGGGCAGGCTCAGCATCCACGGCAGCACACTTGCCGGCAGCCCCAGGGGGCTCGGTAGGAAAGTACTTGTCGGGACCTGACTTCCTCCGCTTGTTCTGCCCTGTTGACGGTTCGACGGATGGTTGAGTTAACGAAGCAAAAAGGTACACGGTTCCACGGAGTAGCTTGAATGCGACGCAGCTTTGACAGTGTCGGCGATGTCGTTCTCCATTCGGGGGACGTGCTCCACTTGGATACCGTCAAAGCGTTCCTCCAGCTTCCTCACCTCATCAATGTAAGCCTCCATCAATGGGCTCTGATAATCCTTGTTGACCTGTCTGACAACGAGCTGCGAGTCACCCCTGACGATGATCTTCTTAACCCCGAGGTCTGCCGCGATCCTGAGACCAGCGAGCAATGCCTCGTACTCAGCAGTGTTGTTGGTGGACATCTCCCTGGGGAAGTGCATCTGGATCACGTACTTGAGGTGCTCTCCGGTGGGTGCGACGAGCAGCACACCGGCACCGGCGCCTTGCAGCGAGAAAGCCCCATCAAAGTACATGATCCAGTCGCGGTCCGCTTCCTTGCCGGGGAGAGTGGTCTCCTGGATTTCTTTGTCAGGCGTCGAGGTCCATTCTGCAATGAACTCCGCCAAGACTCTGCTCTGGATTGTCGAGGTACTTTCAAACTTCAAACCAAAACTTGATAACTCCAAGGCCCATTCCACAATCCTTCCAGTTGCATCTGGGTTATGCAGTATCCGCTGCAATGGGAGGCGGGTGATGACAGTGATCTCGTGGGCTTGGAAGTAATGACGCAGCTTCCTCGAGGCCATAAGGAGGCCGAAGAGCAATTTTTGCACACCGAAATACCTCGACCTAGCCCCCTGCAAGAGGGAGCTGACAAAGTAAACCGCGTGCTGCATCATCTTCTTCTTCCGCACCACCTCACTCGACCGCCTGGGCACTGCCTTGGTGGCATCAGACTCTGCCGGGGGCCTCGCCTTGCCAGCACTAGGCCTGCGCCGTGAATCTTTAACTTGCCATCCGCTGGATTCTGCCGTCGTCCTTTGCCTCCTCGTCGACCTCCCTCTGCGCCACCGGTGCGGTCTGACCACTTGATTCATCGCCGCGGAATACAGCAGCAACGGCTCTTGTGGTTTAAGGCGCAACCAGTATTGGCGTGGAGGAAAGGTATTTCTTGAGATCTGGAATGCTGCATCGGCTTCGGGTCCACTCCATTGGGCCTGCCTTCTTCAAGATTTTGAAGAAAGGGAGGCGCGCTTCAGCGGACTTGAGATGAATCGGCTCATGGCGGCGACGCAGCCGGTGAGCCGACGCACATCCTTGATCCGCTTGGGTGCCTCAATCTGCTCAATAGCCTTGATTTTGTCTGGGTTTGCCTCGATCCCGCGCTGTGACACAAAGAACCCGAGAAGCTTGTTGGACGGAATGCCGAAGACACACTTCTCAGGGTTCACCTTGAGGTTGATCTTGCGCAGGTTGGCAAATGTCTCTTCCAGATCTTGCACAAGAGTTGGCCCATCCTTGGTTTTGACCACTATGTCATCCATGTATGCCTCCATATTTCTATGGAGCTGGGGTTCAAAACCAATTTGGACTGCTCTTGCAAACGTCAAGCCAGCACTCTTCAACCCGAAAGGCATCCGTAAAAAGCAATACGTACCACATGGGGTGATGAATGTTGTCTTTTCTTCATCCTCTCTTGTCATAAAGATTTGGTGGTAGCCCGAGTAGGCGTCGAGGAATGATAACAGATCACACCCGACTATGGAGTCAACAATCTGGTCGATGCGCAGCAACGGGAAGGGGTCCTTAGGACAAGCCTTATTGATATATTTGTAATCAATACCCAGCCTCCACTTCGCATTCGCCTTGCGCACCACTACCGGATTGGCCAACCACGTCGGGTGGAGCACTCCTCTCACCAAACCTGCCGCTTCCAACTTCCTGATCTCGTCTGTGATGAATTCCTGCCTCTCCAGAGCCTGCTTTCTGACCTTCTACTTGACGGGCCGCGCATGAGGACAGACAGCTAGGTGGTGCTCAATCACCTCCCTAGGAACACCGGGGATGCCGGATGCTTGCCACGCAAACACATCGACATTCGCCCGCAGGAAGGTGACGAGCGCGCCTTCCTATTTGCTGTCGAGGGTGGATCCTATGGTGAAGGCCCCTCTCGTGCCATCCTCCCTGACGGGCACCTTCTTGGTCTGCGGCGGCTCAGCTCTGGATTTCTTGCTCTTGTCGGCTGAGCTCTCTGGCACGTCCTCGATGGTAGCACAACACTCCGAGGAGGTGTGCTTGCCGGAGTGGGTGCGAGAGGCCTTGTCGGGCTTCTTCTTCCCTCCCGGGCCTTCAGCGGCAGGAGCAGGTGCCTTGACGGCGGCTGCTGCAACTGCTTCCCGGTAGAGTTGGTCGGCGCAGATCAGCGTGTCCTTCCTGTCGGAGGGGACGGAGATGATGGTCAACGGCTCGGGCATCTTTAGCATGTTTAGGTGTAGTGTGATGCCGCCATGAACTTGGCTAGTGCCGGGCGGCTGAGGATCCCGTTGTAGGGCAAGGGGATCTCGGCCACGTCGAAGATGATCCTCTCCGTTCTATAGTTCAACTCTCCTCCAAACGTCACGGGTAGCGTGACCTTCCCCTTCGGCTGGCTCCTCCCCGGATTGACCCCTTGAAACGTGTTCGTTTCCTCGAGGTTTCCATCAGGAATTTGCAGCCTTTTGATCACGACAGGCGGGATCAAGTTCAGGCCGGCCCCGATGTCAACCAAAATCTTGTTCACCTTGAGGTTGCGTATCATTGGCGAGACCAACAATGGCAAACACCTGACCGCGGTGCGGTCAAGGTGGTCCTCGGCGTCAAAGATGAGGCGTCTTTGGACCACTTGACTTCGGCGTCGAGCAGCGGCTCATTGCTGTAATCTCCGCGCCCACCGCTTAAGCCGGCGGTGAGAAGTATGCAACGGCGCCACCATCGGCGCACATGGCCTCCGTGCCTACGGAACTCTTGCTCACCGGACTCATCGTCCTCGTCGTGATCATCGTCTTCTTGTTTCTTGTCACGGCCCCGGGCGGGCCTCTCTTGCTGGTTGTCCTTGCCGCGGTGGCCTCCTTGGCTGCCACGCTTCTTGCCAGATCCCTCGGCACCATCCTGGTCCTTCTCCTTGTCCCGCCTCTCGTACTCAGCTTTTTGCTTCTCAGCAAGCAGCTCGACTTGTCGGCAGTTCTGGAGGTCGTGGCCCTTGGTGCGGTGGTTCTTGCAGTATTGCTTGCCGGAGCTTCCTGGCTTGTCGGCAGCTGCTAAGGGCCCGGCAAGCGGCGCACCCGGCAATCTCCTTGCCGGGGCCGTCTACCCTGACCTTCTTGGCAGCGTCGGTGTCGTCAGACGCCTCGACGGCAAGTACGGCCTTGCCCTTGCGTTTCCTGTTGTGACGCCGGCCCTTCTTCATCGGGGTGGCGGCATCTTCGTCAGTAGTGTCGGTTTCCGCGCCGGCGTCTTCACCGGGGTACTTCCTTCCCTCTTCGGCCCGGGCGCACCTATCGGCCATAACGTAGAGCTCGGCCACATCCTTAACCTTGGTCATCGTCAGCTCTTCGCGCATCTTGCGGTTGTGCACGTTCTGATGGAACGCGCTGACCACAGCGGCGGGATGAACATCGGGGATGTTGTCTCGCACCGGCTGAATCTCTGGATGTACTTGCGCGGGTTCCCCCTTCGCCACGGGGAATGATATGCGAGATCAGCGGCACAGCCGCCATGAGCTTGGTGGCCTCCTGTGAAGGCGCCAACGAACTCATAGCACAGGTTCGACCAAGAAGAAATGGAATCCGCCGGCAAGTGCATCAACCAAGACATAACATTGGGCTTCAGTGCCAGCGGGAAGTAGTTGGCAAGCACCTTGTCATCACGAGCTCCAGCAGCCTGCATCGCGATGCTGTAGATGTTCAGGAACTCGGACGGATGGGTCTTGCCAGTGTACTTCTCGCCGACGTCGGGCATGAACGTGCGGTGGGACGGCCACTGGAACTGCCGCAGCTCACGGGTGAAGGCCGGGCAGCCCACCTCGTAAGGTAGGCCACCGGAGCCCCCCGTGCTGGGTGGTCCATAGCGGGTCCCGCCCGCTTGTCCGACTGGTGGCGTGTATCGCGCCGGCGCGTGATGGTGGTCCAAGCATCTTCATGAGCTTGTTCTCGAAGAACTTGGTGATGGTCGCGGTGGGACCGCGGGTCGGACGACGCTATAGAGATGTTATCACAAGCGTCGTCACGACGGGCAGACGCCCGCGGTGGCTGGCGAGGAGGAGGAGAGTGCACCGTGGCCGCAGCTCCCCCGGTCCTCCCAGCGCCAGCACGTGGTGGCTCGGTGGAGCGCTGACCGAGGCCCCGCGATCGCGGATCGTCTTTGTTGGCGGCAGCGGCGAGGCTCGAATGGTGGCCCTCCACTCGCCGAGCTTCTCCGCGGGAGGAGGGAAGTCGAGGAGCAGCTGCGCCGCGCCAAAGCTTCATTGGCGTGGGCGGCGGCAACTGCGTGGATCGCGGCGCCCGACTTCTAACTATGTTAGAAGGAGCTCCGTTCGACCCATCGGTTGCGTGCCATTTTCACGAGCACTTCGCGGGCATCTTTGAACCCCTTCATCTCGCGGATGGCGCTTGCGGGGCTCTTCCCACGGTGCCGGGGTCACCAAATGGTGAAGCTGCTCGGGCACGCACACCATGGGAAGAAGCGCGCAATAACGCCGGTGTGGGCGTCTTGGAGGTCGATCGCCCGCCGTGGGTGGCACAACAACACCTGGAGGGCCCCGCTGCTGCTGGGGCCCACTCTTCTCTGAATCTGGCGGCGTGCGGCGGTCGTGCGCCTTGCGAACAACGCCGCTTCGCCAGCTCTTACTACCAAAGCGATCTTTGGTGCTCGCGGACCATGGCCGGGTCTGTCATGACCGGTCCATCGCTTTCGTCAATCGCAGCATAGGCCACCCGGCTCCCAACGAGCCGATCGCTATGGTCGTCTTATTCTTAGGTGCCATGGCGATGAAGAACTTCTAGGCTAACTACTAGACCAGATTCTCACAATTGTGCCCCCCTACCTGGCGCGCCAAAGATGTCAGGGAAAACGACACCTATGGGATCACAAGAATCCCTACTACGGTTGCCGGGGCGCAGGGTTGCGAGAAGAGCAGGATTACTAACCAGCACAAGGATCGTTTACCCAGGTTCGGGCCGCGAGGATGCATAAAACCCTAGTCCTGCTTTGGTGGGTATATTTCAGAGAGTTCTTGAGCTTTCGAACTAGCTGTGGTGAGTGCGTGGTTCCAAAGAGCCGAATCCTTCTCCAGTATGCCATGGGCCTCCTTTTATAGTTGAAAGGGGTTGCCATAGTGGCACACAGGAGGTGGAAAGGTGCACAGTGCTATGAGCTTATCGCTCGTATTACAGGACAAGACGCATTTATGCGTAGCTTAGGTGTCCCCTTGCTTTATTGGGGACGGGGGCGAGGCCCGTCCCGTCCGTCGCCACTCCTCCTTGCTTCGACACGCGCCCTGGCCAGCGATGCATGTGGCGCCACGTAGGCAGGCAGGCAGCTGAGGTGGCGCGGTGGTGGAGCCTCCACGAAGATCTGCATGCCGCCACGTAGGCGCTTGATGAGTTGGCCTGGGAGATGCATGTTGCCACACAGGTGCCCGCCCAGCTGGTTGGGCTGGCAGCTGCATGTGAACGGCACTGGAAACTTGGTTGGCGCGGGCCTGGCAGTGGCCCTGCTTTCGTCTTTGGCGAGGGCCTTGCTGGGTGGCCCGGCAAGGGTCTTGCCATGGCGCGCTGTCGTCCCCGGCAAGGATCTTGCCGGGGTTCTCGTGGCTTTCCTCAGCAAGGATCTTGCCGTCGATCGTCGTCTTCTAATCCTCATCTGATCTTGGGTGTTCCTTGTCTTCACAAAGATCTGCATGCCACCATGGAGGTGCCTCCTGAGCCCTGGCCCAACGTGATGTTGGAGACTGTGGGCTCAAGGGTGGCTCGCTCTATTGGTGTGGGGCGAGCTGCCCCAGCAAGGGTCTTGCCGGGGGATCCTGCTTCGTCCCTCTGCTCTTTGTGGTCTTGGCCTTGGTGTTGCTCTGGTTATCTTGGGCTTCGGTCTTACCTTGGCTCACCACCCCTGTTCTGCTTGATGTGCCGTGGGCGCGGCTCCGACTGCCCGTGCACAGGTAAAAGGGTACAAAAGTGCGCCCCTCCTTTTGTACACCGACAGGACCCCTTAGTCCAGGACTCCCTCAACACCTTTGCTTTTATCAAGTGGTATCAGATTTCCAGGTTGCTCGATGAAATTTTACAGTTTTTCGTAGTTTAGATCGAGTCTGCTCTTCATACCTACAGTCCACAAAAAGCCAGAAAAATTTAGGGTTAGTTCATCACATCCGAACCAATCTAAGCCTTTGCATAGTCTTGTTAGGGTTTTGCATTGTTGAATTTGCGGTTGCACGTCGTGTCTAGTTTCTAGTCTTAGTGTCTAGTCCTTTAGAGGTTCGAGTTCTGTTCACAAGTTGTCATGCCGCCGCCGCACCATCGTCATCACCACTGCCATATACCACCATCATCATCACCTCTGTCATATACCACCATCATGGTCACCGCTAACATATACCACCATCGTCATCACCGCTGCCATATACCCACCATCATCATCGCCGCTGCCATATACCACATATCCACCGCCATCACGATAATCCGAGTCCACCTCCATCACAGATTCGCCACCAGTCCGTGTTCCACCGCCCTACATATATTTGCCACCAGTCCGAGTTTCCACCGGATTCATCTCCGCCACCAGTCCTAGTCCGGATCCAGTATTTGTTTCTTTGTTTTTAATTTCCAGATCACGCCATACTCCGAGTCGTGACCAAGTCGGACTCCCAAACTTTCGTGCTACCCGTAGTAGAAAAATAGTTCCAGTTTCAAAAAAAAACTAAGTCTGGAAAATTCTGGCTACGCAGTTTTTAGACCATTTATAGACTTTTTCAAAAACAAATGTGGAGCAAAAAAAGAGAGGGAAAAAGTGCAAAAAAGTGAAAAAAAAATAGATCCAGAGTGTGCTCCTCCCTAGTTTACGTGTAGCGCTGTGATTTTGTTAGTGTTCTAGACTCGCGTCTCTAGCACGGTCTAGCCTAGGACCAGCACAGTACCGTCGTTGAGCGTTTATTCAACTTTGCATCTCTGAATTGATTATTGCTGACACTTTTTGCTACCATGTTAGAAGCCTTCCCAGCTCCACATACATCTACGTCGTGCGTTTGACTCTCCCTGGTAATCGCTTTATCCAGGTTTTGAGAGTTTTGACTACAACGGTTGCTGATTACCACCTGTTGCTTGGTAAGAACTGGTAAGAATTTGAGGTTTGCTTGATGGATTTGTGACTTTCCACAACACCATCATCACTTCCTAGTAGTTTGTAGGACATATTCTTGTATTTTTCTCTTGCTGCTAACCATGCCAGGATCACAAGTGGATGAGCTGGACTGGGAGAACATGACAAACAAGGAGCTCCATGATAAATTCTAGGCAATGTTGGGTCAACAGGTAGAAGACTTGATGGCCAGTTTTGGCAAGGCATTAGCGAGGATCCATGACGTTGAGAAGACAATTGACAACAAGTTGGATGCCAAGTTTGCTGAAGTGCTTGCGCGTCTACCTCCACATACTGCCTCTACTGCACCATTGCAACGACAACAACAACAACCACCTCCACGTCGCAAAACATCCCTCCACCGAGCGGGTCGTGTTCCTCTTGAGCCTGGACAAAATTCTGGTGCCGCTGCTACTGATGTTGATGCTTCTGTAGCTCGTGCTGCTACTGTAGAGGTGGAGGCTATTACGAGGATGAGGTTGATCAAAATCAAAGCTACGTGCAACCACCAACATCACCAGCACCAGGTCGACCTAATGCATATAATCGCAACGGTAGGGCTGCAGCACTTCCTCAGGTACGAGATTATGACCATATTCCTAAACTAAAATTGAATATTCCATCGTTTGAGGGTAGATACATTCCTGATGTATATCTAACTTGGGAGTTAGAAACTGAACAACATTTCACATGCTTACAATATCCTGAGGAAAGACGTGTTGTTGCTGCTGTTTGTGAATTCGCTAGTTTTGCTTCTGTTTGGTGGTCTAAACATTGTAGATTATATCCTATTCCAGCTACTTGGGCTGCTTTGAAAACTGCTATGTGTACTCGTTGGGTTCCACCATATTATCAATGTGAATTACTTCAAATGTTGCAGCGCTTAAGACAAGGGAAAAATTATGTAGAAGAATATTATCAGGAATTACAAAATGGCATGATTAGATGTGGTATTGTTGAGGATAATGAAGCTATGCTTGCATGTTTTATGGGTGGATTAAATAGAGAGATTCTGACCATTCTAGAGTATAAGGAGTATAATAATATCACTCGTTTATTCCATCTTGCTTGTAAAGCTGAATGTGAAGTGCAGGATCGACAAGCATTGGCGCGAACTAACTTTTCTGCAGGTTGACCTTCATCATGGGCACCGCGTGCATCCTCTACTTCCACACATTCTACGGCACCGGCACCTCCATCTGCTGCCACCTCGAGCCATGATACAAGAAAGCAGGCACAACCACCACTATCTGCCAAGAGCTGTTGGGGAACGTTGCAGAAAATTAAAAAATTTTCTATGGTTTCACCAAGATCTATCTATGAGTTCATCTAAGCAACGAGTTACGAGAGAGAGTTTACATCTACATACCACTTGTAGATCGAGTACGGAAGCGTTCGAGGGAGTGGTGATGATGAAGACGTTCTAGCGTGATTCCGATCACCGATGACCAAGTGCTGAGCGGACAGCACCTCCGCGTTCAACACACGTGCGGGACGACGGCGTCTCCTTCGTCTTGATCCAGCAAGGAGGAAGGAGAGGTTGAGAAAGACAACTCCAATGGCAGCACGACGGCGTGATGCGGATGGAGGGACTGTTCTCCACGAGGCTTCGCCAAGCTTATGCGGAGGAGGAGAGGTGTTGGGAGGGAGGGCTGCGCCTTTAATGGTGTGTGCAGCCTCCCTCCACCCCTCTATTTATAGGGGAAGGAGGAGGGCGGCCCCTCTAGATGCATCTAGAGGGGGCGGCGACCAGGGAGGGGGGCTGCCCCCAAGCAGGGGCGCCCCCTTAGGGTTCCCCTTCAAGCCTAGGCGCATGGGCCAAGGGAGGGTGTGCCCAGCCCACGGGGGCTGGCTGCCTCCCACGCAGCCCAAGTGGGCCCCGAAAGGGTGGCCCCTCCCGGTGGTCCTCGGAACCTTTCGGTGGACCCTCCATAAAACCGATATGACCGAAACTTTTCCGGTGTCCGTTTGGCGACTTCCCATATATAAATCTTTACCTCCGGACCATTCCGAACTCCTCGTGACGTCCGGGATCTCATCCGGGACTCCGAACAACATTCGGTAATCACATACAAGTCTTCCTATTAACCCTAGCGTCACCGAACCTTAAGTGTGTAGACCCTACGGGTTCGGGAGACATGTAGACATGACCGAGACGCTCTCCGGTCAATAACCAATAGCGGGATCTGGATACCCATGTTGGCTCCCACATGTTCCTCGATGTTGTCATCGGATGAACCACGATGTCAAGGGTTCAAGTAACCCCGTATTCTATTCCCTTTGTCAGACGGTATGTTACTTGCCCGAGACTCGATCATCGGTATCCCAATACCTCGTTTAGTCTCGTTACCGGCAAGTCACTTTACTCGTACCGTAATGCATGATCCGTGACCGACACTTGGTCACTTTGAGCTCATTATGATGATGCACTACCGAGTGGGCCCAAGGATACCTCTCCGTCATACGGAGTGACAAATCCTGTCTCGATCCGTGTCAACCCAATGACACTTTCGGAGATACCGTAATGCACCTTTATAGTCACCCGATTCGTTGTGGCGTTTGGTACACCAAAGCATTCCTACGGTATCCGGAGTTACGATCTCACGGTCTAAGGAAGAGATACTTGACATTGGAAAAGCTCTAGCAAAACGAACTACGATCTTTGTGCTATGCTTAGGATTGGGTCTTGTCCATCACGTCATTCTCCTAATGACGTGATCCGTTATCAATGACATCGATGTCCATAGTCGAAAACCATGACTATCTGTCGACCAACGAGCTAGTCAACTAGAGGCTCACTAGGGACGCATTGTAGTCTATGTATTCACACGTGTATTACGATTTCCGGATAATACAGTTGTAGCATGAATAAAAGACAATTATCATGAACAAGGAAATATAATAATAATGCTTTTATTATTGCCTCTAGGGCATATTTCCAACAGTCTCCCACTTGCACTAGAGTCAATAATCTAGTTACATTGTGATGAATCGAACACCCATAGAGTTCTGGTGTTGATCATGTTTTGCCCGCGGAAGAGGTTTAGTCAACGGATCTGCGACATTCAGATCCGTATGCACTTTACAAATTTCTATGTCTCCAACTTGAACATTTTCACGGATGGAGTTGAGCGGCGCTTGATGTGCCTGGTCTTCTTGTGAAACCTAGGCTCCTTGGCAAGGGCAATAGCTCGGTGTTGTCATAGAAGAGTTTGATCGGCCCGACGCATTGGGTATGACTCCTAGGTCGGTGATGAACTCCTTCACCCAAATTGCTTCATGTGCTGCCTCCGAGGCTGCCATGTACTCCGCTTCACATGTAGATCCCGACACGACGCTTTCGCTTGCAGCTGCACCAGCTTCTCGCTCCACCATTCAACATATACACGATCCGGTTTGTGACTTTGAGTCATCAGATCTGTGTCGAAGCTAAGCGTCGGCGTAACCCGTTCTGACGAGCTCTTCGTCACCTCCATAAATGAGAAACATGTCCTTTGTCCTTTTCGGTACTTCAGGATATTCTTGACCGCTGTCCGGTGTTCCTTGCGGGATTACTTTGGTACCTTCCTACCAAACTTACGGCAAGGTTTACATCAGGTCCAGTACACAGCATGGCATACATAATAGATCCTATGGCTGAGGCATAGGGATGACACTCATCTCTTCTTTATCTTTTGCCGTGGTCGGCATTGAGCTGAGCTCAATCTCACACCTTGCAATGAGCAAGAACCCTTCTTGGACTGATCCATTTTGAACTTCTTCAAAATCTTATCAAGGTATGTGCTTTGTGAAAGACCTATGAGGCGTCTCGATCTATCTCTATAGATCTTGATGCCTAATATATAAGCAGCTTCTCCAAGGTCCTTCATTGAAAAACACTTATTCAAGTAGGCCTTAATGATGTCCAAGAATTCTATATCATTTCCCATCAATAGTATGTCATCTACATATAGTATGAGAAATGCTCTGAGCTCCCACTCACTTTCTTGTAAACGCAGGCTTCTCCATAAGTCTGTAAAAACCCAAACGCTTTGATCATCTCATCAAAGCGAATGTTCCAACTCCGAGATGCTTGCACCAGCCCATAAATGGATCGCTGGAGCTTGCATACTTTGTCGACATTCTTAGGATCGACAAAACCCTCCGGCTGCATCATATACAGCTCTTCCTTAAGATATCCGTTAAGGAACGCTGTTTTGACGTCCATCTGCCATATCTCATAATCATAGTATGCGGCAATTGCTAACATGATTCGGACGGACTTAAGCTTCGCTACGGGAGAGAAAGTCTCATCGTAGTCAATCCCTTGAACTTGCCGATAACCCTTAGCGACAAGTCGAGCTTTATAGATGGTGACATTACCATCCGATCATCGGGCAAGTCAGTCAAAGTCCACACTTTGTTTTCATACATGGATTCTATCTCAGACTTCATGGCTTCTAGCCATTTGTTGGAATCTGGGCCCGCCATTGCTTATTCATAGTTCGAAGGTTCATTGTTGTCTAACAACATGATTTCCAAGACAGGGTTGCCGTACCACTCTAGCGCGGAACGTGTCCTAGTGGACCTATGAAGTTCAGTAGCAACTTGATCCGAAGTACCTTGATCATCATCATGAATTTCCTCTTCAGTTGGTGTAGGCATCACAGGAACATTTTCCTGAGATGCACTACTATCCTGTTCAAGAGGTAGTACTTCATCGAGTTCTACTTTCCTCCCACTTACTTCTTTCGAGAGAAACTCTTTTCGAAAAGGTTCCGTTCTTGGCAACAAAGATCTTGCCCTCGGATCTTAAGTAGAAGGTATACCCAATGGTTTCTTTAGGGTATCCTATGAAGACGCATTTTCCGACTTGGGTTCGAGCTTTTCAGGGTTGAAGTTTCTTGACATAAGCATCGCATCCCCAAACTTTTAGAAACGACAGCTTAGGTTTCTTCCCAAACCATAATTCATACGGTGTCGTCTCAACGGACTTAGAAGGTGCCCTATTTAAAGTGAATGTAGCTGTCTCTAGGCGTATCCCCAAAATGATAGCGGCAAATCGGTAAGAGACATCATAGACCGCACCATATCCAATAGAGTGCGATTCGACGTTCGGACACACCGTTCTGTTGAGGTGTTCGGTAGCGTTAGTTGTGAAACGATTCCACATTTTCTTAAGTGTGTACCAAATTCGTGACTTAAATATTCTCCTCCACGATCTGATCGTAAGAATTTTATCTTTCGGTCACGTTGATTCTCTACTTCATTCTGAAATTCTTTGAACTTTTCAAAGGTCTCGGACTTGTGTTTCATCAAGTAGACATACCCATATCTACTCAAGTCATCTGTGAGAGTGAGAACATAACGATATCCTCCGCGAGCCTCAACGCTCATTGGACCGCACACATCGGTATGTATGATTTCCAACAAGTTGGTTGCTCGCTCCATTGTTCCGGAGAATGGAGTCTTGGTCATCTTGCCCATGAGGCATGGTTCGCATGTGTCAAATGATTCATAATCTAAAGACTCCAAAAGTCCATCAACATGGAGCTTCTTCATGCGCTTGACACCAATGTGACCAAGGCGGCAGTGCCACAAGTATGTGGGACTATCGTTATCAACTTTACATCTTTTGGTATTCACGCTATAAACATGTGTAATACTACGCTCGAGATTCATTAAGAATAAACCATTGACCATCGGAGCATGACCATAAAACATATCTCTCATATAAATAGAACAACCATTATTCTCGGATTTAAATGAGTAGCCATCTCGCATTAAACGAGATCCAGATACAATATTCATGCTCAAACTTGGCACCAAATAACAATTATTAAGGTTCATCACTAATCCCGTAGGTAAATGAAGAGGTAGCGTGCCGACGGCGATCACATCGACTGGAACCATTCCCGCGCGCCGTCACCTCGTCCTTTGCCGGTCTCCGCTTATTCCACAGCTCTGCTGTGAGTTACAAATATGAGCAACGGCACGGTATCAAATACCGGGAGTTACTACGAGTCTTGGTAAAGTACACATCAATTACATGTATATCAAATATACCTTTGGTGTTGCCGGCCTTCTTGTCCGCTAAGTATTTGGGGCAGTTCCGCTTCCAG
The DNA here is from genome assembly GCA_021605205.1 of Aegilops longissima. Classification (NCBI taxonomy): domain Eukaryota; kingdom Viridiplantae; phylum Streptophyta; class Magnoliopsida; order Poales; family Poaceae; genus Aegilops; species Aegilops longissima. The sequence continues at coordinate 257,233,923 of CM038679.1, forward strand.
TGACCCCTCCCCTTGCAATAAAAGCACTCAGTCTTGGGTTTGGGTCCATTCTTTGTCTTCTTCCCGGCAACTTGCTTACCGGGCGCGGCAACCTCCTTGTCGTCCTTCTTGAAGTTCTTCTTGCCCTTGCCCTTCTTGAACTTAGTGGTCTTATTGACCATCAACACTTGATGTTCTTTCTTGATCTCAACCTCGGCTGACTTCAGATAGAGAACACTTCAGAATGGTCTTTACCATCCCCGCATGTTGTAGTTCATCACAAAGCTCTTGTAGCTTGGTGGGAGCGATCGAGGATTCTGTCAATGACCACCTCATCGGGAGGTTAATATTCAATGGGTCATACGGTTGTGCAACCTGGACATCTTGAGAATGTGCTCACCGATGTAACTGTTTTCCTCCATCTTACAACTATAGAATTTGTCGGAGATGTCATATCTCTCGACCGGGCGTGAGCTTGGAAAACAAGTTTCAGCTCCTCGAACATCTCATATGCTCCGTGATGCTCAAAACGCTTTTGGAGCCCGGTTCTAAGCTGTAAAGCATGCCGCCTTGAGCGAGGGAGTAATCATCAAGACGAGACTGCCAAGCATTCATAATGTCTTGGTTCTGCAGGACGGAGCGTCACCTAGCGGTCCTTCTAGGACATATTGTTTCTGGCAGCTATGAGGATGATCCTCAAGTTCGGACCCAATCCGTATAGTTCTGCCGTCATCTTTCAGCTTGGTTTTCTCTAACGCATTGAAGTTCAAGTTGACATGGCGTTGGCCATTTGATCTACAAGACATATCATTCAAAAGTTTTAGACTAAGTTCATGATAATTAAGTTCATCTAATCAAATTATTTAAATGAACTCCCACTCAGATTAGACATCCCTCTAGTCATCTAAGTGTTACACGATCCGAGTCGACTAAGCCGTGTCCGATCATCACGTGAGACGGACTAGTCATCATCGGTGAACATTCTCATGTTGATCGTATCTTCTATCGACTCGTGTTCGACCTTTCGGTCTCCGTGTTCGAGGCCATGTCTGTACATGCTAGGCTCGTCAAGTAAACCCTAAGTGTTTTCGCGTGTGTAAATCTGTCTTACACCCGTTGTATGTGAGCGTAAGAATCCATCACACCGATCATCACGTGGTGCTTAGAAGCGACGAACTTTAGCAGCGGTGCACGTTAGGGGAAACACTTCTTGAAATTGTTGTAAGGATCATCTTATTTACTACCGTCGTTCTAAGTAAACAAGATGTATTAACATAATAAACATCACATGCAATTATATAGTAGTGACATGATATGGCCAATATCATAAAGCTCCATTGATCTCCATCTTGAGGCTCCATGATCATCTTGTCACCGGCATGACACCATGATCTCCATCATCATGATCTCCATCATTGTGCCTCCATGAAGTTGTCACGCCAACGACTACTTCTACTTCTATGGCTAACGCGTTTAGCAATAAAGTAAAGTAAGTTACATGGCATTCTTCAATGACACGCAGGTCATACAAAATAAAGACAACTCCTATGGCTCCTGCCGGTTGTCATACTCATCGACATGCAAGTCGTGATTCCTATTACAAGAACATGATCTCATACATCACAATATGTCATTCATCATTCATCACAACTTGGCCATATCACATCACATGACAATTGCTGCAAAAACAAGTTAGACGTCCTCTAATTGTTGTTGCATCTTTTACGTGGCTGCAATTGGGTTCTAGCAAGAACGTTTTCTTACCTCGAATAACCACAACGTGATCTTGTCAACTTCTATTTACCCTTCATAAGGACCCTTTTCATCGAATCCGCTCCAACTAAAGTAGGAGAGACAGACACCCGCCAGCCACCTTATGCAACTAGTGCATGTTAGTCGGTGGAACCGGTCTCACGTAAGTGTACGTGTAAGGTTGGTCCAGGCCGCTTCATCCCACAATACCGCGGAAGCAAGATAAGACTAGTAGCGGCAAGTAAATTGACAAGATCCACACCCACAACTAAATTGTGTTCTACTCGTGCAAAGAGAACTACGCATAGACCTAGCTCGATACCCTTTGTTGGGGAACGTTGCAGAAAATTAAAATTTTTCTACGGTTTCACCAAGATCTATCTATGAGTTCATCTAAGCAGCGAGTTACGAGAGAGAGTTTGCATCTACATACCACTTGTAGATCGAGTGGAAGCGTTCGAGGGAGGTGATGATGAAGACGTTCCCAGCGTGACTCCGATCACCGATGACCAAGTGCTGAGCGGACAGCACCTCCGCGTTCAACACACGTGCGGATTTACGGCGTCTCCTTCGTCTTGATCCAGCAAGGAGGAAGGAGAGGTTGAGGAAGACAACTCCAATGGCAGCACGACGGCGTGATGCAGATGGAGGGACTGTTCTCCGGCAGGGCTTCGCCAAGCTTATGCGGAGGAGGAGAGGTGTTGGGGAGGGGAGGGGCTGCGCCTTTAATGGTGTGTGCAGCCCTCCCCTCCACCCCTCTATTTATAGGGGAAGGGAGGAGGGGGCCGGCCCCCTCTAGATGCATCTAGAGGGGGGGGCGGCCAAGGGGAGGGGGGCTTGCCCCCCAAGCAAGGGGGGCCGCCCCCCTTAGGGTTCCCCCTTCAAGCCTAGGCGCATGGGCCAAGGGAGGGTGTGCCCAGCCACCAGGGCTGGCTGCCTCCCACGCAGCCCAAGTGGGCCCCGAAGGGGTGGCCCCTCCGGTGGTCCTCCGGACCTTTCCGTGGACCCTCCATAAACCGATATGAACCAAACTTTTCCGTGTCCGTTTGACGACTTCCCATATATAAATCTTTACCTCCGGACCATTCCGGAACTCCTCGTGACGTCCGGGATCTCATCCGGACTCGAACAACATTCGGTAATCACATACAAGTCTTCCTATTAACCCTAAGCGTCACCGAACCTTAAGTGTGTAGACCCTACGGGTTCGGAGACATGTAGACATGACCGAGACGCTCTCTGGTCAATAACCAATAGCGGGATCTGGATACCCATGTTGGCTCCCACATGTTCCTCGATGTTGTCATCGGATGAACCACGATGTCAAGGGTTCAAGTAACCCCGTATTCTATTCCCTTTGTCAGACGGTATGTTACTTGCCCGAGACTCGATCGTCGGTATCCCAATACCTTGTTTAGTCTCGTTACCGGCAAGTCACTTTACTCGTACCGTAATGCATGATCCCGTGACCAGACACTTTGTCACTTTGAGCTCATTATGATGATGCACTACCGAGTGGGCCCAGTGATACCTCTCCGTCATACGGAGTGACAAATCCCTGTCTCGATCCGTGTCAACCCAATGACACTTTCGGAGATACCTGTAATGCACCTTTATAGTCACCCGATTCGTTGTGACGTTTGGTACACCAAAGCATTCCTACGGTATCCGGGAGTTACACGATCTCACGGTCTAAGGAAGAGATACTTGACATTGGAAAAGCTCTAGCAAAACGAACTACGATCTTTGTGCTATGCTTAGGATTGGGTCTTGTCCATCACGTCATTCTCCTAATGGCGTGATCCGTTATCAATGACATCGATGTCCATAGTCAGGAAACCATGACTATCTGTCGACCAACGAGCTAGTCAACTAGAGGCTCACTAGGGACGTATTGTAGTCTATGTATTCACACGTGTATTACGATTTCCGGATAATACAGTTGTAGCATGAATAAAAGACAATTATCATGAACATGGAAATATAATAATAATGCTTTTATTATTGCCTCTAGGGCATATTTCCAACAAGAGCACACCTGCCGGGCCTACATAGAACACTTCTTCTTCTGTGGCATCAACAGGGCACACAAGTGATATTATTTGTCATCGTTGTAAGGGAAGAGGTCATTACGCAAGAGAATGCAAATCTCAGCGTGTGATGATTGCTACTGAGGATGGTGGGTATGAGTGTGCTAGTGACTATGATGAGGTGACTTTGGCTCTTCTTACAGGTGAAGAACAGGGTGGAGATGATTCTGATAATGAGATGCAATACATGGCTGTTGAAGATGCTGACATGTATGAAAGTTTAGTTGCTCAACGTGTTTTGAGTGTGCAAGTCACACAAGCTAAGCAAAATCAAAGGCCTAATTTGTTCCATACAAAGGGAGTTGAGAAGGAACGTTCTGTTCGCGTCATCATCGATCGATGGAGGGAGCTGCAACAATTTGGCTAGCATGGAGATGGTGGAGAAGCTATCTCTCACCAGAATACCACATCCACATCCTTACTACATCTAATGGTTCAACAAAAGCGGCAAGGTTAAGGTAACACGTACTATTCGTATGCATTCTACTATCTCTACATATGCTGATTATGTTGACTGTGATGTGGTACCCATGAGAGCATGTTCCTTATTATTTGGTAGACCATGGCAATTTGATAAAAATTATGTACACCATGGTAGAAATAATCACTATACTCTTGTTCATAAGAATAAACATATTACTTTGCTTCCTATGACTCCTGATTCCATTTTGAAAGATGGTATTAATCGAGCTAGTAAAGAAAAACAGGAGCAAAATAAGAGTGAAAATCAGATAGTGGCCAAAGAAGTTGAGCAACAAATGGCTAATAATAAATCATCTAGTGTTGCTTCTGAAATTAAATTGAAAAGTGGATGTTTACTTGCCACCAAATCTGATATTGATAATCTAGATTGCAGGAAATATGTTTGCTATGCTTTTGTGTGCAAAGAAGCATTATTTTCATTCAAGGACATGCCTTCCTCTTTGCTTCCTACTGTCACTAACATTTTGCAGGAGTTCGCTAACGTCTTTCCACAAGACATGCCATCAGGGTTACCACCTATTCGATGGATTAAGCATTAGATTAATTCCCGTTGCTTCGCTGCCAAACCGTGCGCCATACCGTACCAAGTCCAAGAGCTGCTCGACAAAGTTTATATATGTGAATCCATTAGTCCTTGTGTTGTTCCTATTATTCTAGTGCCGAAAAAGGATGGTACATCATGTATGTGTGTTGATTGTAGAGGCATTAATAATATTACTACTCGTTATCGTCATCCTATTCCTAGGCTAGATGATATGCTTGATGAATTGTGTGGCTCTACAATATTCTCCAAAGTTGATTTGCATAGTGGAGACCATCAAATTCGTATGAAACTGGGAGACGAATGGAAAAAAAACATTTAGAACTAAGTTTGGTTTATATGAGTGGTTTGTCATGCCTTTTGGGTTAACTAATGCACCTAGTACTTTCATGAGATTAATGAATGAAGTACGTGCTTTCATTGGACGATTTGTGGTAGTATGTTTTGATGATATACTGATTTATAGCAAATCTCTGGAAGAACATTTGGAACATTTACGTGCTATTTTTATTGTTCTATGTGATGCACGTTTGTTTGGTAACCTTGGAAAGTGCACCTTTTGCACCAACCGAGTATCTTTTCTTGGCTATGTTGTTACTCCATAGGGAATTGAAGTTGATAAAGCCAAGATTGAAGCTATTGAGAGTTGGGCACAGCCCAAAACGGTCACACAAGTGAGGAGTTTCCTTGGCCTCGCTGGTTTCTATAGGCGAGCTGTGAGAGATTTCAGCACCATTGTTGCACCTGTCAATGAGCTTACAAAGAAGGATGTGCCTTTTGTTTGGGGTACCTCACAGGAAGAAGCCTTCACGGTGTTGAAAGATAAGTTGACACATGCTCCTTTACTCCAACTTCCTGATTTTAATGAGACTTTTGAGCTTAAATGTGATGCTAGTGGAATTGGATTAGGAGGTGTATTATTACAAGATGGCAAACCCGTTGCATACTTTTCTGAAAAAATTGAGTGGGCCTAGTCTGAATCATTCTACTTCTGATAAAGAATTATATGCTCTTGTTCGGACTTTAGAGACATGGCAACATTATTTGTGGCCCAAAGAATTTGTTATACATTTTGATCATGAATCTTTGTAACATATTAAAATTCAAGCTAAACTGAATCGTAGGCATGCTAAATGGGTTGAATTCATTGAGACGTTCCCTTATGCCATTAAACACAAGAAGGGTAAAGAAAATGTTATTGTTGATGTATTGTCTCGTCGCTATAATATGCTTTCACAACTTGACTTCAGAATATTTGGTTTGGAGAACATCAAAGATCAGTATGTTCATGATGCTGATTTTAAAGATGTAATGCAGAATTGTAAAGAAGGAAGAACATGGCACAAGTTCGTCATTAATGATGGATTTGTGTTCTGTGCTAACAAGCTATGCATTCCAGCTAGCTCCATTCGTCTTTTCCTGTTGCAGGAGGCGCATGGAGGAGGCTTAATGGGAAACTTTGGCGTGAGGAAGACAGAGGGTGTACTTGCTACACATTTCTTTTGGCCAAAGATGAGACGGGATGTTGAGCGTTTTGTTGCTCGCTACACTACATGTCAAAAAGCTAAGTCATGACTCAATCTTCATGGTTTGTATATGCCTTTGCCTATACCTAGTGTTCCATGGGAGGATATATCTATGGATTTTGTTTTGGGGTTACCTCAAACAAAGAAGGGGAGGGATAGCATATTTGTTGTCGTTGATAGATTTTTGAAAATGACACACTTTATACCATGTCATAAAAGCGACGATGCTGTTAATGTTGTTGATTTGTTTTTTCATGAAATTATTCGCTTACATGGTCTGCCAAATACTATTGTTTTAGATCGTGATACTAAATTTCTTAGCCACTTTTGGAGATGTTTATGGGCTAAGTTGGGGACTAAACTGCCTTTTAGTACTACTTGTCACCCCCAAACTGATGGACAAACTGAAGTAGTCAATAGAACGTTGTCTACTATGCATAGGGTTGTTTTGAAGAATAATAAAAAATGTGGGAAGAATGCTTGCCTCATATTGAATTTGCTTATAATCGTTCGTTGCATTCCACTACTTTTCCTACCTCGTGCACCTATTGATTTGTTGCCTCTTCCATCTTCGAAGAAGGTTAATTTTGATGCTAAACAACATGCTGAATTGATCTTAAAAATGCATGAGTTAACTAAGGAAAACATTGAACGTATGAATGCTAAATATAAACTTGCTGGAGATAAGGGTAGAAAACATGGTGTGTTTGCACCTGGAGATCTTGCTTGGTTACATTTGCGTAAGGATAGATTTCATGATTTGCATGCAGCTCAATTTTATATGCATTATCATTTATTTTCTCTAACACCTTAAAAGGACCATCAGCACGTGGCATTAGCTGCCTGCAGATTTTGGGGTTAGTCCCACTTTTAACATTGCAGATTTGAAGCCTTATTTGGGTGAGGAAGATGAGATTCCATCGAGGATGACTTCATTTCAAGAAGGGGAGGATGATGAGGACATCAATACCATTGTTACACCCATAGCCCCTACTGCTGCATATACTGGACCAATTACTAGAGCTCGCACACGTTAATTAAATTATTAGGTACTTCCATTTCTTGGTAATGATTCTAATGTTCATGAGAATATGGTGCTGCCTAAATTGGATACTTTTTTGCTTACAAATGAAGGGCCTAGCATGGACAAGAGGGATGATCACTTGAGCAAGATCCAGAATGGAGATGAGGGCATGCGCAAGGAAAACAAGATTGGAGTTTCATGTGATGGTTTCAGGACTTTGAAGCCACCATAATGAGTGTATGAAGGCTTGGGAGAAATATACAAGACGCTACTTCCTAAATTTCGTCCAGTGTCTATTATAGGTGTTGCGTCGCCTTATTATTGGGCCAGGCCCATGTAATTTTGAAATACTAGAGTATAGGCTATTTTTAGACCGTATGTGTGGGGAAACAAGAGATAGGGTTGGTTTTGGACCCCTCCCCCCAAGGGCCATGAAATTCCCCCCTCTTCCTCCATATATACAGCCCTTAGGGCGTCGTTTAGACTTTGGGTTTTGTTTAGATTAAAAGTTCGCCATAGCTGCAACTTCGCGTACTTTGTTTGTGTTCAACGACTAGACCAAGGCGTCACTGAACCCCACTTGATCAATAAAGCTTTCCTCTTTTGCAATATCCAGATTGCAATTTCAGTTTCTTGCTTGTTCTTCGTTTGCTTGTAGGAAATAGATCCTCGTGGTCAGGTTGATCGTGATCCAGCGTGGTCAATAACCTCTCGGAGTTGGTTTAGCGATTGCTAAGGCGCGACATCCTCACACGTTCGTAGTCGGATCGTCAAAGTCTACTCCACCATAAACATAGCCACCGTCTCATCGAAAGACGGGACACGTTTGCCTCTGTCAGCTATATTCATGCATGCATATGTTTATAACACTATGATCTCCTATTCAAATATATGAATCCACTTTCATATCGAATTATGATCTTTGTTAGTCTCTTACACCCAAACAAACCTCTAACCTTTGTAGCTAGCACTAACTTTCTCTCGTGCATGCACACGCCCTCCTCGCCCTCCCCTTCCCTCAGCATTATATCCATCGCGCACATTCATTTTTTCTTTAGGTCGTTCTCCCACGGTCTCCACAACTCCTTTCTGACACGCAACGACCGATAAACCTCTCCAGCGATGTCTGCCTACCACATACACGCGCACTTTCCATCTCCTCCTTTCTGTGTACATGCCTCGTGTCTCTCATACGGTCTCACACACAGGTAAACTCTCACCCCTCTTTTCATCGATCTCACAATCGCACACTCCTCCCCCTATCTAGCTAGTAGGCCTATTGCACCACCTCCTAGCTCCATTCCCTTTGTCTATCCGTCTCTCTAGGCCTTATTTGCCTCTAACAAATGGATGTACACTGACCGATCTCCCGCTATACATATAGCTAGCTGGGTCATTTATAACCTGTTTTCCCCACGCGCCGATCAATCTACCTCATTAGTTATGTCTCTCCCTTCCTCCGACACACAAAAATTGATCTACCGATCTAGTTAGGTCTTCTTACCAAACACATGCCCCCCCTTCATCATCCATGCATGCCTCCCGAGACATCTATCACTCACAGCACACATGGAAACACCTCCCCACTCTTCTTGATAATATTGCGGTTGTACCCTCAGTTCGTCTAGTAGGCCTCTCCCACCATCTTCGGGAAGCAACTCCACCACCCCTCCAGCACTCTACCCCTCTCTCTCTCTCTCTCTCTCTCTCTCTCTCTGTGTGTCCCAAACTATTTCCCGTCCTTCACTTATGTATCGATGTTGACCGATCTCCCTCAAGACAAAGCTGGGTCTCTCGTTATCAACACATATACGTGTCGATCTACCTCTCTAGTTAGGTCTCTGCCTCTCCCCTTCCCCCCCCCCCCACACACACACATCGATACATCGAGCACTCTAGTCATGTCTCCCTGCCATACACAAACTTTCCCTATGCCCTCTGACGTTTCGGTAGGTCACTCGCTCTATATCTTTGACTTGCACACACACAATTTCGATGGCTCTCTTCATCAATCTCGTATCCACACACTTGATCCTCTGTTCGACTCTATCAATATCTATGACCCCTCCTTCTCTTCTCATGGATCGCCCTCTCTATATATGATATAGATAGGCCTCTATTTCACACACACATTGCATGTGTCAAAATTTTGTTTGAGATATCATCGTAACATATTCCCACAAATACATTCACGAAATCACACCCCTAACAAAAAACACTCACGAGCGCACACACCATCTGTCTAGGTTTGTATGTCTATCACACACACCCACGTAGATGGGGGGGACGTGCATGAAGAGAAGAGGTGCACGCATGGCGCACGTACTCCCGTCTCTTTCCCAACCACACCCGCGCGGGTACACGGTGGAGGTCATTTCTGTATGAAAAGTCATCCCACGTGGTAATTTGACACGTGTACTAGTTGTCCACTTGATGGAGGATCGTGTACCACGGGTGAACAAACAAATTGTGACTTGATGCGTTATTTAAAAAAAGAGGCAAACCATGTGGGGCCTACCTTAGAGGCAAGGCTCTATACACCGGAGATGCTTTGTACGTATTAATTTTGATGTGTCCCATCAACTCGCAGAACAAGGAGAAGCTTGCTTAGTACGCCCTCTCCCCCGCCCATGGGTGTGGTGGCTCGTAGAGTCGTAGGATGACGAGAAGCTTGCTTACTATGCCTACGCCCGCTCCCTCGCCCATGCGCGCGGTGGCTCGCGGGACGAGGAGAAAATTTTACTACTCCCTCCGTTACTCCTCGTCTCTACCTTGGTTAGAGAGATTATCATATTGTTTGAAATATATGTCTTTTAGCAGATTTCAATATGAACTACCAGTACATACTCCAAACACTGATGTATATAGACGTATTTTAGAGTGTAGATTCACTCATTTTGCTCCATATGTAGTCCATATTGAAACAGACGTAGTAGCACGGACTCTCCCTCGCCCCTCGCCCCTCGACCCTTGCCCACGTGGTGGATGTGCAGCAACTCATTCGGTCTCAGATAGCCAGAACCATATACTATAGTACCATCATTGCTCGACTTTCCGAAGAGGCGAAGAGTCAAGCGCAAGGTTGTAATATTTTTAGATGCCAAGCGCAAGGTTTATAGGAGAACGAGTAGTAGTAGTACCAGTAGTATGTGGTCTATGAGGAAGAAGCAACAAGAATGTATGTTTTGTGTGACAGTCTCTTCTTACAGAACATGCTAGACCTAGTGGACCTCATTGTTGCAATGGGAGTATCACAGATGACACGATTCAGAGTGGTGGGCAGCGGGAATAATATCAGAGCTGCTTAGTCTTAAACCCCATGAAGAAGTCCCATAGAAAGGAATAGCCATCCTCTACACGTGCTCCTATGTAAAATGATTAAATGAGACAAAAAGAGAAAGATACAAAGTAAAAAAATCACCAGCCTTAGAGCCAGCCCTATTGTATCAGCGAATGGTATTTCTACGTCGTGATTGACATGGCTACCTTATTAACCATGCTACAGAGGTAGCAGCGGATTTTTATTTATTTGCGAAGGTAATAGCTAGCGGATGGATATTCAACGAGGAGTGAAATGATGGCTGCTTCTCCGTTAAACAGTAGAGAAAGGTGGGCCTCGTGATTTGATGGCTCATTAGCCATTATTACTGCATATACTCTTTGCCCATATAATAACCGCGTGGTAGAGTAGTTGGCTATACTTTTAATAACCATCCTCAAAGAGAAGAGGTGCATGCACCCACACACATATTAGTAGCACTCTTTGCGTCTTCCCCAACCACACACGTTACATGGTGGAGCTCATTTCTGTATGGTGATGCAGCCCATGTGATAATTCAACGCATCTAGTAGTAGTAGTTTAGTCACTTAGGGTCGGGAACCACGCATGAACGGTACCGCGTTATTTAGAAATATTTTTTTTTTCTTTAGTGGCACGTACGCAATATAAATAGGTTCATATGGAGAGAAAAAGAAACCGCTCCACTATATACATAGCCAGGAGCCTACACGGTTGCTTGCTGGGGTTGCTCTCTTCACACTCTCTCGCACAAAACAACTGTGGCCACATCTCTAACATTTGGGCGGATCACGTCCGGCGGGGGAAGGGGTGGATGCTTTGTGTAGATGTGGTTGCCGTCGCCGACGGTGAAAACCCACTATCGGCGCATCCCGATCAGGGGTCCCCACTGTTCTCTCTCAAAAAGCCGGTGCGGTTGCCTTCGTCCCTTCTCACCGCGGCGACATGGGCAGTTACCGCCTCCCACCGCCCTCCTCTAAGCTAGCTACATCATGACATCCCTCGGGTACAACTTCCTTTACAACGAGCCGGCTTGCACCACTGCCACAGCTGCCCACATCGCTCCATGTGGATATTTCTGTACTTCTTTGCCCCGCACGTACCTCTATTGGCTTCTACTGTATTTGTGACGAGTTTATATATCATCAACTAATCCCACTAGTCTTATTCTAATCACGCTTCTTCAATTTCTTTGCCATAGGGATGCTCAGCTCGATTTTAGTGAAACTGCACAAAATGATCCGATGGTTGCAAACTTCATTCCTTCAGAAGGTTCAACCTCACTAGCAAATTAAAGCCTGGTTAGGGTTTAGGATTCAAGGCCTAGGGACTACATGGATTGTTTTTTCTTCGGTTGTCTCTGTTCCAAAATAAGTGTCAACTTTAGTACAACTTTGTACACTAAAGTTGGCAAGGGCATAAATTTGAGACACTTATTTTGGAACGGAGGGCGTATTGGCTATGATCTGTGAATCATTGAGATGCAATAGCATGCATGTTAGTCTCCTTTGTATTTGATGGAATGTTGCAACTGGGCAACCTTGGATGCAAGATACATGAAACAGAAGCTAAAAGCTTCATAGCATTGTATATTTTCGCTGCTTTCGTGTTTTCGCTGAGCTGCCGCGTATTCGCTGATTTTGCACTCCTCCGTTGTGAGAGTGGAGAAAATTGTAAAGAGTGGAGACGCTCTACCTCCTTTCGCCGAAACGTGGGACATCCAGCATCCGGTGCACGTGTCATGCACCAAAGTAAAGTGTAGAATACAAGTGAGACTCAGCACCGCCGTGCCACCTCAGTAATAATGACCAATGGGCCGTCAAATCACATAGACCCGGCAGTAAGTTGGACGGATGAAGCAATCATCACTCTTCATTGAATCCGCTTCTCCCTTCAACGCATGCGCCAATGAGAGGTTGTGTCCGCTCTGCCCGGGCATGAATGTGGCACCGATTCTTCGGAGCGGCGCTGACCTTTTCAGGCGGGAAGCGCGCGTGGGCGATGGAGGGGCCTTGGGTCGGCCAGGGTGGTCAGGAGCGGGCGTGGCAGTTGTCCCGACCGGACGCCCGGAAATGAGAGGATGCACCGACTCTCCCGGCTTCGTAGTTAGAAGTGCTACACACCAGCTGTCCCGACCGGATGCCCGGAAATGAGAGGATGCACCGATGCACCGACATCAAGCATCGCATGCACCAATAATATTTATTTTTTGTTGGCATGTATTGTATTATTTACTACTTCCCAGCTAATCTCATTTTCTTTGTTTTACCATATTATACAGTCTCATTTTCACTTCTTTCCACCACATGCTCACATTCCAAGGTGCATTAAATTGATGCATGCAAGGATTAAAAGAAACCAACCAGTGCATTGACGTGGCGGAAAAACCTGGACGGAGGTAGTAGTACCAGATACAGTGGCACACTGACTTAGGCCGAATACAAGTGCCCGCTCATTACTGGAAGAGAGCAAAGTGTACATACAAAGTAATTAAAATTGAATTTCTTGAAAATATTCAAAATTGGAGGATGGTGCAGCCCACCTTTCCGATATTTTGAACATGTGTGGTTCAGTTGTTGTTCACTTCGGAGGGTCGTGTACCACACGTGAACGTTAGTAAGCGTGACCGGGAGGCGTGTAGCGTTAATTGCGAGTTGACTCCTTCACGTGTTAAATTTTCTTCACGTATTAGCATTGCCCCTAGTATTTTTATTCTATGTTAAATAAAGAGTTTGGTTTCATGCTCAATTTAAAATGATTTTTATGGAGAGAAAAAGAAAACCACTCCATCTATATACATTGCAGCCTCGGCGCTTGTTTTCTAGGGTTTGCTCTCTTCACACACTCTCTCTCCACTATATATATACACGCTGAAGCCTTAGCGCTTGTAGTTGCTCTCTTCACACTCTCTCACCCTCTCTAGATCTAAACAAGACTTCGTTGGCCTCTCTCTCTCTCTCTCTCTCTCTCTCTCCCCTCACTGCTGGTCAAAGAGCCGGCAGGATCCGTCTGCCGGGGAAGGGAAGGAGGCTTAATGTTGTCGCCGTCGGCAAGGGAGGGAATCCACTACCGGCGCAGCTGTTCTCTTTCACCCAGCAGCGGAGCGGGAGGGCCTCCGACCCCTTATTCCTCGATGTCGCACATAGTGTGGGCAGATTGGCCTCCGGCCGCCCACTGAGCCACAACCCGAGAACCTGAAGTATAATTTACTTATTCCACATGCATTGCTCTAGCTGCATGTGGATTTTTTCGGCTTCTGACTCGAATCTAGGTGTTGGATCTAACAGGAAAGTAGTGGGGAAAGTTGTATAGCATGAATCTAGGACATGGTTCAAAGAGGAAAGGAAGGGGGAAAGTAGTACAGACTGGCTATCCAGCACCTATGTTGGTCGAAAAGGGAAAACAATGACAAACGCAGTACACACATCTGTAACGAACTGATCTTTCTATTTGTGGGGGACAAGGCTGTAGAGTTTGAGCAGGACTAGATTTGTTGCCCTCGCATAGGGAAAGGTGTCTAAAGATAACAAAACTGGGACCAACACAAATATGCTCATTGGTTGTTTGTTCTTTGTTGCAACAGACTATGCATCACCCCTTTATACATCGGTAGATGCACATGGTGCTGGTGCGTCCCATACAACTCTTTAGCTATTGTTAATCTAATAATGCCGCTAGAAAATTGAAGCAATGCCACAGTTAAAAGCAAATTACATGCTTAACAAATTTTATTGTTAATATAGTATCTCTATTAATATGAATCAATGCCACTATTTGAGAAATACTACAGTCTTGCTTTCCTTCCCATTTAGATAAGTAAGATGCTTCTTTTTGTGGGCTTCTGTGTCATCCACCGTTATTGACCATTAATTGTTTCCTTTGCAACTCTATGTAAACAGGGATATCTACTTCACCTTGTTGCTATTGCGACCTTTTGTTGCACCGCACAAAACACTTTTGCTTTAAGAGTGTTTTGTGTAGTTCAACCAAATTGTCGCACCGACAACGTTGCTTGATTGCTTGATCTAAGTGGAACTGCACAAGAGGAGATCTGACTTCCTATCGGTGTTGGCAAATTTGTTTCAGGTCTTCTTCTTTTGAGTTGTTTGAATTCCGCATCATGAGAGGTCAGCAATGGCCTTCTTCCACATGATTGTGCAGTGTGCTTTCATATGTTGTGTTACTTATACGGTAATGTTGCTTGATTTTAGTGAACTCCACAAAAGGAGACAAGACTTCGAATCTGTATGTGCAACGTAATATCCCATTGAGGTAAGATAATGATATTTCACAACTGTTGGCCTGTATTTGGCTACTGTCATCAGAAAAGTAATGTTATTGTTTAGTGCTATACTTGTGCTCCCTAATTGACATGCCAAATCTTACATTGAAGGCGAAGCGTGTCTATTATTGAACCAAGTGATGAAGGGGAAGAACAAGCGGAAGAAGAACAAAAATCAACTCCCAGTGCTGTAATGAAGCACTGGAACTGTGATGACACAAGTAATGATATAGTTTTGCATCTTAATTTATTGCTATGGCTGGAACGAGCAATTGTTTTGCCACTGTGATTTGATGCCACTCTTAATGTAATATGTAATGATCTCTACTTGTGCAAACAAGGATCTTCTTTGAAGATAACATATATTTTGGTGGAACTGCACAAGAAGATGTTGGAAACGTTAAACTAATCAAAGAGTTTATAATAAGCATGGCAACCACAGTAGATAATAATAGATGGTTCCGGAGAAGTGCTTCATCTGCATGCTCTACACAAAAGCCTCCTGACAAAGGTTGGCACTGGCCCATGGATTTCATCCATATGATTGAGCTTTGTCATCTCTATTGGTGTTGTGCTACTGTATAGCTACTGTCAGGAGAAAGTGGTATTGTTTCGCATGTTAATCTAAGGCTGCTAATAAATTCATGCACCGGTTTGCCACCATTATAGCCACTGATAAAATTAAGTAATAATACAGTTCAAGTTGAGCTGCTGTGTTTGGTATCATATCATTTCCTATGAGGACAATGAGGATGCATCTCTTTGTGACTGTACATTTGATCAGTTGCTCCCTATGTTAATGTAATGGTTGTTTTAAATATTTCCTTTCCTTTTTTTGAGCAATCAGGGATGCTAGCATTTAGTTTTTCTCTTGTCTTTGCACAACAGGATCCTCCTCTGAAGAAGAAGAATATGGAGTCTGTGAAGTGCCTAGTTTTGATTATGCCAGGATGAAGAAGCCCAGTCTATCTTCTCATCCGAAGGAGAAGTTGAAGGATGGTTACATTACTCCCCACAAGACCAAACTAACTTCAGCTCAGAAGGACTCACAGATTTCCATCTTTTTTGCTGTGATGGGAAAGTACAATGTTGTTCTAGGGTTCTTTCTGGTGAGTTCCATATTTTAAATGTGTGCTCTGCATGGACCATGTAGGTGCCTATGTAAACTGTAAATTCATAATACAGTTTGCTTTACTAATCAGGTTTTTTGTATTTATGCAAACAAGGGTGCTCAGCTTGATTTCAATCGGAACTACACAAAATGTTCTCGAATACATCGAAAATTCTCGAATCATTCATTTCCACCATAAGAAAGGAGGTGTCGATATGTTCAAGGCGTTGCAACATATAAAGGCGAAATCATACAAGCTATGCGCGAATTTGGTTGATTTTGGTGGAACTACACAAAAGGAACACCTCGTTTATTTAGCACGAGGTGGCATGTCAATGTCCGAACTGATGGCAAACCCTACCTATTCCACAATCGTAGGCATTTTATATTTTGGAATGGGAAAACCTGGTCAAAGTTTGCTCATTGATGTACGCAAAAAGACACGCATTTGACATTTTGGAATGGGATAACCTTGTCAATTTTGCTCATTGATGTTAGCAAGAAGACATGCGTTTGATATTTTTCGAATGGGATGCCCTTTGCTGTCAGCAGCATCAATCGAGTTTTCTTTATTCTTTAGTTGTGAAGTAAATATAGGCTTTGGCATGTGAATCGCTGAGACGCATAATCATCGATTGTTTTGAATGTTCTCTATGAATTGTCAGGCATGTGTGTTTGATTGTAATGTATAGGCACGCTAAAAAGCTACTAAAACTTTTTGTACTCCCTCTGTTCCTTTTTACTTCGCACATTAGATTTCTTTCAAGTCAGTTGATTTTACATTGTGAATGTTGATACTTTTTCTATAAGATTGGTCAAAGTAGAGATACTTTGACTTCAGACAAAACTTATATGCAGACTAAAAAGGACCGGAGGGAGTACGTGTGATACTGCTGCAAATGAGGTGATCACCCTGGGAATAATGCAAGTACGTATTGTTTTGCATGTTCATCCAATGCCAGTGATACCAGAATTCAAACTAATCGAACTAAATTCATTCATACACGGCCGTATTTCATATATACATGTCGGATTTCATTACATTTCATACATTCTTCAACTAAAAAGGGGTGCGTTGGAGGTATAATTAATTAACCTAAGCTACTCTCCTGTGTTCGGCTGAGCCGAACAGAAGCTTCTTCTCCAGCACAGCTCTTGATAGCGGCAAAGGTGTCCCGTCTTTCGATGAGATGTGGTTTCGCTTTGGAGGAAGTCGACTTTGACGATCCGACTACGAACGTGCGAGGACGTCGCGCCTTAGCAATCGCTAAACCAACTCCGAGAGGTTATTGACCACGCCGGAGCACGATCAACCTGACCACGAGGGTCTGTTTCCTGCGAGCAAACGAAGAACAAGCAAGAAACTGAGATTGCAATCTGGATATTGCGAATATAAGATGAAAGCTTTATTGATCAAGGTGGGGTTACTGTGGCGCCTTTGTCAGTCGTTGAACACAAACGGCACGCAGGAAGTTGCAGCTATGGCGAACTTTTAATCTAAACAAAACCCAAGGTCTAAATGGTGCCCTAAGGGTTGTATATATGGAGGAAGAGGGGGAATTTAGTGGCCCTTGGTGGAGGGGTCCAAATCAACCCTAACTCTTGTTTCCCCACACATACGGACTCTAAAACAGCCTATACTTAACTATTTCGAAATTACATGGGCTGGCCCAATAATAAGGTGACGCAGCACCTAGAATAGCCTATGGACGAATATTATGAAGTGGCATCTTGTATATTTCGTCCAAGGCCTCATGCACTCATTAGGGTGGCTTCAAAGTCCTGGAATCATCACCAGAACTCCGTTCTTATTCCCCTTGCATGCCAACATCTCCATGCTTGAACTTGCTCCAAGGTTCATCTTTCTTGTCCATGGTAGGCCCTTCATTTGTAAGCAAAACAAATGTATCCAATTTAGGCAGCATCATATTCTCATGAACATTGGAATCGTTACCAAGAAACAAAAGTACCGATAATTCAATTGGCGTCGCGAGCTCTAGTAATTGGTCCAAGATGTATAGCAGCAGGGGGCTGTGGGTGTAACAATGGTATTGATGTCCTCATCATCCTCCCTTCTTGAAATGAAGTCGTCCTCGACGAAGCTCATCTTCCTCACCCAAATAAGGCTTCAAATCTGCAATGTTAAAAGTGGGACTAACCCCAAAATCTGCAGCAGCTCAAGTTTATATGCATTATCATTTATTTTCTCTAACACCTTAAATGGACCATCAAGACGTGGCATTAGCTTTGATTTGCGCAAATTAGGAAACCTATCCTTACGCAAATGTAACCAAACAAGATCTCCGGTGCAAAGACAACATGTTTTCTACCCTTATCTCCAACAAGTTTATATTTAGCATTCATACGCTCAATGTTTTCCTTAGTTAACTCATGCATTTTAAAATCAATTCAGCACGTTCTTTAGCATCAAAATTAACCTTCTCCGAAGATGGAAGAGGCAACAAATCAATAGGTGCACGAGGTAGGAAGCCATACACAATTTCAAAAGGGCACATCTTAGTAGTAGAATGCAATGAACGATTATAAGCAAATTCAATATGAGGCAAGCATTCTTCCCACATTTTCTTATTATTCTTCAAAACAGCCCTAAGCATAGTAGACAATGTTCTATTGACTACTTCAGTTTGTCCATCGGTTTGGGGTGACAAGTAGTACTAAAAAGCAGTTTAGTCCCCAACTTAGCCCATAAACATCTCCAAAAGTGGCTAAGAAATTTAGTATCACGATCTGAAACAATAGTATTTGGCACACCATGCAAGCGAATAATTTCACGAAAGAACAAATCAGCAACATTAACAAATCATCGCTTTTATGACATGGTATAAAGTGTGCCATTTTCGAGAATCTATCCACGACAACAAATATGCTATCCCTCCCCTTCTTTGTTCGAGGTAAACCTAAAACAAAGTCCATAGATATATCCTCCCAAGGAACACTAGGCACAGGCAAAGGCATATATAAACCATGAGGATTGAGTCGTGACTTAGCTTTTTGACATGTAGTGCAGCGAGCAACAAAATGCTCAACATCCCGTCTCATCTTTGGCCAAAAGAAATGTGTAGCAAGTATATCCTCCGTCTTCTTGACGCCAAAGTGTACCATTAATCCTCCTCCATGCGCCTCTGCAACAACAAAAGACGAACAGAGCTAGCGAGAATGCATAGCTTGTTAGCACGGAACACAAAACCATCATTAATAACGAACTTGTTCCATGTTCTTCCTTCTTTACAATTCTGCATTACATCTTTAAAATCAGCATCATGCACATATTGATCTTTGATGGTCTCCAAACCAAATATTTTGAAGTCAAGTTGTGAAAGCATAGTATAGCGACGAGACAAAGCATCAGCAATAACATTTTCTTTACCCTTCTTGTGTTTAATGACATAAGGGAAAGTCTCAATGAATTCAACCCATTTAGCATGTCTACGATTCAGTTTAGCTTGACTTTTAATATGTTTCAAAGATTCATGATCGGAATGTATAACAAATTCTTTGGGCCATAAATAATGTTGCCATGTCTCTAAAGTCCGAACAAGAGCATATAATTCTTTGTCATAAGTAGAATAGTTCAGACTAGGCCCACTCAATTTTTCGAAAAGTATGCAACAGGTTTGCCATCTTGTAATAACACACCTCCTAATCCAATTCCACTAGCATCACATTCAAGCTCAAAAGTCTTATTAAAGTCGGGAAGTTGGAGTAAAGGAGCATGTGTCAACTTATTTTTCAATACCGTGAAGGCTTCTTCCTGTGCGGTACCCCAAACAAAAGGCACATCCTTCTTTGTAAGCTCATTGAGAGGTGCAGCAATGGTGCTAAAGTCTCTCAAAAACGCCTATAGAAACCAGCGAGTCCAAGAAAACTCCTCACTTGTGTGACCGTTTTGGGCTACGCCAACTCTCAATAGCTTCAATCTTGGCTTTATCAACTTCAATTCCCTGTGGAGTAACAACATAGCCAAGAAAAGATACTCGGTCGGTGCAAAAGGTGCACTTCCCAAGGTTACCAAACAAACGTGCATCACGTAGAGCATTAAAAACAGCACGTAAATGTTCCAAATGTTCTTCCAAAGATTTGCTATAAATCAGTATATCATCAAAGTAAACTACCACAAATCGTCCAATGAAAGCACGTAAAACTTCGTTCATTAATCTCATGAAAGTACTAGGTGCATTAGTTAACCCAAAAGGCATGACTAACCACTCATATAATCCAAACTTAGTTTTAAATGTTGTTTTCCATTCATCTCCCAATTTCATACGAATTTGATGGTATCCACTACGCAAATCAACTTTGGAGAATATTGTAGAGCCACTCAATTCATCAAGCATATCATCTAGCCTAGGAATAGGATGACGATAACGAATAGTAATATTATTAATGCCTCTACAATCAACACACATACGCGACGTACCATCCTTTTTAGGCACTAGTATAATAGGAACAGCACAAGGACTAAGAGATTCACGTATATAACCTTTGTCGAGCAGCCCACATGCTTGACGATAATCTCCTTCGTCTCCCTGGATTGGTACGGTATGGTGCGCGGTTGGTAGCGATGCACCGGAATTAAGTCAATTTGATGCTCAATCCCTCGAATAGGTGGTAATCCGGTGGCACGCCTTGTGGGAAGACGTCAGCGAACTCCTGCAAAATGTTAGTGACAGCAGGGGGCAAAGAGGAAGGCACGTCCTCGAATGAAAATAATGCCTCTTTGCACACAAAAGCATAGCAAACAGATTTGCTAGAATCTAGCTCATCAATATCAGATTTGGTGGCAAATAAACATGCACTTTTCAGTTTAGTTTCAGAAGCAACATTAGATGGTTTATTATTAGGCTTCATTTGTTGCTCAAATTCTTTTGCCACAATCTGATTTTCACTCTTATTTTTCTCCTGTTTTGCTTTATTAGCTCTATTAATATCATCTTTCAAAATGGAATTAGGAGTCATAGGAAGCAAAGTAATATTTTTATCCTTGTGAACAAGAGTATACTGATTGTTTCTACCATGGTGTACAGAATTTTTATCAAATAGCCATGGTCTACCAAGTAATAAGGAACATGCTTACATAGGTACCACATCACAATCAACATAATCAGCATATGTAGAGATACTAAAATACACATGAACAGTACGTGTTACCTTAACCTTGCCGCTGTTGTTGAACCATTGGATGTAGTAAGGATGTGGATGTGGTCTTGTGGTGAGAGAAAGCTTCTCCACCATATCCATGCTAGCCAAGTTGTTGCAGCTCCCTCCATCTATGATGACACGAATAGAACGTTCCTTCACAACTCCTTTGTATGGAACAAGTTATGCCTCTGATTTTGCTCAGCTTGTGTAACCTGCACACTCAAAACACGTTGAGCAACTAAACATTCATACCTGTCAAGATCTTCAAAGAGCCATGTATTGCGTCTCATGATCGTAATCATCTCCACCGTGTTCTTCATGTGTAATAAGAGCCAAAGTCTCTTCATCATAGTCACTAGCGGACTCATACCCACCATCCTCGTGAGCAATCATCACACGCTGAGATTGGCATTCTCTGAAAATTTCCTCTTCCCTTACAACGACGACAAATAATATCACTTGTGTGCCCTGCTGACGCCATGGAAGAAGAAGAGCTCTGTGCAGGCCCGGCGGTGTGCTCTTGGCGATAGTGGTGGTTGTGCCTGCTTTCTTGTATCACGGTTGGAGGTGGCAGCCGACGGAGGTGCCGTGTAGTAGAACGTGTGGAAGTAGATGATGCACGTGGTGTCCATGATGAAGGTCGACCTGCAGAAAAGTTAGTTCGCGCCAACGCTGTCGATCCTGCACTTCACGCTCAGCTTTACAAGCAAGATGGAATAATCGAGTGATATTATTATAATCCTTGTAGTCTAGAATGGTCTGAATCTCTCTATTTAATCCACCCGAAAACGTGCAAGCATAGCTTCATTCTCCTCAACAATACCACATCTAATCAAGCCAGTTTGTAATTCCCGATAATATTCTTCACCGAATTTTTCCTTGTCTTAAGCGTTGCAATTTTTAAGTAATTCACGCTGATAATATGGTGGAACCCAACGAGTACGCATAGCAGTTTTCAAAGCAGCCCAAGTAGCTGGAACAGGATATAATCTACAATGTTCGACCACCAAACACATGCAAAGCTAGTGAAAGCACAAACAGCAGCAGAACACGTCTCTCCTCGGGATATTGTAAACATGTAAATCGTTGTTCAGTTTCTAACTCCCAAGTAAGATATATATCAGGAACATATCTACCTTCAAATGGTGGAATATTCAATTTCAGTTTAGGGAGATGGTCATGATCTCGTACCTGAATGGGGCCCGAACATTGCCATTATTTGTATGTGGACGACACGGTGGTTGTGGTGCTTGGTGGTTGCACGTAGTTCGATGTTGATCAACCTCATCCTCGTAATCTCTCACATAATCATCCTCCCCACCGCAGCAGCAGGAGCCATGTAGTATCAACAGCAGCACCAGCAGCTTGGCCAGCTGAAGTGGGACACGGAAGCTCGGCGGAGGGCTGTTTCACGATGTGGAGGTAGTCCTTGTTGTTGTATTAGAGGTGCGTTAGGTGCCGCCGGTGGTGGTGGTGGTAGACGCAGCAGCAGTTCATTAAACTTGTTATCAAGCTTTGTTTCAACGCCTTCTCAATGCCATCTATCTTCTCCATGGCCTCTTCAAATCTATTTAGCACATCTTCCACCTGCCCACTCATCATTTGTTGAAACTTATCATGTAGCGCTTTGTTTGTCATGTTCTCCCGATCGATCCACGCCGGCTTGTGATCCTGCCATGGTTAGCAGCAATAGAAACACACAAGAATATGATTCGACAGACTACTAGGAAGTGGTGGTGGTGGTGTGGTGGATAGTCACAAATCCGTCAAGCAAATCTCAAATTCTTACCAGTTCTTACCCAAAGAAGAAAGCGGTGATCGGCAACCGATGTAGTCAAAACTCTCAAAGCTTGGATAGAGCGATTACGGGGAGAGTCAAACGCACGATGTAGATGTATGTGGAGCTGGGAAGGCATATAATATGGTAGCAAAAGGGTCAGCAATAATCAATTCGAGATGCAAAGTTGAATAAACGCTCAACGACGGTCTTCAGGTCTGGTCCTAGGCTAGATCGTGCTAGACGCGAGCCTAGAACACTAACAAAATCACGGCGCTGCACGGAAACAACGGAAAATCACACTGGAAAAAAATTCGCTTTTTTTTTTTTTTTGCTTTTTTTTTTTTGCGCTGCTTTTTTT
Source organism: Aegilops longissima (assembly GCA_021605205.1). NCBI lineage: Eukaryota > Viridiplantae > Streptophyta > Magnoliopsida > Poales > Poaceae > Aegilops > Aegilops longissima. The sequence continues at coordinate 257,257,307 of CM038679.1, forward strand.
TTGTTTTTTTGCGAAAAATCACTATAATGGCGAGTGTTTCAAAACTCTTCCCAGGTCAAACTGACAGGATGGGCACGAAATTTTTTCGACCAAATTTTTTTTTTCGACTGCCCGGACCCAAAAACTGGAAACGGGTCAAAAAAAACTTTCTATAACGGCGACTGTCTCAATACACTTAGAAACACCTAAAAATAGGATAGCCGAGAAAATTTTTTGACAAGCACGCTTTTGGAAAATTTTGGGCCTAAACGAGGGTGGTTTCAGACTCTTTTTTTCGAAACCTACTCCGCAAGGAAACACGAATCGGAAACTAGATGGATCTCAAAACAACCCTAATATGCAAGGAACTCGGATTGTTGGTGGATATATGGTGGTGGTATATGGCAGCGGTGGTGGTAGCGGTGGTAGTATATGGATATGGATCGGTGGTGATATATGGACACGGATTGGTGGTGGTATATTGATACGGATTCGGAGCGGTGATGGTAGGTGGCGAGGCGATGATGATGGTGCGGTGGCGGCGTGACAACTTATGACCGAACTCAAACTCTAAAAGACTAGACGCTAAGACCAGCAACTAGACACGACGATGCAACCGCAAATTCAACAAAGCAAAACCCTAAAAAGATTATGCAAAGGCTCGATTGGTTCGGATATGATGAACTAACCCTAATTTTTTTGTGGCTTTATCGTGGACTATAGGTATGAAGAATGACTCGATCTAAACTACGGAAAATCTGTAAAATCTCACCGAGCAACCTGAAATCTGATACCACTTGATAGCGGCAAAGGTGTCCCGCCTTTCGGTGAGATGTGGTTTTCGCTTTGGAGGAAGTCGACTTTGACGATCCGACTACTTAACGTCTTGAGGACGCCGCGCCTTAGCAATCGCTAAACCAACTCCGAGAGGTTATTGACCACGCCGAGCACGATCAACCTGACCACGAGGGTCTGCTTTCCTGCGAGCAAACGAAGAACAAGCAAGAAACTGAGATTGCAATCTGGATATTGCGAATATAAGATGAAAGCTTTATTGATCAAGGTGGGGTTCGTGGCGCTTTGTGCGGTCGTTGAACACAAACGGCACGCGAAGTTGCAGCTATGGCGAACTTTTAATCTAAAAAACCCAAGGTCTAAACGGTGCCCTAAGGGCTGTATATATGGAGGAAGAGGGGGAATTTCGTGGCCCTTGGTGGAGGGGTCCAAATCAACCCTAACTCTTGTTTCCCCACACATACGGACTCTAAAAACAGCCTATACTTAACTATTTCGAAATTACATGGGCCTGGCCCAATAATAAGGTGACGCAGCACCTAGAATAGCCTATGGACGAATATTATGAAGTGGCATCTTGTATATTTCGTCCAAGGCCTCATGCACTCATTAGGGTGGCTTCAAAGTCCTGGAATCATCACTTGTAACTCCGTTCTTGTTCCCCTTGCGCATGCCAACATCTCCATGCTTGAACTTGCTCCAAGGTTCATCTTTCTTGTCCATGGTAGGCCCTCCATTTGTAAGCAAAACAAATGTATCCAATTTAGGCAGCATCATATTCTCATGAACATTGGAATCGTCACCAAGAAACGAAAGTACCTGATAATTCAATTGGCGTGCGCGAGCTCTAGTAATTGGTCCAGTATGTATAGCAGCAGGGGCTGTGGGTGTAACAATGGTATTGATGTCCTCATCAGCTCTCCGACTCCACGTCGCTGCCAAGAAGCTAATCGGCCATCAATGGTCAACCCGCCAAGCTTGGTTTCAACCGGAGGGTAGCAGCGGTGGCCTTACTTGGACCAGAGTGGCGGTAACCTACCGTGTGCTACTCTTCCTCGTTTTCTGTGTGGTGCGGCCTCGTTGGCAGTGGGGGTGAGGCCTCGACAGAGCAGGCGATGTCCTCTTTCTCGTTACCGGCGGGGCGGCGCCTCGGCGGAGCTGGGGAAATCCTCCCCCTCGTTGCCGGCGGGGCGGGGCCTCGGTGCAGCCGACGATGTCCTCTGCCTCGTTGTTGGCAGGGCGGGGCCTCGGCGGAGCACGGCCTCGCCGAAGCCGGTGAAGTCCTCCGCCTTGGTGCTAGTGGGGCGGGGCCTCGGCGTGCCCGGTGATGTCCCCTGCCTCTTTGTTGGTGGGGCTGGGCCTCGGCGGAGCAGGGCCTCGCCGAAGCCGGAGAAGTCCTTCGCCTCGGTGCCGGCGGGGCGGGGCCTCGGCGGAGCTGGCATTGTCCTCCGCCTCGTCATCGGTCTCGCCAAATAGCGCCTCGCCCGCTTCATCGTCCACTTTCAGGCGGCCGCAACCTCCGCCACCCCGCATGTGGTACCGCCAGCGCGCGAGGTGGCTCTTGCGGGCGAGGTGGTACGACTCGAGCAGCACCTCCTGCTCCGTCCGCTCCACAGCGATCTACTCCTCCGTCTGCTGGTGCTCCTGGAGGAGATGGTGGTTGTAGGCGGCGTTGGCCTGCACCTCCCGGAACTGCTCCTCACGCTTCTGCCTCACCGTGTCCATGTATTGGGCACAGGCCTTGCCGATGGTCATGGTGCAATGCACCAGCGAGGATGGCGCGGAGGAGGAGGTTGGCTCCGGATCGTGGACTACCACATTCTCCATTGGGACGTCTTCATCCTTCGGTTGCCTGCCAGGCAGTCGGTAGCAATGGCTGCCATCTCCTTTTGGTCTGTCGTCCGCCCGTCTCGAAGAGCGCTGGAGCATGAGGAAGCCATGGTGGGCAGTAGTAGTGTGGACGGGAGAAAGGGAACAAAGACGGATGACTGCGACTATGGCCGGCGTAGCAGTTTATATAGCAATGGTGGGCGGTAGAGGGATAGACGGGTGGTGCTGGAGTAGCCGCCCTGGCAACCGCGTACAATTAATGTGGGCGGCAGACGGACGGACGATGCTTGTGTCGTTTGAACATGGAGCAATCGCCTGCACCGAGAAGCAGTGCGGGCGGCGCTGACCATTTCGGGCGGAAAGCGCGCGCGGGCGAGGGAGGCGGTCTGGGTGGGCCAGGACGGTCAGACTCGTGCTTGGTAGCGGTCCGGTCCAGCAGCCGGACAAGCTGGCTCCCCAATGAGCTCGACTAGCTGAGCAACGACAATCAGACGATGGACGTGGCTTCCGTCCAGGAGCCGGCGCCACCGCCCACGCCGGTTCATGCCGTGTTCACCATAGAGCAGGTGCAGCCACACTTCGACGCCCTAATGGCGGAAGAGCTACCAGCACAGGAGAACCTGTGCTGCAACCTCCGTCTCCTCAAGGAGCACCGGCTCGCTGAAGGACGAATCGTCGGCGAATAAGCGAACGACAATGCCGTCGCGGACATGTGGCCCTATGATCCAGGCTTCCTGAATGAGCAGCGGGTGTTGTATCAGACCATCCGAAGGGCCCATGAGGTCCCCCCCGTCGTCCTTCGAGTTGTTGCGCTCACCGTGGCGCCGTCGTCTCGCATTATCAACATGGTCAACGAACATGAGGAATCAGGAGATGACTTTAATTGGAGAGGATGACAGTGGATCCCACCAGGGCCAAAGCCGCACGTATGCAAGTGCCTCCTTATTTGTATATAAAATAATAGAAAATTGCTTCCTCCTGATTTCCTGACATCACGGTCCCACACCATTGTCAACCTATATAGTCAATAAACGAAGGAATTGCACAAGGAGTGGCCGACAGCTGGGACCCAGCAGCTCAAGCAGTATTTGTGTTTTTGAGGTGTGAGCCGAGTTTTTCTTGAGCGATGTTTTTGTTGTTGTTCAGAGGAGCAGGGTATCAACTTGGTAGGCTATGGCCCGTCTGGCCCAGGCTATTATTTTATGTCGACCAAATATCCAGCCTAGATATTAATATTTCAATGTGAAAATGGTTAGCCCAGCTATTCTTTTTTTGCGGAATACCAAAACCAGGTGAACTTGTTATTCTCCGGGCCGCATTAGGCTTGCCAAGAAAATGGGCTTTAAGAAATTATAAATGGGTTGTAATTAAAAAATTGGATGTAAATGTAAAAAATGCACCGGATAGGTACATTTTTCAATTTCATTACTTGTTGCACGCACAAAATTTCATTGGATTTTTACCTAATACAAATTTATTTTGAAATTATATTTAATCTGACTCTAAATTTCGGGTTAAGAAATATTTTGGATCTCATCAAAATGTTTGGAATTTTGTTGAATTTTTTTTGAGCGATTGGCTGAAATTATTAACAAAGTCCTGGCTAGAAAATGGGTTGTAATTTTAACAAATAGTAAATGGGCTGAGTAAATTCCATTAGAATTAAAAAAATGGGTTGTACATTATAACAAATCACAAATGGGCTATATGTTCTCTGCCACAGATGTGATGGTCACTTGTGGGCCTCCTAAGTTGACGCGTACGCAAGGCTTTGTCAACTTATAGCCAACACACGATTCTATTAGTAGTGGTCATTGGATGTCCATCTAACGGCAGTGGTGCTTCTTCAATCTCGGATATTCATGCTTCAGCCGCCCAAACCACTGCCGGCGATACCGCCTGCTACCGCCTCCCGTGGCCGGCTGTGCTGCCGCGCAGGCCCCACCTGCCCACCCTACTCCCATCGCCGTCCAGGCCATTCCTCTACCCACCAACACCTCTTGTTATTCTCCGGCGACGACAGCGTCACACCACAGCCGAACCAGTGAACCCTCGTACCCCCTCCACGTGGGCATCCACCGTTGTGTCTTCACCGGCTCTGGGTCGTTCCCTTCCTAGGCCTCACCATCGTCCACCGCATTGGTTCTCTCTGCGCGGCGTGGTCAACTTTGTCAACAAACGACAGCCATCGGAAGATGCATGAACATGGAGTGGCTGACAGTAGGGACCCGCATGGCCCATGGCCGCACACGAGCAAGTCCCTCCTTATTATGTCCAAACAAATGATTTCTCCCCCTGACAGGTTTGAGCCACCAGCTACATCTTCGCACGCAGGGAAGTGTTTCCTTTATTACGTGGAAAAAAAGTTACCTCTCCCTGACAGCTGAGACCCACCAGCTTTATTATGATCCATTTTGCGAAAATATAGATTATACCAAAGATGCTAAATTGTTTTATTTTTATTCTAACTCGGAAAAGAAGAAATTAAAAAACCCAGAAAACATCTTCGCACGCAAGGAAGTGCCCCCTTATTACGAGCAAAAAAAATGATTCCCCCTGCTAGCTGGGACCCACTAGATTTGGAGGCTGACTTGTGGGCCAACTAAGTTGACGCGTACGGGCTTTGTCAACTTAGTCAAAACGATTCTATCTGCACTAACCGTTGGATGTTAAATCAACGGCCGTGTTGCGTCTTCAACCTCTGATCTTCTTGCTCCAGCCGCCCAAACCAGGCCCGCCGTACCACCTGCTCCAGCTTCCCGTGGCGGCTGTGCTGCCACGCAGGCCTCATGGACCGACCATACTACGACTGGCCAAACCTTCCTTCTACTCACCCATACCCCCTATTATTCTCCAGCAACGGTGGCGTTACGCCGCAGCCGAACCTGTGAACCCTCGTACTCCCCTCCGCGTTGGCATCCACCCGCCTCGCCTTCTCTGGCTCCTCGTCATTCCCTTCCTAGGCCTCGTCGTCGTCCACCGCCTTGATGCTCTTGGCGCCTCGTGGTCAGCGAGGTCAACGAACGACAGGCATCAGAAGTGGACTTTAGGCTGTGAGGCTGACAGCTGGACCCACCAGCTACATCTTCGGTACCAAGAAAGTGCCTCCTTATTACTCGCAAAATAAAAAATGATTCCCCCCGACAGCCGGGACCCACCATCTTTATCTTCGCATGCAAGGAAGTGCATCCTCATCCTCCCTGACAGCTGGGAGCCACCCGGTTGAAGCGTACATAGCATTTTCACGAACGTTTACGTACACACATACTGGTTGATCGGTCTCTCTGCAACAATGAACCATGGTCGAGCAAGCAGTGGCATGTGTAGTAGTAGACGACGTCAAGTTGGCAGCAGAGGAAGACTCGGCATGCCCCCGACGTAGTAGTTCAGGCAGTCCCTTCTAAACTATGTCCACGTACGTATAGCCAGATGCGAAAAAATACGGCCACATATGTACATACGCATGGGGTCTCGAACGCCTACTCACGCATACGTATAGCCAGGGCTCGTGTACATGGAGAGGCGGCGGACGGCAGTGATGGCGTCGTGTTCATCGGGAGCCAACCAGCTTGGATGGAACAGCCGAAACTTGGTCTGGTGTACCGCAGAACGGAGGAAACGGGCCTTCTGTTCGACCGCGTATGGTTGAAATGGGGTCCTGTTCATCAGGAAGGGTCTGGCATACCGCAAAACAGAGGAAACAGACTTGTGTTGGAGTGCCTACGGTCGAAACGGGGTCTTGTTCATCGGGAGGGGTGTGGCATACCGTAAAACGGAGGAAACGAACTTGTGTTGGAGCGCCTACGGTCAAAACGGGGTCCTGTTCATCCACCGTCTACTGCCTAACTCCAGCATCCACGGGCTACTGTTCATCCACCGTCGACCTCCTCCAGCCTCCACGGGCTACTGTTCATCCACGACCACCGTTCATCCAGCCTCCACCAGCTGCTGTTCATAGAGCCTCCATGGTGTCCTATTCGTCCACCCCCAACCGGCTAGAGTGCGGCGGCCTCCTCGGGGTCCTGTTCATCCAACGGCAACGGCCTACTACCACAGGGTCCTGTTCGTCCAACCCCCACCGGGAACTATTCATCCAGACCCAACCAACCGACTCGGCTCACCACGTCTCCACTCGTTCTACGTACCACACGCACGGTAGCAACGGTCACTGTTCATCGAGTGGCAACCCAACACTGGCTGGCTATGTCTCTCACAGGGGCTCGATCGGCTTCAGTAAGCAGCAGTAGTGATCGATCGCTCGGGTTTAGTTAGCAGTGAATGAATCGCTCGGGTTCAGTTAACAGCCAAGGGATCGATCGCTCGGGTTCAGTAACGTGCGATCGCTTGGGTTCAGTTAGCCAACGCCTCGCACATACGCGCGTACATGAGAGAAACGCGGAAACCTCCGTGCATCGCTGGACCCCGACCACCCACCGTAACCGGGAACTCCCCTATATTCTCCTCGCCCTCGCTTCTACAATGATTTTTTCAATCATGGACGGCCCAAAGAATCTCATGCAGTTGCGTCTCCAGCCCGCCCAGGACGAAAAGCCCATTTTTTGTCATGATTTTTTATCATAGAAGTAGGAACCCACCACATCTATGATGATACGGGGTTTTGTCATAATTATCGTCATAGAAGTGTCATAAGCATGACAGAATTTTTTTTCGTTCGGCCCAAAATGTCACGGATGTGTCTTTGTATGTAGTGAAGCTCTTAGCCACAATGGGTAACGCGGTTAGAGGGAGAAAACAAGCAAAGGGATAGGGGGTTCGAGGCAGGGGCTCACGACGGTTGTAGTGGTGGGCTTGGCGAGCTCGGGGAGGCATCGGAGGAAGCACATGGTCGTGAGCGATCCCGGCAGCCGAAGCTCGAAGATGGTAGTGTTGGTGGCGTTTGGGGGCGTCCGGCATTGCGTGACTCAACAGAGAGGACGAGGGCGACAAGGCGGAGCTCAAAGATGCATCGGAGAGACGAGGAGGAGGCATTGGCTGCGAGGTTCATAGCGGTGAGTGAGCGGGCACTTCGGCCATGGTGTCGAGAGGGCGAGGGAGAGAGCATGCGGCGAATGAGAGGTTCAGAGCGATCCAGACGGCATCGGCGAGTTGATCTGCAGCGTCGCACTGTCCAGAGGAGGCAGACATGATGGTGGAATGGCGTGCCGAGGGTGCATGTGTGTCGGGCACACACCTTGTCCGAGTGGCGGGAGGAGGACCACAACTCGCACAGGCCATTTGAGATGGGCCGACTCGACTGGGCCGCTAGGTAAGTGGTCCGGTAAGTTTCCTCTCTCTCTCTCTCCCCTTTTCTATTCCTTTTTGTTTTTCTATTTTCTTTTTTGTTTTTGATTTAGTAAAAATACTAAACCATTTCCAAAGCTCCTGAAAATATTTGTGGGCACCTTTTGAATATTTCCAACAACCCTCAATTGTTTTCAAAATTATTGGAGCACTTAAAATATTTATAGAAACTAAATGTTCCAGTTCAAATACATTATGATTTAATTCAAAAATCCAGAGATGATCTAGAAAACATGCGCCATTTTGGCAGAGGTTTTCACCCATTTCAAAAATGATGAACTTTTCTGAAGGGCATTTTGGGTTCATTGATAATATTTCTAGCTGATCCTCGTTTTTCAAAGGGGTGTTAAGGTTTGCTGGATCCCCATTCCAAATTTCAAGATTTTTTTAACATGATGCACATGCAAGACTAGCCCAAGTGCAATGCTATACTAGGGTTGTCACAACTCACCACCACTCAAAAGAATCTCATCCCAAGATTTAGGGTTTTTCTGGAAGAGTGTGGGGTACTCAAGTGAAGAAGATCCTCCCTTTCCCAAGTAGCTTCTTTCTCGGAATGATGAGACCACTGAACCTTGAGAAACTTGATGTTCTGGCTCGAGTGGTACGCTCGGCTTGATCAAGAATACGAATAGGGCATTCTCGATATTCGAGGTTATCCTGGAGATCAAGCATTTCGTGGTCTACTCTCCAGATAGGATCCGAGAAGCAACGCCTGAGTTGAGATACGTGGAAGACATCATGAACTCTGGAATGCGGGGGTAGTTCTAGTTGGTAGGGAACCTCTCCTTGTTTAGCTAGAAAGTGAAATGGAGCAATGTAGTGAGGAGGCAATTTTCCTTTGGTACCGAAATGATGGGTTCCCTTTAGAGGAGTAACCCGAAGGTAAGCCATCACGTCAACTTCAAAAGTTACAGCCTAATGATTTTAATGGGAACTTGCTCTTCTACTTCAAGAGTTATATCCAGGCCAAATAATTGCCTACTACTGCAGGATGCTGCTAACGCGACACTACGATCAGAGACCCTTTGATGAAACTGTGTGCGATGCAATAATCGCAAACGGTGATGTAAAAAACCGTAAAAAAAAGGTGCAAAACATTTACGATGAAGGATACATCAAACACGGTTCAGGTTTTAGTTGCGTGTGCCATGCGGGGCATACGATTGATCCATATGAAATGTTTGCGATGAGACAGAACAACAGAAACGGGCAGCCAGATCAAGGTGTGTGTGATATACGGCATACAGTTCGCTCCGATGAACCATTTGCGATGATCAAGTTGAACACAAACGATTCGGCGTAACAAGATGTGTGTGATACCCGACAAACAGGTCGATAATCAGAATTGTGTGCGATCATTATAGACAGCCCATGCAGTCTTTTTGTGAATTGTGTGCTCGTCAGGGCACATAGTTCAAGAAACCAACTTGTGGGCAATAATGTTGAAGATCTCTATCGAATACGTATACTAACCGTCTGCGATGAGATTGACAGGATAAATAGAGATACCGAATTAATATGAGTGAACGGAAACAGAGACATATATATAATCTACTTAATTTAGTCCTTTTTCTTGTTGTTGTTTGATGGCCCCGCGACATCATCTTAGCGAGGACGCTTCTTTCCGCTGACCGTTGGCTTTTCATCGCCGCCGCCGTCGTCATCATCGTTGCTCTCGTCGTCCTCCTCCTCCTTGTTCGACCATTCCTCCTCATCATCATCGTCATCCTCTTCTTCGCCCCCCGACGGCTCCATGTCCGTCTGGTTGTCGTCTGACGACTTCTGAGGCGGCGTCCCTTCCATGATCCGGATATAATCGAGGTATGGGCTCGACGCCAGACTCATGGAAGACAAGCGGGATGATTTTGATGTTGACCTATAATCGGGCGCCAGACTGCAGGCCGAACCATCGTCCTTGCTGTCGCTCGACATGGCTGCGGTCGTATAAAAACCGCGAGAAAGCGAGATTGCAGAGTATGGGCAAGTGTGTAGCGCGACCTGCCAGGGACGATGAAGATGGTGGACACTTAACAGGGGTATGCAGAGAAGAGGAATGCCAATTGAAGCGGGGCTTGACGTATTATCTAACCGCTGATATAATCAACCGCAATTATTCGTACCCAGTCGCTCCAAATTCCCGGGGTTGCGTAGTTCTCAATGTGATAACTAATTACGCACACGCGTTGGAGCGTCCAAATATGAAACAAGCATTTTTCATAGTACTTCTACTCCCTCTGCACCGGCGACCTAGGTGGGGAAAAAATGAGAAAACTTGATGATTACTCCATCCATCCCAAAATAAGTGACTGAATATTGCACTAACTTCAGTACAAAGTTAGTACAAACTCGAGTCACTTATTTTGGGACGGAGGCAGTATTTGGTAATAAATACCATTGCATGCAGAGAATTGACCATTGCATGCATGTTATGCTAAGTAGTCTGAAGTCATTGAATGCATACTAGCCGCATGACTCCTATTGGCTGATTTCTTTTTTCGGGACAAAAACAAGGAATGAGTTTTGGGATTATGCACCGGTACCGGTACGAATGGAGGAGAACACTTGGTAAGCAATACATTGAGCTCTTCTTATTAATGAAGCCAGTAATAATCAAACTATAAAGGAAAAGAAAAAAGACAAAGGAAAATATCTGCACGAATCTTTGCGTAACATCAATGGTATAGGACCTAGATGTGCATTACTTAGAGCACATCTAGATGTGCTTTAGCAATACTGTCAAACAAAACCCCTAATCATCATTGCAAACAGCGCATAGAACATGGCTAATGCGACAACCACAACTACACATGCTAGTTCCTTCTTATCTCTTGCTTTCATCTGTTGCCTGTGATTGATTCTTTCTTGCTTCATCGTACTGATTGTACATTCCAGATCAGTCGGTTTCTTCTTTAGGTTTATGTTATCTTCTGCGAGCTTGGTGATAACACTCCGAGCCCTGCCAAGCCATTCTTCATCCAGCCAGTTAACAAAGGCACAAGCCTCATATCCCTGCCAATGTTAAATAGTATTCAGGATGAGCGGCGGCATTAACTCGAGTAAAATGATGAACTTAGCACTAACCTCTAAGGGGCAACTGAGAAACCGCCTGCCAATGTCAAATCCCTCCGTGCATACACGTCGAGCGGGAGTGTGACCGTGCACACAACTCAACTTTTGGTACTTCTCAGCGGTGTAAAACTCGGAGTCGAACTCGTGTTGCGGGAGTCTGGAGTCATGCTTCGAATCCGGCGGCAGATCGCTTTCCTTGGGGGGGGGGGGGGTCATTCAGGACAGATTCAGCAGGGTGCTACTTTGGACATGCTAAAAAGATCGGGATAGATTGGAACCGAATAGGACGATTCAGATCCGTAGTACACCTGCCTTTTGATGACCTTAGGCAAGTGCTCGGCGGTGACTGTCGTCGTGGCAGCGCTGCCGAGAGCGGCGATACGAGCAGGAGCAGCCGCACCGAAACCATCCGCACCACTCGTCCACATTCCCCCAATGTTAGCACCACGTGAAGGAATTTGGAGGCTATCTAGGGATTTGGGGGAAATGGGGAAACTGTGGGGATAAGTTAACGGTCAGGAACTACTTATGTGTCAGGACCCCAATCCTAAGTCACGCTGATCTAGCATGTAACACATCATATCACTTTGCGGCCTCACGCACGGTATTCCCACGGGTGCCCCCTTACCTGGCCCGGGACCGTTTGCGCCTTTTGGCTCATGTATATGATAGTGTTGCTAGCATCCATATGACAAAGAACCCGGGCCGACATGACTAGTCGTGAATCCAAAGTGGCACTAACTTACAGGGACAGGCAAACATGACCCAGCAACGAACGTGTCGGTCATCAACGTATGAACCCAATTCATAGCAAGCTACAAGGACTTAAAGGAACAACGCGTGACATTTCCCCGAAGGGACAGACACAAGAACGAAGAAGGACACATGCCGGTCAGCCTAAGTAACATACACACAATATGCTCGATACGTGCAAATACAACATGGCATCACAACAAAACTCTATGACTCAAAGTATTTATTCATTAGGCTCCGAGGAGCCAGATATCACAAACATGGGTCTGATGACCCAGCATTCAAGTCATACAAGCAATAAGCACATGTGAAAGCTTAACTTGTCTAAGTACAGACAACTACAAATGAAAAAGGCTGAGAAGCCTGACTATCTACAAGACCCTACCGAGGGCACAAGATCGTAGCTGAGGTAACAAGCTAAACTTCGAAGTCCACGCGGAACTACTAGTGAGACTGAAGTCTCTCTGCAAAACATAAACTAAGAAAACGTGAGTACAAATGTACCCAGCAAGACCTACATCAGAACTAGCTACATATGCATCAATATCAACAAAGGGATGGTGGGGTTTAACTGCAGCAAGCCAGCTTTGACTCAGTGGCTATCCTGAACTACGTCTACAAGTAACTCTTTTGAGGTGGCGCACACGAGTGCTACCTCTTGAGCACTGCGTTGGTTTTCCCTTGAAGAGGAAAGGGTGATGTAGTAAAGTAGCGTAAGTATTTCCCTTAGTTTTTGAGAACCAAGGTATCAATCCAGTAGGAGACCATGCTCGAGTCCCACGCACCTACACAAACAAATAAGAACCTCGCAACCAACGCGATAAAGGGGTTGTCAATCCCTTCACGATCACTTAGGAGAGTGAGATCTGATAGATATGATCAGATAATATTTTTGGTATTTTTGTGGTACAAAGTAAAAGTAAAGAAAGCAAAATAAACAGCGTCAGAAATAGCTTGTTGACGGGAGATTAATATGATGGAAAATAGACCCGGGGGCCATAGGTTTCGCTAGTGGCTTCTCTCAAGAGCATAAGTATTACGGTGGGTAAACGAATTACTGTCGAGCAATTGATAGAATTGAGCATAGTTATGAGAATATCTAGGTATGATCATGTATATAGGCACCATGTCCGATAAGTAGACCAAAACGATTCTCAAGATCTACTACTATTACTCCACACATCGACCGCTATCCAAAGATGCATCTAGAGTATTAAGTTCATAAGAACGGAGTAATGCTTTAAGCAAGATGACATGATGTAGAGCGATAAACTCATGCAATATGATATGAGCCCCATCTTTTTATCCTCGATGGCAAAAATACAATACGTGCCTTGCTGCCCTCGCCACACCTTTGGAAAGGACACCGCAAGATTGAACCCAAAGCTAAGCACTTCTCCCATTGCAAGAAAGATCAATCTAGTAGGCCAAACCAAACTGGTAATTCGAAGAGACTTGCAAAGATAACCAATAATACATAAAAGAATTCAGAGGAGATTCAAATATTGCCCATAGATAAACTTGATCATAAACCCACAATTCATCGGATCTCGACAAACACACCGCAAAAGAAGAGTTACATCAAATAGATCTCCAAGAGAATCGAGTTGAACTTTGTATTGAGATCCAAAGAGAGAGAAGAAGCCATCTAGCTAATAACTATGGACCCGAAGGTCTGAGGTAAACTACTCACACATCATCGGAGAGGCTATGGTGTTGATGTAGAAGCCCTCCGTGATCAATGCCCCCTCCCATGAGCGCCGAAAAGGCCCCGACATGGGATCTCACGGCATCTGTAAGGTTGCGGCGGTGGAAATAGGGTTTTGGCTCCGTATATGATGTTTCGTGGTACATGGGTATATATAGGAGGAAGAAATACGTCGGTGGAGCAACGAGGGGCCCACGAGGGTGGAGGGCACGCCTGGGGGAGGTGGGCACGCCCTCCTGCCTCGTGCCCTCCTTGTTGATTGCTTTACGTAGACTCCAAGTCCTCTGGATCATGTTTGTTCCGAAAATCACGTTCCCGAAGGTTTCATTCCGTTTGGACTCCGTTGGATATCCTTTTCCTTCGAAACACTGAAATAGGCAAAAAAATAGCAATTTGGGTTGGGCCTCCGGTTAATAGATTAGTCCCAAAAATAATATAAAAGTGTATAATAAAGCCCAATAAACATCCAAAACAAAATATAATATAGCATGGAACAATCAAAAATTATGGATACGTTGGAGACGTATCAACGAGTCCACATATTCACCAATCAATACACCACTATGGATCCACTCCAGTCTTCCTACGAGAACGCCATCCATAGCACTCATGCTTATCTTGCGCATTTTAGAGTATCCACTTTCACTTGCCTATGAACTGTATAGGCAACCCAGAAGTCCTTTACCGCGGATGCGGCTATTCGAATAGATCATTTATAACCCTGCAGGGGTGTACATCTTCACACATGTTTCCACCACTTAGTGTCTGCACACGACATGTGCTCGGCAGACTTCAAGCGAAAGCCGACGTGGGTGTAGCCCACGACCTGACTAACCACACAAGTCCCTAGTCCAGGTTTATCGCCTATTCAGGTTCCATCCGCAGGGAGTCCGGCCGAGGTTTCTACTACGGCCCCGAACGATGTGTATAGGGTTCCCGAGGCACCAAACGGGCGACTCGGTACACCGGGCCACGTGCCTACTGCATCATAGCCCACCCCTCGGGTCAGTGCTGCGCATGGCCTCCAGCATACTACAAACACCAGAAACTACTTGCAACTCCTGGACAGAGGACAGGGGAGTTAATAAGTCGAGTGGGGTCATATTTCAGGGCTCAACGTGTGGTAGTAGTTGTTCATGGATCACAAACATAGAACTCAGTTCCTGAGGACGGTTTCAATGAGACAACCCACCATGTACTCCTACATGGCCTCTCACCGCTACCTTTACAAAATCATGTTCACACACTTAGCTCTCAACAGTAGGACATGTTCACCACATTCCAATTCATCCCTGATTCCCTGACTCAACTCTAAGCAGTAGCAGGCATGACAACAAGCATGAATGAGTAGGCACATCAGGGCTCAAACAACTCCTACTCATGCTAGTTGGTTTCATCTATTTACTGTGGCAATGACAGGTCATGCAGAAGAAAGGGGTTCAACTACCGCAGCATGTAACAGCTGAATCGTCGTTGTCCTAACGCAGTAAAAGAGAGCAGAAACGAGAGAGTGGGATTGTATCAGAATGAACAAGGGGGTTTTGCTTGCCTGACAGAGTGGTTGTGGGGTACTGTCCTTCAGCTGGATACTCGCGAATATCCTCGGGAGCAGAACCTACCGCGGAGAACATATCGGTAACACAGTCAATACATGGCGATATGCAACAATATGATGCATGCATATTACATGGCAAAATGAGTGTGTTGGGCTAATGCAACTACAAACAGAGGGGTTTGAGTTATTTTGAACCAAAGGTTCAACTTCAAACTCAAATTATGATTTCAAATAGTGCATTATCATGTTTTGATCTAAACAGCAAGGTTAAGTTGCTTAAGCATGCATGAAACCAGTACAGATGGATAGATTGGATTTTTCTGATCAATTTTCATATATAAATATTTTCATTCTGAGCTATAGATTAATTTCTATGATTTATTGAAGTTGGTAACAATTTCTAGAATTTTCTGAATAAGTCTAAATCCAGAAAATTCTTTACTACGTCATCAAGTCAACGGGGCGTTCCAGGTCAAACCTGACGTGTGGGGTCAACACGTCAGTGACTCAATTAGTTAACTAACTAATTAGCAGTTAGGTTAGTCACTAAGCTAACTTTGACCAGGGTTGGGGGTCAAATCACCGGCGTTTAGACGTCTGCGACGACCGAACGCGGCGGAGCGGCGCGGGTTTCACGCTCCGGTGACCAAATGGGCGATGGAGGCCAACTACGTGAAGTTGGGGATGCGCCGCATCCAGTGGTGGTGGTTGGGCTCGGGGACGCCGGAAACATCGTCGGCGACGATTTGGCGACTGCCGGAGCTCGGGTGAGCTCGGGGTCGTCGCTACGACGAGCGTGGAGGCACGGGGTTAGCTCCTACGTACTCTACGCGGCTCGGTGAGCGAGATGGACGTGACGGCTGAGCCGTTGCATGGCCGGAGACACGACGACAACGAGCACATGCGGCGGCGCGTGCGGGTGAGCTCGGTGCGGTGCGTGCGGTGCAGGAGGGAGAGAACGGAGAGGGGGAGGACGGAACAGGGCTCACGGTGATCTCGGCGGAGTAGATGACGAGGTCGAGAGCGGTCGGAGCTGAGCAGGCCGACGATGGGGATCTTCGGAGACGGCGGTCGGAGATGAGCTCGGTGCAACGTCTCCGGGGCGTGCAAGCGCTCGGGGCTCGGCTGTTCGGTGAAGTGGACGTCTGCGGTGCTCGTGGACACGTCGAGGCGGCGACGGGGCGACGGTGACTGCGGCTATGTCGACGGCGAGCTCGTGGCTGCGTTGACCATGGCGTCCAGGGAGCGAGGGAGAGAGCAGGGGGAGTGAGGTGTCGGTGAGGTCGGGGCGGCACCGAGGAGGCGCTTCGAGGTGCTGCGCTAGCGCGGGCGAGGTAGGCAGGCAGGGTGGTGGCATGGCGAGCTCGGTGGCGTCGCGGTGTCTCTCCTCTGCCTACTGGCAGAGGTAGGCGATGATTGGCACGGGCCAGCACAGTGCTGGGCCGGCCAGTGGGCGCGCCAGGTAAGTGGGTTGGGTCCTTTCTCTCTCTCCCTTTTCTATTTTTCCTGTTTTCTATTTTTTGCAATTGTGTTGGCTTTAATAAAAATGCTAGAGCATTTCCAAAAATCATGAAACTGTTTGTGGGCACTGTCTAGAATATTTCCAGCAGCCCTCATTTCCTTTCATGATTATTTGGGCATTTAGAATTATTTATAGCATGTAAATGCCCAAATGCAAATAACTTATGATTTAAATCAGTGACCCAAGTTGTCCTAGAAAAATGTGAACCATTTTTGGCAGAGGTTCTAGACCAATACAAAAATGACGAACATTTTTTAAGGGCATTTCAAGTTCATTGAAAATATTTCATTTTGATCCTAGTTGGATTTCATCTCGTGCTAGGGTTTGAACATCCCCATTTCAAGTTTCTAAAAATTTAAACATGATGCATCACTCCAATGCAAGCACTAACTAGGGTTGTGACATTATGGCACTATATGTTGTATACGGCACATTGTTTATAAATGCCGTTTGTGTTAGATATTGCAACTTCGCACACGATTTCCGCACCAAACTGTGTGAGAAGTCAACGTAGGTGAGACATGGTTGTCGTGACATAACCGTATGTGATGTACTACCCTGTACATATAATTGAGTTACAGTGATACCGTGTAAACAGCCGCTCTCTGGATATCCATCAAAAAATAAAACAGCCGCTCTACAGATAGAGATGGCGGCGTCGGTGTCCTAGGAAGTGGCTATGGGATAAGAGGTCAATCCTCGGTTAGTGGGTGGTGGCGGCGTCATAGGAGGTCAAACCTCGATCTGCGATCGGAGATAGGAGGTGCTCAACCATCAAGGTCGGCGGCGACATGATTAGAGCACATCCATCGCGGTCGATGGCGGGATAGGAGGTCGAACTCCAGGCGGCAACCGCACTAAGCTTTGCTCCTTGACCCTGTTGTCTCGCATGCCGCCGCATCGCGCTTCTCTGTCTGCTGGGTGGAGGTCGTCGTGCGGCAATTAATTATGGTATTCTTTTTGTGAGTGGCTTAATTAAGGTATTCAATTCCTTAGGATAGTCCTGTAGTACTCTGTGTGTAAATTGACTGGCCATTAATTTTGTCATTGCATGTCTGGATAACAATACGGAGAGCCCTCAGTAATTATGAAAATAAAACCTTGTGATCTATGCATGCATCTTTGGGCATCGGTTAATCCGTGTATTAATTTTGTTGTTTTGTTTTTAATTACCATTCATGTGGTGTAGATGGAACGATCTGAATGGATGAAGAATCAGAGAACCACAGATTTTATCAGTGGCATGACAGAGTTCCTGAATTTGGCTTAAAGTACAAAGAAGAGAATTGGTGATGTGGATTACATCATGTGTCCATGTAATCATTGTGCCAATACAGAGTCATGTCAAGTTGCAGATGTCCAGTGGCACTTACTCTCTCTCTCGGGAATTCATGGATGGATATACACGTTGGACCAGACACGGTGAAGAGCAGGTCATGGATGAATATACTCAGGGCTGCGAGATGCCAAACCCCGGTCGGTGTCACATGGATGTTGAATCTAACATCAGGGCAGAGGCGTCAAGCTACCAATGGAACACCGGAAAGCCGAAACGCCCACTGGAAAACCAAGATGACAACGCAGACGACGACGATCTTGATATGCCAGATTTTGCTGTTATGATTGTAGTTTTCAAGGGCCTAAAAAGGATATGATTGGGTATAAGGATCTGCCAACCATTTATGCGGACTCCAAGAAAGAATTTTATCCAGGTTGCAAAAATAAATATTCCAAGTTGAGTGCCACCCTGGCGCTTCTCAGATTTAAAGCAGCAAACAGTCTATCAAACAAGGGCTTCACAAAGTTGTTGGGTCTTTTCAAAGAAACTCTTCCGGAAGATAATGTGCTCCCAGAAGCACGAACGAAGCGAAGAAAATTGTTTGCCCATTGGAACTTGAAGTGCAGAAGATACACGCTTGTGTGAATGATTGTATATTGTATCGTGGTGAGTACAAAGATTTGCGTGCATGTCCCACATGCAAGCATGCACGATACAAGTGCGGGAGAGCAAATGACAAGTACAAATTGGACGACGAGATCAAGATAGGAATCATGTTCAAGGTTGTTTGGTACTTGCCTTTAATTCCAAGGTTGAGGTGTTTGTTTGCAAACCCTGGAGAGGCAAATAGGTTGTGGTGGCATCATGATGGGCGAACTGCGGATAAATATATGAGGCACCCGAAAGATGGGGCTCAGTGGGAATTAATCCCAAGGATCTAGAAGTAAAAGGCTCGGGGAGTGTACTGACAAGATGAATCCTTTTGGCGATATGAGCACCAATCATAACACATGACCGGTGCTTCTGTGCATATATAACCTAGCTCCATGGTTTTCTATGAAGGAAAAATACATTATGATGTCAATGATTATCCAAGGCCCAAAGCAACCTGGAAATGACATCGACATTTACTTTCAGCTACTGGTAGAAGAACTGCTGATAGAGCGGGTAGGTGCACCTGCTGTAAAATGTTATGATGCTTACAAAAAGGAAATTTTTGATCTACGTGCAATGATGCTACACACCATTCAAGATATGTCGGCATTAGGCAACACATCCGGGCATAAAACAAAGGGAGATGTAGGGTGTGTCACATGCATGGATAGGACAGTTAGCAGGTTTCTTCCCAACTCACGCAAAACTGTGTATTTGCGTCATCGTAGGTTCTTCGAGAGAAATCACCCATACCGAAAGATGAAAGCTGAATTTGATGGTACAGTAGAGGTAGATGTGGGCCCAAGACCCTATGCTGGGGAGGTGGTCCACAACATGGCTAAACAAATTAATGTTGTTCTTGGAAAGAAGCACACTTTGACAGTGAAACAAACACCCAAGGGTCAAGTGTTAAAGAAGAAATCAGTGTTCCAGAAATTACCTTACTAGGAGATTCTACGTGTACGTCACTGCGATGTCATGCACATAGAGAAGAACGTATGTGAAAGCATCCCTGGTACTCTGGTCAAGATTAAAGGTAAAACAAAGGATGGTGACGGTGCACGGCTCAATATGCTTACTGATCATTCAAAATGCAAGAGTGAAGCAGAAGATGATAACAAACTCATCAACGCTCGCCAGAGTTACAATTTTAGTACAAAAGAAGCAACAAAGTTCTTCACCTATTTGTTGTCAATTAAGACACCCTCTTCCTACTCCGCAAACATCAGAAGTCTCGTGGATGTGAGCTCAGGTAAATGAAGTTGGGACACATGAAGTCACATGATTGCCATGTAATGTTACACAAATCCTCCCGGTGGCCATCAGGAATCTGATGGACAAAGATATAAGAAACACACTCATTGAGCTCTATGATTCCTTCAGCCAACTATGGCAGAAAGTTGTAGATCCTGAAGAGTTGGATCATATGCAAGAGGATATTGCAAGAATATTGTCCAACCTAGAGATGTTTTTCCCACCGTCATTCTTTGATGTCATGGTCCATCTCACTGTGCGCCTTGTAAACAAGATAAAGTATTGTGGTCCTCTGTTTCTTCGCAACATCTATCCCTTCGAGCGGTTCATGGGAATACTGAAGCACTATTGTTGGAACCGAAACCATCCAGAAGCAAGCATCCTACAAGGTTATACCGCGGAGGAGGTGGTTGAGTTTTGCACCGAATACATGAAACAAAGACCTATAGGTGTGCCCCTCTCTCGCCACGAGGGAAGGCTAAAAGTTTAGCCAGTCCTTGCTGGCACACAAAAGCCTGCACACTGAGAATTGGCAGAGGAAGCCCATTTGACGATATTGCTTAACAACCCAGTTCTCAGCGCTTATGCCGAAGAACACTTGGCGGAGATACGCCAAAGCTTCTTACCAATGGTGTATCCATCAGATACGGAGATGAAGGAGCCACTAAGAACTACGCCGAATGACTGAAGAATCGTTTGGCACAAGGATCCATCGATGACATTGCTACATGGTTGGCACAAAAGCCATCACCTACGGTGTTGACGTACCAAGCATATGACATAAATGGCTACACGTTCTACACTGAGGAACATGATGAGAAGACCTCATATCAGAACAGCTTTGTTCAAATATAATGCATGACTGTAAATGAAGCTGATAAAAGGGTATACTATGGAACCATCAAAGAGATTTGGGAGCTTAACTATGTGAAAGTTAAGGTGGCATTATTCAGGTGCACATGGATCCCTCTTAGTCAGGTAAAGGTTGATGATTACAGGAAGACGTGTGTTAACAGGACAACGATGGCATATCACGCGTACCCGTTCATTCTTGCCAGCGATGATACCCAGATTTTCTATGTGGAAGACCCCTTGCATAAGAACTATCATGTAGTGATGCATGGGAAGAGGATGGTACTAGGTGTCGAGGATGTTGCCGATGAGGACGAGTACGATGAATTTGTTGAGTTGCCAGCCAAGGGATCGCGCATCCCTCTAACAGAGAAGCGTAAAATCATCAGAGAACACAAGTTATTCCGGGGTCAACGTAATGATCCTAGTTCCCCCATGTACATGAGAATTAAGCTGTAAGACTAGTTTTTATGCCTACCCTGTGACTTAATTCGTTCAATTTAGAATTGTCACCTGTACTGAATTTCTGAGTTATGCTCAGTTTTCTGTTGATGTAAGAACCACCAATATGTTGACCTTGATATGTTGTCAGCTCATGCAATGAATATGAACTATTTATTATTATTATTATTATTATTATACCATAGAGGTAGCACACTCAATTGATCTCACTCCAGTATGTATGAACAGAAGATATGCAATCTGGTTTGCGAATAGCACACGGTTCGTTCATGAAAGTTGTGTGCTGACCAAACCGCGTAAGCTATCTGAGTCGTGCGTTCTGATTGGCAAGAACCCAAACCCCACGGATTGTACGTCTGCACTGTTGGATGCTCCCAGATCGAGCGGCAATCCTCATCCCTTTCGACAGCAAATGCAATTCTGGTTGTAATTTTAGTTATATGCACAAAATGCATGTTAAATTCAAAAAATGCCTTAAATATAGCTAACGACACCTGAAATGCGCCAGAAAATCAAACCCGTGGTATGATGGTGATTGCCTACCGTGGAAATTTTTATTAGGCCAAACGATGAAGTCACCAGGCACTGGAGTTTGAATTGACATGTCTCCTTTTGGAAACCATGATCCTTCTTGTGAGATTCTCCGGTTTGGAAGGAGCGATCATCAAAACTTGTGCCAAACATTACCAAATTTTTTCCACGGGGTCGTGACAGCACGCCACGGACACACACCGATTTTGATGATGTCCGGACTCCATCTGAATTTCCTGTAATTAAAATACCAACTAGGCCTACGCCGGTGGCCGCACCTCGCGGCCGAAATGTTTGAAACTTCTCCCTGGTTCTTGGGCAAACAGATGAAAACTCGCAAAGCGACGCACCAATGATTTGTACACCTTCTTTGCAAAGACTACCCATAGTGGGAGTAACATTGGTGGTAACATCACACATCTCTAGGCAAAACAGATGATGTGGCGATTAATTAATGAGGAAATAGGGGCATCTGGTAACATAGCTAGTTACTGTAACATCACACATGCCAAGACAAGATAAGTCTACAACCAAATAAATGAAGTGTTGCATGACACCACACATATGTTACTCCCCACTATAGAGGTAGTAACATAGACTAGCTAGTAACATATGCATGTTACTAGTCTAAGTTACTACCCATTGTGACTAGTCTAACTAACACCCACATGTAGTTGTAGTAGGGTTTTGACTTTATATGCACTAAATGCAAGGTAAGTGCAAAAATGACTTAAATATAGCAGACGAGACCTGAAATGGGCCAGAAATTCAAACCAAGGGTATATCTGTCATTGTTTGCCATGAATTTTTTTCGAGGCGGAACGATGTAGTCACTGATGATTTGGAGTCCGAAGTGTCGTGAATCCTTTTGGAAACCATGATCCTTCTGGTGAGATGCTCCGGTTTGGAAGGAGCGATCATCAAAACTTGTGCCAAACTTTGTCAATTTTTTCCATGGGATCGTGAGAGAGCACACCACGGGCACACACCGATTTTGATGATGTCTGGACTGCATCAGAAGTTCATGTAATTAAAATACCAACTAGGACTACGCCGGTGGCCGCACCTCGCGGCAAAAATGTTTGAAACTTCTCCCCGCTTCTCGGACAAATGGATGAAAACTCGCAAAGCGACGCACAAATGATTTGTACACCTTCTTTGCTAAATAACACCCACATGTAGTTGTAGTAGCATTTTGACTTCATATGCACTAAATGCAAGGTAAGTACAAAATAATGACTTAAATATAGCAGACGAGACTTGAAATAGGCTAGAAAATCAAACCAAGGGTATATCCGTGATTGTTTACCATGATTTGTTTTTGAGGCGGAACGATGTAGTCACTGACGATTTGGAGTCCGAAGTGCCACGTCTCGTTTTTGAAACTATGATACTTCTTGTGGGATGCTCCGGTATGGAAGGTGCGAGCACCAAAACTTGTGCCAAACTTTACCAAATTTTTCCATGCGGTCGTGAGAGTATGCCACGGTGACACAATGATTTTTGTTATCTCTGGACTATATATGCATTTCCTGTAATTAAAATACCAACAAGGCCTACGCCTCTGGCTGCACCATGCGGCCGAACTTTTTGAAGTTTTTTCCCGTTTCTCGGACAATGAATGAAAACTCGCAATGCGACACACAAATGATCTTGCTAACACCTACTGTAGTTGCGACTATATATATCAACCAAGTTGTAGAATACGTTATTTATCACCCAAGGTGCAGAATACGTTATTTTTCACCCGAGGTAATCGTACGATCGTTTCAAATAAAAATTACATTTTGTATACATTCATATTGATTTTACTATGTAAAATTTGGCATAAGATAACAAAAATATAGGTTTTAAGTCTAGAAATTTTGCATTTTATGTATATTTTACCTTATGTTTTTACGTTTGTAATTTTAGGTAACATAAAATATTTTTTACCGCGATTATAATTTTCTTACGTTCTCTTTTTACGTACGAAGTAAGAGCAAATTTACGGAACGTAAAAATACGGTGTATTGATGTTAAAATAGAGGGGGGTGAAGAATAACTATTCCTCACCCAGGGTGTAATACTATATATATATGTGTGTGTGTGTGTGTGTGTGTGTGTGTGTGTGTGTGTGTGTGTGTGTGTGTGTGTGTGTAGTTCTAGTGGGCTTTTGACTTTATATGCACTAAATGTAAGGTAAGTGCAAAAAAATGACTTAAATATAGCAGACGAGACCTGAAATAGGCCAGAAAATCAAACCAGGGGTATATTCATAAGTGTTTACCCTGATTTTTTTAGGCGGAATGATGTAGTCACTGATGATTTGGAGTCTAAAGTGTCGCGTCTCCTTTTTGAAACTATGATCCTTCTTGTGGGATGCTCCAGTATGGAAGGTGCGAGCACCAAAACTTGTGCCAAACTTTACCAATTTTTTTCCATGCGATCGTGAGAGCACGCCACGGTGACACAATGATTTTTGTTATCTCCGGACTCTATATGCATTTCCTATAATTAAAATACCAACAAGGCCTACACCTCTGGCTGCACCATGCGGCCGAACTTTTTGAAGTTTTTTCCCGTTTCTTGGACAATGAATGAAAACTCGCAAAGCGACACACAAATGATCTTGCTAACACCCACGTGTAATTACGACTATATATATATATATATATATATATATATATATATATATATATATATATATATATATATATATATATATATATATATATATATATATATATATATATATATAGGATTGACTATTCGTCACCACAGGTGAGGAATAGTTATTCTTCACCCTCTATTTTACCACCAATGCACTGTAATTTTACGTTCCGTAAGTTTTGTCTTATTTCTGACATAAAAGAGACCGTAAGAAAATATATAATCGCCCGTAAAAAATATTTTATGTTATGTAAAATTACGAATGTAAAAACATAGTGTAAAACATAAATAAACTCCAAATTTTCTTGTCTTATGACCTATATTTTATTTTCTTATATCAAATTTTACGTAGTGAATCAATAGGAATGTAACTATTTGAATCCCAAATGTAATTTAATTATGAAGTGATCATAAGATTACCCGGTGAAGAATAACTTATTCTGCACCCTGGGTGATGAATAACATCACTATATATATATATATATATATATATATATATATATATATATATATATATATATATATATATATATATATATATATATATATATGTATATATATATAGGAAAATCCATCCTACCACCTGGTGGTAGTTACCCCATGTCTCATATACTACCATGTGGTACTATATATACTATTTTATTATTTTAAATATGTTCATATACTATATCTAAGATATTTCAAAGCAAGTTACATGAAAAAATTGCATATGAGCCCATAGTTTTTGTTATATTTGTAAAATACGTATGTATTTGTACGTAAAAATGAGCATACTCAAAAAATGGTACATACTACCTAAAAATTAGTATATATACTACCTAATCATTGTTATATACTACATACTACACGTACATACTCTCGGTTCCGACAGATACTACATACAACATACAAAATGCAAGTGGTGGTAACTACCACTGCTTGTAGGAAACATTTGTCCTATATATATATATATATATATATATATATATATATATATATATATATATATATATATATATATATGTATGTATGTATGTATGTATATAGATAGCACTATTCTAATCCCAGGATTAGAATAGTTATTTGGATCACAGCGCCCTATATAGGAGCGATCGGCTTGTTTCCAAACTCCCCGAGCTGCAAAAAAAAATCCCATCCCACCATCTCTCGTCCCCAACCTCCCCCGATCCCCTCCTGCCCCTGGACCCATCGCGACGACGCCTCCCTCTCCCTTGATCCGGCACCTCTCGCCATCGTTGCCCCGGCCCCGGCCCTGGCGCGCCTCCCACCGCCGGCCCCCATCCCCCGACGCGCCTCTCGCAGCCGTCGCCCTGGCGCGCCTCTCTCCATCCAAGATCGCCTCCCACCACCTCCTCCATCTCGCCGCTCCCGCACCTCCACCCTTCGACGTGCCACCGCCCTGCATCTCGCCGCCCTGGCGTGGCTCCGCCCCCAACCCGCCGGTGCCTCCACAGTCAAGGAGCCGGCGAGCCACCTCCGGCAGAAGGTGCGGCACACTCACGCATGCGACTCCGCCTATCCGAGTGTGCAGCCTCCATCTGCACCTGCAGTGCCCCGTCTCCACAAGCACCTTTGGCCCATGGCGTAGCTTTCCCCATCCATCGCATGCGGCCTGCCCTTGCATCTCTAGTCGAACTTCCGCAGCTCCTCTCTCTGTTGCCACACATGCGACACCAGCTGGCTGCCGTTCACATAGTACATCGGCCGTAGTCCATAGCGCGTTGACACTCCGCCAACTTGCGCGTGCCACGCCGAGCGCAGGTCCGCTGGGGCGCACTTGAACTGCAGTGCCTCTCGCATCACTGTGGTCTTGTGTTTCTTGCCGGGAACCAAGTGGGCAGGCACCATGCGCTCCCAAAACTCCCAACCTTCCTGTCAACAGTCGCGACAGTGGCCTTCTCCCAAGCAGACCAACTAACAGCTGCAAGTTGCACAAAACTGATTACCTTTTGCAGGCAGAAAGATGATGAAGAACACACTGAAGCTAAGAACAAATTTCAACTTGAACTGAAGAAAAAGGGTACAAGAAGCATCGGAGATCATGCAAGTTGCTTCGGAGGGCGCCCAATGGCAGGGGGTCCATTACGGTTGTTTTCTCAAAAATCAAGATGTTCTGCTATGTATTTGAGAGAGGGGCAACACTAAATGGATGAAGGTGAGAGAAGATACTAAGGAAATGTGTGGTGGAGAAATGTGTGTGCAATAAGTTAGTGCCTTTTCTTATATAGAAAATGGCCCGGTGTGGATAGGTCATTTCAGAATATTTGTTGTCAAGTGTGCACCGTGTTTTCGCTGCTCGTTATGCTCAGAGGATTCCCAAATTTCCGTAGTTTTTGAAGACACGTTTTACATATTCTCCTCTTCACTTTTTGTGTATGTTTTACGCCTTAGATATTTGACAAAAAAAATCTCATGTCGAGAAGTTCATATATTACTACCTAGGAAATCCAGAAACAAAAAACCAGAGAGTTTAGAAAACTAACACCGCACCGACCACATTTCCTTCACCGGCCGACGACAAGCAACTCGTGCGGTGGACCTGTGTTGTGGGATCCAGGGCATAGGCAAAATCTTCTTGGGTTTTAAAATACGCCAATTGCAGAAGTTCAAAATTCTTATCTAGTAAGAACAAAAAGTATGCTCTCTATAGCTGCTTGTGTTTATGCTCCAAAATAAAAATAAAATTATTTTGTCTGGAACAAATACTAAGGGACATTTGCTTCCCTCTAAACATGAATTTTCATCTCTACTCGATATATTTCCAACTATAAAACTAGACAACTTTTGTGATTTATGCAGTCTGCTTGTTGCAAAATAAGTGAACTCTAGAGATCTTTTGCTCGTTCATTACGTAAAAATATGGGACACCCGAAGTTCAAATATTAAATTCAAGGCAAAAAAGTAAAAAAGATCTAGTTATTAAAATAAATAAAACCCATGAACTACTTCTAAAAAAATGCAAAAGTTCAAAAATAAAAATTTGAGTTGCAATTCAACTATGAGCGATGTTTTCTACAAAACTGAATTTAAAATTGAGTGGTATGATGTTTATTACAAAACTAGGATTTTTTTCCTCTACACAAGAATAACACACCAAGAAGTCCAAATTGAAGAAACCAAGAAGTTCAATTTTAAAAAATAAAAAAGTTCAATGTATATGAAAACCCCAGATTTTCCTCGCTGCTAAATAATGAACGAGCAAGTTCAATTTCATAAAATGGAGGAGTTCAATATTTATAATAAAAACTCAATTTTTTCATTACTAATGAAAAAACAAGAAGTTCGTGTGTGCAAATCCTGAGTAGAAAAGGAAAAATGCATGGACTTTATTTTCTGTTTTTTGTAATCTTGCTCTTCAGGTGTTCGTGTGTGTAACCGAACAAAAAAACTGATCGAATTTTGTGCTTGTTATGGGCATATGTTCTGCATCCCGATCTCATAAAAAAACAAAAACAGAACAACATTTGTCAGGAACATCAAACGAGTTCAAAAAATCTTTAGAAGTTCAGATAGGACAAAAAAACAAGTTCAGGTAGAACACAAAGTCCCGAGCTCCATCTCGCCCATCCTACTCTCTGTTTGTTGTGTTCTTAAGTGGCAACAGCAAAAAGTGAATGAAGATATCATCTCCCGAAAATAGATATAAAAAATTTTGTATTACTGTGAAAAAAATTGACTTTTAAATTTTTTGTTTATGCAAAGGTCAAAATGTTGTGTTCGGGAAGTTCAGGTATGTTAACTGAAGGACGGGCGTCATACTCTCTAGGGAATAATACAAGAAAAAATGTACAAAAAGAAGTTCGTGTATCACTTTCGTGAGAGTTCTTGTATTACTACCTAGAGAGTTTGTGAATTGCTATCCAATTTATGCACACATAAGTATCTCTCCCGCGTGTGCCTATGTTTTTTGAAACTACAGTAATCCAAAAAATCACATGTAACCAAACTGAAGTTTTTTAGTTGCTACTATTTGTTTGTTGTGATGTCTAAAATATAAATATGAGGTGCTCTATGTTAAAATAATTAATTGAAAAAGACCCAAGAAGTCCAAATTAAAAAAAGGAGTAGTTCGACGTTTATATAAAATTCATACTTTTCTTTATATTAAAGAATAAAAATAAGAAGTTCAAACATAAAAAATAGAAGTTCAAAATTTAAAAATACAGAAGTTCAAAATTCATTAAAAAGAATTTTCACTATTTCTAAACATAACTAGGACTTTTCCCATTACTAATGAATAACACCAAGAAGTCCAAAATTAAAAAAAATAGGAAGTAGTTTATAAAAACGCGGATTTTCCCCAATGCTAAAAGATTAAAACCAAGAAGTTCAATTTCGAAAAACGAAGTTGTTCAATGTATACAAAAAACTCAGGTTTTCACGTTATTAGAGAATAAAACCATGAAGTTCAATTGTAAAAAGCCAAGCAGTTTGATATTTATTTGAAAAATTGGATTTTTCTAGTTACTAAAGAATAAAGCCAATAAGTTTAATTTCAAATAACGATGAAGTTCGATGTTTCTAAAAAAACCTCCATTTTCTCGTTTATAAAAATACACAATGAAGTCCAAATAAAAAGGGTAGAGTGGTTCAATGTCTACAAAATACTCAGATATTTTCACGTAACCGAGAGAACTTCTGATTGATAACTTCCAGAAGTTCACGTACTACACGATGTGCATTTTGTATGAAAAAAAAGAATGAAAAAGCAAAGGCTAAAAAGTCTTTTTTTTTCTAGAAGTTCAAGTGCTCGGTCCGAAAAGTTCAAAAATTCTTGTGAAAGAGGTTGAAGAAAAATAAGTGACAGAAGTTCAAGGTGAAAACAGCGGGAAGTTCAACTACTACAGGCATGTGTTTCAGATAATAATATAAGAATAGTAAACAAAAATATTAAAAGGTTTGTTGCAAGAAGTTCACGTGCTCCACCAGGTGAAGTTCAAGATCTCTAGTGCGAGACGTCCGACCTTCAATTACATGTAAAAAAGAGGCAAAAAACGACGTTGTTTTTGCCATTTTGAAAACTGCTCTCAAACGACAAAAATTTGTAACATCTGTCTACATGAAAAACTTGCTGCTATTCATAAGCTTTCCAATGGTATATTATATGTTATATTCCGATGAATGGTTTAAAAGTTTTATGTATACGGTTAAAAATACATTTTTACGCATTAAAAAAATATTTTGAACCGTCGCGAGTATGAAAAACTGATCAACACGGTAAAGTTGCGTGTTTTCAGCAATTTTCTATCGGTATATCATTTGCTCAATTCCAGTAACTGGTTTGGGAGTTACAGGCAAAACCAGCACGTCAAAAACAGAGTTAAGTTCAAACAGACAAGCCCGAGAAGTTCAACTACTTCACACAGTGCATTTCCATTCGCGATGAAGGCAGAAAGCATCATCTCGTCATTTTCGAATTTACTTCAAAACGGCAGGAATATCATTTGTGTAAGTTCAAGTCCTCGGTCGGAGAAAGTTAAAAGATTATTGTGTGAGAGGTTTGTACAAAAGGAATATCATTTGTGTAACACTGACGAATTGATGAGAAAATTACAAACAAAAATACGTCACAGAAGTTCAACGTGAAAACGGCAGGAAGTTTGAGTACTACACTGAATGAATTTCAGATGAAAAACTTTTAAAACCGTCGCGAGTATGAAAAAATGATCAACACGGGAAAGTTGCGTGTTTACAGCAGCTTTCCATCGGTATATCACTTGCTAAATTCCGGTGAGTGGATGGACAGCTATGAGCAAAAAAATACGTGAAAAAAAGAGTGAAGTTCAAGTAGACATGCCGAGAAGTTCAAGTTCTTCACGCGGGGCATTTTCGAAGAATCTGTTTCGCGATAGAGGCAGAAAAAATGATCTAGCCATTTTCAAAATTACTTGAAAACGGCTAGGAATCAGAGAAAATCATTAACATGAAGAAGTTTCGCATTTTCCGTACTTTTTCAACAGTATATTATTTGCCGCATTCCGACATAGTTTGTAGAAATTACAGAGAAAATACTTGTTTAGCCATTTTCAAAATTGACCTAAAACCATAAGGAACTGGGAGCAACAATATATAGCACAAAGTTTAGCATTTCCTCAAGCTTTCCAACGCCATATCATTTGCTACATTCGGACGTGCGGTAAAAAAATTAGCTCCAAAATACGAACTCGGTGGAACTTGTACCGTTTTCTAAATTACTTTTAAACCATTCAAAATTAGAAAAAACTTTCAACATGATAAAGTAGCGCATTTTCATAATCTTTCCAACACCATATCATTTGCCTCAATTGGATTGGTCATTTAGAAATGACATCGAAAATATGAACTTGGCTGTTCGGTTTGCGAAAAATTACGATTTTCCAAATTACTCTTTAACCATAGGGAGTTAGAGAAAACTTTCAACATGTGGAAGGAGGGGTTTTGCAGCAGCTGTCCAACGCCATATTATTT
The DNA here is from genome assembly GCA_021605205.1 of Aegilops longissima. Classification (NCBI taxonomy): domain Eukaryota; kingdom Viridiplantae; phylum Streptophyta; class Magnoliopsida; order Poales; family Poaceae; genus Aegilops; species Aegilops longissima. Next base: position 257,287,953 of record CM038679.1, read on the forward strand.
ACCTCATTCCCATAAACGGGTTAGAAATGCGATCAAAAATACGATTCACGTTTTTTGTATGAAAGAAAAAACGGTTTTCAAAACTGCTCTTAAACCACTTACATTTTGCCAAAAATTTAACTTGGGCCATGATACTCGTGTCCATGGATTTACAATGATATATAGCAAGCCCCATTTGGGCAATGTTGACGGAAGTTCAAGCTATCACAGCGGGAAGTTCACGTCGAACAACTCAGGCAGTAAAATTGCAAAAAACGCAAGTTCATCACGACCCGAGAGCAAAGTCCGCCAACGAGCGAGATTCCTATTTAAAATGGGCATTTAGTTGCTAAAACCGTTTCAAGATTATACTTACGGCATATAGAACATGACTAACCAGAATAATTCGCGCGAGGAGACATGGTTGCAAAGATAGCACGAAGGTCGGGTTCCTACAGAGAGAAGTTCAGGCCTGTAACTCAGGAAGATCTGGTTGTGATCAGAATATTATTCTGATTCCGTGATCAGAATATATATATATATATATATATATATATATATATATATATATATATATATATATATATATATAGAGAGAGAGAGAGAGAGAGAGAGAGACTATTCGATCCTGTGATTATAATAAGTATTCTGATCACTATCGACCCTATAAGGGTGCGAGAAGATGTTCCTGGATCCAAAAACCGATCGAGCAATCCAAAGTAAAAAAAAGAAAACTGCCCTGACCCACCTCTTCCACGTTTCTCGTCCACCTTCTCCCCCAACCATGCCTCCCGGCCGTCGTCCAATCTGCGACGCCGCCGCAGCACGCGGCACGCCATTGCACCACCTCTCAGCGCGCACATTCACACCATGCGTCGCCGCCTACCTTGCGCGTGCCGCCAGCCACATCTCATGGTTTTACGTTGCCCGGATCCCGCCGCCCCACCTGGCATCAACGACGGCGCCCCAACCGACCCTGCGGACCCACTCCCGCACCCCGCTCTCGTCCCTGTACGCCCCCGCCACCCGCTACTATCTCCACTGCAGGTGAGCCGCCGCACCCACGCTCTCCTGTGGTGTGCCCTCCTCCATCACGCCCGCATCCGTAACCTTGTCGGCTTCAGGAGCAGATGGTTGCGCTCCCACTTCCTCAAGTGCGTTGCAGGTCCTACTAGGGCCTCCTATGGTTTTGCCCCTCATCGACGAAGAAGCTGCAGTGCTAGAGCTTGCAGTAGGTTGCAGTTCGGAAAAAATTGAATAAAAAATTATAGTGCTGCTGAAAGACACAATTTAGAGATGTTGTCGTCGACGTTCTCCTCCATTGATGCAGGTTGTTGCTCTCTCTCCCTCACAATCTCTCTCTCTCTCTCTCTCTCTCTCTCTCTCTCTCTCTCTCTCTCTCTCTCTCTCTCTTATGAATTTGGATATCACCTATTGATGTACTTCACCGTTCACTAAAAAAGGTACTACCCAGCTAGCGCTATAGTTCAAGTTTGCAGCTGCTCTTTGCTTGCATCTGAATTTCAAGTTTGCAGACGACGAACATGTTGTAGATGGTCGCCATGGCGGCGCCCAGAATGAAGGACAAACAAGCAAAACTGCTAGTGTTGCTGCCTCCCTCGTCTTCATTTTCCTGACTAGAAAAACATCATTCTCCCCTCTCCTTCAGAAACTGTTGATCTGAAACTGACCAAAAAACTGCTAGTGTTGCTGCAAATTTACCCTTCAAAGAGACAAGCAAAACCCGCAGAAGTCCATAAATTGTAGCAGCTTCAGTTCATTATGAAAAGAAGGAGCGAAAAAATGTTCGAGTAATGGATTGTATTGTGCTGAACTCACGTTCTTTGAGTCTCCCAATGAGAGGGAGGCTCTTGACGAGACCCAGAGCATGACCACTGGGATTGTCAAAGTTACCAGAGGAGAGGTCTCTGAGACATAGATTGTGCAGAGGCTGAAGGAGTTAGCTCCCGGTGACTTCCAGTGGGAGCTCGTTAGTCTCGAGGCAAAGTTGTTCAGGGTTGAGTTCCCTTCGGTGGAGGATTTGTAGAGACTTCTGAGTTTTGGGATGTGCAAAGTGTCGGGTACAGATTGTATCCTCGAGTTCCATGAGTGGAAGAAGGTCGAGCCTCAAGGTAAGCCTCTTACTCAGGTTTGGCTGCATTTTTCTGGGTCTCCCTCGAAGCTGATGCAGAATGCTAGGGTCGTGGCTAGTTTGGGCATTATGGTGGGGAAAACTGAGAGAGTGGATATGGCTTTTATCATAGCTCACGGGGTAGCCCGACTTCTGGTTAGTGTTCTGGATATTGAGTTCGTGCCTGATGTGGTCAAGTGGACATACCAAGGCCAGATTTTTAATCTCATGATTGAGTTTGAGGATGAGAGTCTGTTCGCCGAGGCGGCTAACGGGACTGATGTTGATACGCACAAGGGAGATGACAGTTCGGGAGCTAAGGAGGCACCGGTCGATGATTCTGGACAAGAGTTGTCCAATGGACCGGGATCCGATTCTTAGACGCCCGGGGATGGGATGGTACCACCCTCCTCGGTGCCTATGACTTCTCTGAGATTTGGGTCTTTGGAGCCTGCTTCTGCGCCTCCGAGACTTTGGAGTGATCGGGTGGAGTCTGACGAGGTTTTTGAGCACGCATTACCTGCTTTGGATTTTGAGGATGTTGTGAGCCCCGTCCTTGGGGTATGGCCGATCTCGGTCAGGGGAGAGGAGGAGGAGTCTAGGCAGGTGGCCACTCCCTATCATACACAGCACGTTGACTCTCCTCAGGACGAGGTTCTAGTGGTGGAGGTCTTACCTTCGGGAGGGGGTCCTGGGCAGGTGGCCTCGGCTCTCTCTTCTTCTTTCATGGTGCCGGAGCTGCATGGGGCGGTTCCGCCTTTTGAAGGGGGCTCGGGGCAGGTGGCCCCGGCGCCCTCTTCTCTTCTCGCGGTGGACGAGGTCTTAGTGGTGGCGGTCTTACCTTCGGGAGGGGGTCCGAGGCAGGTGGCCCCGGCACTCTCTTCTCCTCTCGTGATGCCGGAGCTGTAGGTGGCGGCTTCATCGTCTGGAGGGGGTTCGGGGCAGGTGGCCTCGGAGCCCACCTGGGGCGCCTAGGGTGGCCGCCCATCCTGTGGTGGGTGGGGAGTTCGGGAAGGTGGCCCATGCACTCCCCTCCCCCGGTGTGTTGCCGTCTTTGTGCTGTGGGGCGCGACCGATGTTGGCGGCGCCTTCGAGCGCCCCACCGCTTTCAGGCGTTCCCGCTGGTTCGTCCATGGAGGCCGACTGGCTGCATGTTTGGGGTGAGGCAGGAGGCCCCACCCCGAGCAGGGTCACTCGGGAGGAGGTTATTGCGTTTGGAGGGATTCCGGATCCGGTCTCTGAGGGGTGACCGTTGAGCTGCCGTCTCCAGGATTAGTCGGAGGTTGACGACATACAGCAGCGGTGCGCCATGAGGGCGGCCAAGCTTCGTGACGTTGAGGTCACTACTGGTATGTCGGTTAATACCTCTAATTCTATCTTGCATTTTTCTAATGTGGAGATTATTTATAATGCAAATCAATTAGGAGTTTCACTAGGAAGTAATGATAGTGAAATTTCAAATTCCGTTAATGATATCCTGATCTAGAGGCAGAGCGGGCTTTAGAGATGATTCGTAACTTAGCAGTGGTTAAACCCATGAATGATTCTGATTTTGATGCTTTGGGGGTCAGGGTGCTCGATAATTTTTGTGCGGATCTTGTACCTCCCCTACCTGAGTCCGAGGAGGATGATACATTTGAGAATGTCGTGGTTAGACCTTCTGAGCCTGGTGGTGAGGACCGGCTGGAGAGTCACAACATCCCTAAACGCAAGTGGAAGCGGAAGATCTACCCGGCTTCCGCAGTGCGTAGGAGTGCTAGGATCCGAACGGCTAAAAAATTTCATGACAAATTATGAAAGTAATCTTTTGGAATAGCAGAGGTCTGAAAGACTTGGCTAAAAGAAGGTTTCTTGCAGAGGCATCTATCGAGCATAGGTTGGATTTTATCACATTGTCGGAAATTGGTAGAGACAATTTTTCGCCACAATTTCTAAATACTTTATAGGGAGGAATTGATTTTGACTGGCATTGTCTGCCACCGAGAGGGACGTCGGGTGGGATCTTACTCGGAGTTAGATGTGATTCGCTCGAAGTCCGAAGTGTGGTGATGGGAGACTTTGCAGTTAAGTTTCGTGTGCGGTCGAAGGCCGATGGGTTTAATTGGGCTCTGGTGGCGGTATATGGTGCCGCACAGCACGAACTCAAACCTGAGATCTTGGCTGATCTGGTTAGGATTTGCGGCTCTGAGCAGCTTCCAATCCTGGTGGGGGGTGATTTCAACATCATCAGAAGGCGTGAGGAGAAGAACAATGATAACTTTGACGGGAGATGGTCGTTCATGTTTAATAATATCATTGAAAGCTTGGGTCTGAGAGAGATAGAGCTTTCGGGGAGAAAGTTCACCTGGGCTAACGCGCTGCCAAATCCGACGTTTGAAAAGTTGGATCGAGTGGCTAGCGTCGAATGGGAACATAAGTTTCCCTTTGTAACAGTTCAGGCACTTTCCCGCGGTATTTCTGACCACACGTCTTTATTTCTAGACTCTGGTGAGGCCACCCACTTGGGAAACAAGAAATCGTTTTCGTTCGAGCTTGCTTGGTTTGAATGAGATGGCTTCTTTGATCTCGTAGCCAGAGAATGGGCTAAGGATGCAGGAGGTAGGATTGCGCTTGAGCGTTGGCAGAATAAGACCAGGCACTTGAGAAGTTTCCTACGTGGGTGGGCTAAGCATCTTAGTGGGATTTATAAGGTCGAAAAGGAACGGCTCCTTGCCCTTATTCAATCCCTGGATGTAAAAGCAGAAACCATGGTTCTGCCGGCCTCGGAGCTTCATGCCAAGCTTGATGCGGAGATGAGATTGAAAGAGCTTCTTCGTGAAGAAGAATTAAAGTGGGCGCTGCGGGCCAGGGTCCGACGAGTTGTCCAAGGGGACGCGAACACTCAATTCTTTCACATGATCGCTAATGGCAAACACAGAAAAAAGAGGATCTTTCAGCTTGAACAAGATGAAGGAACGTTTTAGGACAGGAGAACCTAAAATTATACATTACCGAGTATTACAAGCAGTTGTTTGGGCCTCCAGAGGATAATTGTGTTTCTCTGGATGAGTCTAGGATTGAGGATGTTCCTCAACTTACTGCTGTTGAAAATGATATTCTGACTGCTCCTTTTTTCGAGAAAGAGGTGTTTGAGGCCATATCACAGATGAAAAACAATAAGGCTCCCGGCCCGGATGGATTCCCGGCCGAGTTCTATAAGAAGTGTTGGCATATTATTAAGGGGGATTTGTCGCCGTTGCTCCATGATTTATTCACTGGTCACCTTCAGCTTTTTCAACTGAAATTTTTGGAATGATAACCCTGCTTCCTAAGAAAACAGAGGCTGTGAGAATTGAGCAATTCAGGCCCATCTGTCTTCTTAATGTTAGTTTCAAATTTTTTACCAAGGTCCGGACTAATAGGCTCACGCAGATTGCGCATTCTGTGGTGCAGCATACCCAAACCACTTTCATGCCGGACAGGAACATCCTAGAAGGGGTTGTGGTCCTTCATGAAACGCTCCACGAGATCCACACGAAAAAACTAGATGGAGTTGTTTTCAAGGTGGATTTCGAGAAAGCGTACGATAAACTCAAATGGCCTTTCCTTCAACAAGCCTTACGCATGAAGGGTTTTGATGAAGCCTGGCGACGCCAGGTACAATCTTTCACGCAAAAAGGGAGTGTTCGAATTAAAGTGAATGATGACATAGGTCATTATTTCCAGACACACAAGGGCCTGAGACAAGGTGATCCAATGTCTCCTATTCTGTTCAACATTGTGGTTGATATGTTGGCAATTCTGATAGGCAGAGCAAAGGAGGCCGGTCAGGTGGGTGGCTTGGTGCCTCATCTAGTTGATGGAGGTGTGTCCATCCTGTAGTACGCTGATGATACAATCATCTTTATGGAGCACGACTTGGCAAAAGCAAGAAATTTGAAGCTGGTGTTATGCTTATTTGAACAATTGACTGGATTGAAGATTAACTTTCATAAAAGCGAGTTGTTCTGTTTTGGTAGAGCCAAGGAGGAACAAGAGGCTTATAGGCAATTGTTTGGATGTGAATTGGGGACATTACCTTTCTCGTACTTAGGTATACCCATTCACCATCGTAAGCTGACAAACAGAGAATGGGAGTGTATCGAGGATCGGTTTGAGAAGAATCTGAGTTGCTGGAAGGGCAAACTCATGTCATATGGAGGCCGATTGATTCTGATTAATTCGGTGCTCATGAGTATGCCAATGTTTCTCTTATCTTTTTTTGAAGTCCCAGTTGGTGTTAGGAAAAGGCTGACTTCTATCGATCCCGATTCTTCTGGCAAAGTGATGAACTAAAGAGAAAATACAGACTTGCCAAATGGGATATCATCTGTCTACCAAAGGACCAGGGGGGCCTTGGTATTGAGAATCTTGAAGTCAAAAACAGATGTCTTCTCAGTAAGTGGCTGTATAAATTATCGCTTGAGGCCGAGGCCACGTGGTATGATTCTACATAGTAAGTATATGCAGTCCAAGACTTTGTCCCAGGTGACAGTGAGACCGACTGACTCGCCTTTTTGGAAGGGACTTATGAGAGTCAAAGCAGCCTTCTTTAATAGGACAAAGTTTATAGTCGATAATGGCACCAGCACTCGCTTCTGGGAGGATACTTGGCTTGGTGAAACGCTGTTTGCGCTTCAGTATCCGTCCCTGTATAGTATTGTTCCACGACGTGATGCTTTTGTTGCAACGATTTTGCAGTCCATTCCCCTTAATATTCAGTTTAGGAGGACGCTTGTTGGCAACCAGTGGGAAGCGTGGCTCCATTTGGTGAGTAGACTGATGGAGGTTCAACTATCTCATCAGTTCGGTCAGTTGTGCTGGAAACTTACTAGGCCTGGAGAGTTCACAGTTAAATCGATGTATATCGACTTCGTTAACTCTAGTGCCATTCCTAGTTCCAAATATGTTTGGAAAGTCAACGTTCCTTTGAAAATTAAAGTGTTTATGTGGTTTGTACATAAACAAGTCATTCTAACAAAGGATAACTTGGTAAAGCGCAACTGGACAGGATCTACTAGGTGTAGTTTCTGTGATCGGGATGAAACTATCAAGCACTTATTCTTTGATTTCCCATTGGCCAAAGTGTTGTGGCACACGGTGCACATTGCCTTTAACATTTCTCCTCCGAATTATGTCAGCACGTTTTTTGGAACGTGGCTTGTTGGGATAGAGTCCGAAACAGCTAGACATTCGCGTAGGAGTATGTGCTTTGTTGTGGGCAATTTGGAACTGCAGAAATGTTTTGGCTTTTAACAGAACAACAAATATTCATTTTTTGCAGGTTATTTTCCGAGCCACTGCGCTGATCCGTATGTGGTCATTACTCACTCCGACGGAGGCCAGGGAGCGTTTGGTTACTGGATCTATCCGCTGGGAGATGGTAGCTCTGGATATCTTCAACCGGTTTGGCTGGCGGTCATGTAATAGGATAGGCGATTAGTTTACCTATCTTTGTTATGCTAGCCGGTTGTGGCCTCTTAGCATTTGTGTCTGGCGTTGTGGCTCTCCGTGAGCTTGCCGTTATTTTGATTTCAGACTGTAAGACCTTGTTGAACCTCTTTATTTATCTATAAAGGTGGTTGTATGCATCGTTATGATGCAGAGGCCGGTGAGTTCCCCCTTTTTGAAAAAAAATCTAAAATCCGTTCAGTTTAATTCTTATGCGTCGTCCTGGCAACGCATCACGCAGGCACCGGCCTCCTCTGGTTGGGCCACACCACCACCGACCGGTCCACAATGGTTGCTGGCAGCCGTCCAAGTTGAGAGCTGATGGTAGTTCATATAAAAAAAGAAGAAGCAAAAGGCAGTGATTCAGTATGTATTATATGTCCAAATTATTTTAATTCAGAACAAGGCTTCCAAACATGGTTCAGTTTCAGCACAAAAGCTCGGTTCAACAAAACCCATGCCGGCTTGGATATATCTTTGTAATCCAACAGATGTGAATGCTAGTCTTCTTACCAACTTGCCACTTAATAAGTTATTGGACTAACCAAAACTTTCCGTAGTACAAGTTGACACCTACTATTCAAGATCAATTTTGAGCTATAAGTTCCATTTGTCTTCCTTCCCGTTTTGATACATATTTAGGAATTACCTTTGTTATCCCCGATGCCTCATGCCCCCAGAGAGGCCACGCGCTGAATCCAGTAGGGAAACACTATTGACACCGACACCGTAGTCCTTGGGTGTCACCCTTCCCGTCCCTGTCCAGGTATAGGACTGACATCAGTCCAACTCTTCCTCGCTTCTCAGTCCAAGCTCCTCGCGCCATGCTTGATGGTCATTTCATCATTAAAAAACATAAATTTCTTTCAGTTCTAAACATGGACAGTTCTAGGAACATTTTTGTGCAAACCAAAAGTGTGTGATGGATGTTCTCTTCACAAATTTTGTGTTTTGGAGTAAATCAACATAGATTGTTGACACGGTAGCTTCTAATTTTTTGCACTGGATTTAGAGATATGAACAATGATTGATTTTGATTAGTACTTGGTTGCGTGATATTTTTGAAACCAGGACGACCTCATCCTTCGTCTGCTTCTCTTTTCCAGCCGCATCCAGGACGACCTGGACTTGCTGCCACTAGGTGTTGGTGCACCTCCTGTTAGCTCCTAGCTGTTACCTAGTGTGCTTGATGCTACTGCTACAAAGAAGGTAATAAAAGAATATTCACTGCTGCTATTGTCTTGCAAGTTCAGGAATTGGGTCTGATGTTGTGTGGGCATGCATGGTGTGTGCTCTCTGTGTGTTATTTGTGCGAGATGTGAGCTTTGTGATGCTCTAAAAAGGAGAATTTATGTTTATTGAGATACCATATATATATATATATATATATATATATATATATATATATATATATATATATATATATATATATATATATATATATATATATATATATATATATATATATATATATATATGGGTGCCATTAGTGCTCCCATTTGTATTTGGGCTTATCATAGTTCACAAAGGAGAGCTATTATGTACGGAAGTTCATGTATTGATGCCCCCGAAGTCCATGTAGCTCTACTGCCCTCATCGGCCTCGGCTATGTACGTCAGTCCAATCCCGTCGCCCCAGGCCGTTCACTATCGCAGTGACCATGCCATTCATAGAAAATGTTGATTATATTGATACCTAAAACTAGTCTTTGCTCACATTTGAATTGAAAAAGAAAAGGAGTCTCTCTAATAATAAGTTCATAGAAAAAACCAAAACAAAAAATAACAAAAAAACATGAAACACAAAAAAAACCATGAAATTTGTAGGGCAAACATAATAAGTTCTAAGAAAATAAATATAGAAGTTCATATTTCGAAATGAATGAAGTGTTTGGGAACTAAAATGAAGTATTTCAAAGTACAGAACTTCTACTTAGGTTTCTTTGTGTACTTCTAATGTTACTGTGCATGAAATTGTCATTATTATTTTACATGTTTTACATGATTATGGTCATTTCGACCTTGACAAATTTCATTTCACCTTGTGTGCTTTTTTCCGTTCATCCTATAGGTCGAAGGAGCTCCCTTCAGTTCAATGGATTCAAACAATAATAATCCCTGCTGCCACTGCATCCTGAGTTCAAGGGATTCCTTAGGGGCCTTCTACACCATCTTGCTAATGATGCCATCGCTGGATGCCACAGCTGATACGTCTCCAACGTATCTATAATTTTCGATTGCTCCATGCTACTTTATCTACTGTTTTAGGCAATATTGGGCTTTATTATCCACTTTTATATTACTTTTGGGACTAACCTATCAACCGGAGGCCCAGCCCAGATTTGCTGTTTTATGCCTATTTCAGTGTTTCGAGGAAAAGGAATATCGACGGAGTCAAAGCGGAACGAAATCAATCGGAGAAGTTATTTTGGAAGGAAACCCACCGATGGACTTGGACCCCACGTCGGAAGATACGGGGGTGCTCAAGAGGGGGGGCGCCCCTCCCCTGCGCGCCCCCCCTCGTGGGGCCCCGTAGCTCCACCGACGTTCTCCTTTCACCCATATATACCTCGTACCCTAAAACTTCCGAACAGAAGATAGATCGGAGTTCGCGCCGCAAGCCTCGAGCCACGAAAAACCAATCGGACCCCTTTCGATTACCTGCGGAGGGGGATCCATCACCGTGGCCATCTTCATCATCCCGGCGCTATCCATGATGAGGAGGGAGTAGTTCACCCTCGGGGCTGAGGGTATGTACCAGTAGCTATGTGTTTGACCTCTCTCTCTCTCGTGTTCTCTCTCGTGTTACGACACGATCTTGATGTATCCTGAGCTTTGCTATTGTAGTTGGATCTTATGATGTTTCTCCCCCTCTACTATTTTGTGATGAATTGAGTTTCCCCTTTGAAGTTATCTTATCAGATTGAGTCTTTTATGAGAACACTTGATGTATGTCTTGGTGATCAACTTGCGGGTTTCGTGACATTGGGAACCTATGCATAGGGGTTGGCACACGTTTTCTTGATTCTCCGGTAGAAACTTTGGGGCACTCTTTGAAGTACTTTTATGTTGGTTGGATGAATATGAGATTGTGTGATGCATATTGTATAATCATGCCCACAGATACTTGAGGTGACAATGCAGTATCTAGGTGACATTAGGGTTTTGGTTGATTTGTATCTTAAGGTGTTATTCTAGTACGAACTCTTTTATAGATTGATCCGAAAGAATAACTTTGTGGTGGTTTCGTACCCGACCATAATCTCTACGTTTTTTCTCCGCTATAGTGTCTTTGGAGTGACTTTTTGTTGCATGTTGAGGTCTTGTCATATGTTCTATCTATGTTATTATTGTTGAGAGAACTTGCACTAGTGAAAGTATGAACCCTAGGCCTTGTTTCCTATCATTGCAATACCGTTTACGCTCACTTTTACCACTTGTTACCTAGCTGTTTTTATATTTTCAGATTACAAAAACTTATACCTACCATCCATATTGCACTTGTATCACCATCTCTTCGCCGAACTAGTGCACCTATACAATTTACCATTGTATTGGGTGTGTTGGGGACACAAGAGACTTTTTGTTATTTGGTTGCAGGGTTGTTTGAGAGAGACCATCTTTCTCCTCACGCCTCTCATGGATTGATAAACCTTAGGTCATCCACTTGAGGGAAATTTGCTACTGTCCTACAAACCTGTGCACTTGCAGGCCCAACAACGTCTACAAGAAGAAGGTTGTGTAGTAGACATCAAACTCTTTTCTGGCGCCGTTGCCGGGGAGGCTAGGTAAGTGAAGGTATATCTTTAGATCTTGCAATCGAATCTTTTTGTTTCTTGTTTTAGCACTAGTTAGTCTATAAAAGAAAACTACCAAAAAATATGGAATTGAGTTTGTCTCACACGCTTCACCTTTTTAATATCTTTCGTGAGTATGATGGAAAAGAAAATTGTGCCAAAGTGTTAGAAGAAGAAACCTATAAAATGTTTGGCACTAAATATGTGAATGATGAGCATGATTGCAATGTTGTTAGTATGAATTCCTTGAATATCCATGATGCTAATGATATGCAAAGCCACAAGCTTGGGGAAGCTATGTTTTATGAAGATGATATTTTTTGTCCCCCAAGCTTGGATGAGCAAATTTACTATGATGAAAGCATGCCTCCTATCTATGATGATTATTGTGATGACACGTATGCTTTAAAGAATAACGATAACCATGAAACTTTTCATCTTGATCTTAATTCTCAATCATATGATAGTTATTTTGTTGAGTTTGCTCCCACTACTATTCCGAATGAGAAGAATTTTGCTTGTGTGGAGAGTAATAAAATTTCTATGCTAGTAGATCATGAAAAGAATGCTTTAGGTGCTGGTTATATTGTTGAATTCATTCATGATGCTACTGAAAATTATTATGAGGGAGGAATATATGCTTGTAGGAATTGCAATAATATCAAGTTTCCTCTCTATGTGCTTAAAGTTTTGAAGTTATGCTTGTTTTACCTTCCTATGCAAGTTGATTATTGTTCCCATAAGTTGTTTGCTCACAAAATCCCTATGCATAGGAAGTGGGTTAGACTTAAATGTGCTAGTCATATTCTTCATGATGCTCTCTTTATGTTTCAATTCTTATCTTTTTGTGAGCATCATTGAAATCATCATGCCTAGCTAGGGGCGTTAAATGATAGCGCTTGTTGGGAGGCAACCCAATTTTATTTTAGTTTTTTTATTTTTTGGTTCTATTTAGGAATAAATAATCCATCTAGCTTATGGTTAGATGTGTTTTCATGTTTTAATTAGTGTTTGTGCCAAGTAGAACCTTTGGGAAGACTTGGGTGAAGTCTTTATGATCATGCTGTAAAAAACAGAAACTTTAGCACTCACGAGATTAGCTATAACTTTTTGCTGGAGAGTGCTATTTAGTTGATTCTTTTTTAAGATGATTACTACACAAATTACTCAGGTCCACCAATTTATTTTAGAATTTTTTGAGTTCCAGAAGTTTGCATTAGTTACAGATTACTACAGACTGTTCTGTTTTTGACAGATTCTGTTTTCATTGTGTTGTTTGCTTATTTTGATGACTCTATGGCTAGTAAAATAGTTTATAATCCATATAGAAGTTGGAATACAGTAGGTTTAACACCAATATGAATAAATAATTAGTTCATTACAGTACCTTGAAGTGGTCTTTTGTTTTCTTTCGCTAACGGAGCTTACGAGTTTTCTATTAAGTTTTGTGTTGTGAAGTTTTCAAGTTTTGGGTAAAGATTCGATGGACTATGGAATAAGGAGTGGCAAGAGCCTAAGCTTGGGGATGCCCAAGGCACCCCAAGGTAATATTCAAGTACAACCAAGAGCCTAAGCTTGGGGATGCCCCGGATGGCATCCCCTCTTTCGTCTTCGTTCATCGGTAACTTTACTTGGAGCTATATTTTTATTCGCCACATGATATGTGTTTTGCTCGGAGCGTCATTTTCTTTTGTTAGTATTTGCTTGCTGTTATTTATATTAATGTTTTGCATCTTTAGTTTCAATAAAAAAAGTCAAGGATAGCCTTTGCCATGCTTATTTTGCTAGTATACATGTTGCTGTTTGAAAACAGAAAGTTTACCGCTGTTGCAAAAATTCCCTAGAAAAGTCAGAGAGTGGTATAATGTTGAATATTTTTGCATATTGAGCTCTGATAAATTTATTACGGTGGGAATTTTATTTTATAATTTTTGGAGTCAGGGAAGTGTTGATACTCTTGCATTCTTTACAGACTATACTGTTTTGGCAGATTGCTGTTATGTTTGCATTGTTTGCATATGTTTGCTTGTTTAATGATTGTATTTAAGGATAGGAGTATTAAATATGCAGAGGCATTTAGTATGCAATGTTGAATAATAATGTTAGTGATTTGTTACAGTAGGAAATGATAAGGTTTTGCATTGGTTTATACTAACCTATCTCACGAGTTCTTGTTGAGTTTGTTGTGAATGAAGCTTTTGATAAAAAGAGAAACCATGATATGAGAGGAATTAAGGAGACACAAAAGTTCAAGCTTGGGGATGCCCAAGGCACCCCAAGATATTATTTCAATAAGTCTCAAGCATCTAAGCTTGGGGATGCCCCGGTAGGCATCCCACCTTTCTTCTTCAACAACTATCGGTTAGTATCGGTTGAGCCTAAGTTTTTGCTTCTTCACTTGAGTTGTGCTATCCTTGCAATGTTGTCTCTTTTAGCCTTGCTTGCTGTTTGAATAGAGTATAAAGATATGAAATTATTAAATGGGAGAGTCTTCACACAGTTACATAATTATTCGACTACTCATTGATCTTCACTCATATCTTTCGGAGTAGTTTTTGTTATTGCTCTAGTACTTCACTTATATCTTTTAAAGCACGGTGGTAGTTTTATTTTGAAGAAATATATGAACTCTCATGCTTCACTTATATTATTTTGAGAGTCTTAAATAGCATGGTAATGTGCTTAATTCTAATATGCTAAGCATACAAGATTTGTAAGGATTCTTATGAGTGTGTTGAATACTAAGATAAGTTTGATGCTTGATAATTGTTTTGAGATATGGAGGTGATAATATCAAAGTCGTGCTAGTTGGGTGATTATGAATTTGAGAAATACTTGTGTTGAAGTTTGCAAGTCCTGTAGCATGCACGTATGGTTAAAGTTGTGTAACAAATTTGAAACATGAAGTGTACCTGGCTTGTGCATCCTTATGAGTGGCGGTCGGGGATGAGAGATGGTATTTTCCTACCAATCTATCCCCCTAGGAGCATGCGTGTAGTACTTGATTTTTGATGACTTCTAAATTTTTGCAATAAGTATATGAGTTCTTTTGACTAATGTTGAGTCCATGGATTATACGCACTTTTACCTTTCCGCCTTTGCTAGCCTCTTGATGCACTGCATTGCCCTTTCTCACCTTGAGAGTTGGTGCAAACTTCGCCGGTGCATCCAAACCCCGTGATATGATACACTCTATCACACATGAACCTCCTTATATCTTCCTCAAAACAGCCACCATACCTACCTATTATGGCATTTCCATAGCCATTCCGAGATATATTGCCATGCAACTTTCCACCGTTCCGTTCATCATCATCATGACATACGTTACTTTTGTCATATTGCCATTGCGTGATCATGTAGTTGACATCATATTTTTGGCAAAGCCACCATGCATTATTTTTCATACATGTCACTCTTGATTCATTGCACCATCCCGGTACACCGCCGGAGGCATTCATATAGAGTCATACCTTGTTCTAGTTTCGAGTTGTAATCCTTATGTTGTAATCAATAGAAGTGTGATGATCATCATTATTAGAGCATTGCCCAAAAAAAGAGAAATGCCAAAAAAAAAGAAAGGCCCAAAAAAAAGAAGAGAAAGGCCAAAAAAAAGAAAAGAAAAAGAAAAAGAAAGGCTCAAAAAAATAAAAAAATAAAAAGGGCAATGCTACTATCTCTTTTTCCACACTTGTGCTTCAAAGTAGCACCTTGTTCTTCATGCAGTGAGTCTCATATATTGTGCTTCAAAGTAGCACCATGTTTTTCAAATAGTGAGTCTCATAAGTTGTCCTTTTATACTAGTGGGAATTTTTCATTATAGAACTTGGCTTGTATATTCCTACGATGGGCTTCCTCAAAATGCCCTAGGTCTTCGTGAGCAAGCAAGTTGGATGCACACCCACTAGTTTTCTTTTGTTGAGCATTCATAGCTCTAGTGCATCCGTTGCATGGCAATCCCTACTCCTCATGTTGACATCAATTGATGGGCATCTCCATACCCCATTGATTATCCTCGTCAATGTGAGTCTTTCTCCTTTTTTGTCTTCTCCACACAATCCCCATCATCATATTCTATTCCACCCATAGTGCTATATCCATGGCTCACGCTCATGTATTGCGTGAAGGTTGAAAAAGTTTGAGATTATTTAAGTATGAAACAATTGCTTGGCTTGTCATCGGGGGTATAGAAGTTGGGAACATCTTTGTGTGACGAAAATGAAGCATAGCCTAACTATATGATTTTGTAGGGATGAACTTTCTTTGGCCATGTTATTTTGAGAAGACATGATTGCTTTGATTAGTATGCTTGAAGTATTATTATTTTTATGTCAATATGAACTTTTGTCTTGAATCTTTCGGATCTGAATATTCATATCACAAGTAAGAAGAATTACATTGAAATTATGCCAAAGTATCACTCCGCATCAAAAATTCTTTTTTATCATTTACCTACTTGAGGACGAGCAGGAATTAAGCTTGGGGATGCTTGATACGTCTCCAACGTATCTATAATTTTTTATTGCTCCATGCTACTTTATCTACTGTTTTAGGCAATATTAGGCTTTATTATCCACTTTTATATTACTTTTGGGAGTAACCTATTAACCGGAGGCCCAGCCAGATTCTTTGTTTTATGCCTATTTGGTGTTTGAGGAAAAGGAATATCGACGGAGTCAAACGGAACGAAATCAAGCTGGAGAAGTTATTTTGGAAGGAAACCCACCGATGGACTTGGACCCCACGTCGAAGATACGGAGGTGCTCACGAGGGTGGGGCGCGCCCTCCCCGGCGCCCCCCCACCTCGTGGGGCCCCGTAGCTCCACCGACGTTCTCCTTTCACCCATATATACCTCGTGCCCTAAAACTTCCGAACAGAAGATAGATCAGGATTTCCGCCGCGCAAGCCTCGAGCCACGAAAACCAATCGGGACCCCTTTCCGGTACCACTGCGGAGGGGGGGATCCATCACCGTGGCCATCTTCATCATCCGGCGCTATCCATGACGAGAAGGGAGTAGTTCACCCTCGGGGCCGAGGGTATGTACCAGTAGCTATGTGTTTGACCTCTCTCTCTCGTGTTCTCTCTCGTGTTACGGCACGATCTTGATGTATCCCGAGGTTTGCTATTGTAGTTGGATCTTATGATGTTTCTCCCCCTCTACTCTCTTGTGATGAATTGAGTTTCCCCTTTGAAGTTATCTTATCGGATTGAGTCTTTTATGAGAACACTTGATGTATGTCTTGGTGATCAACTTGCGGGTTTCGTGACATTGGGAACCTATGCATAGGGGTTGGCACACGTTTTCTTGATTCTCCGGTAGAAACTTTGGGGCACTCTTTGAAGTACTTTTATGTTGGTTGGATGAATATGAGATTGTGTGATGCATATCGTATAATCATGCCCACGGATACTTGAGGTGACAATGGAGTATCTAGGTGACATTAGGGTTTTGGTTGATTTGTATCTTAAGGTGTTATTCTAGTACGAACTCTTTTATAGATTGATCTGAAAGAATAACTTTGTGGTGGTTTCGTACCCGACCATAATCTCTACGTTTGTTCTCCGCTATTAGTGTCTTTGGAGTGACTCTTTGTTGCATGTTGAGGGCTTGTCATATGTTCTATCTATGTTATTATTGTTGAGAGAACTTGCACTAGTGAAAGTATGAACCCTAGGCCTTGTTTCCTATCATTGCAATACCGTTTACGCTCACTTTTACCACTTGTTACCTTGCTGTTTTTATATTTTCAGATTACAGAAACTTATATCTACCATCCATATTGCACTTGTATCACCATCTCTTCGCCGAACTAGTGCACCTATACAATTTACCATTGTATTGGGTGTGTTGGGGACACAAGAGACTTTTTGTTATTTGGTTGCAGGGTTGTTTGAGAGAGACCATCTTCCTCCTACGCCTCTTGCGGATTGATAAACCTTAGGTCATCCACTTAAGGGAAATTTGCTACTGTCCTACAAACCTGTGCACTTGCAGGCCCAACAACGTCTACAAGAAGAAGGTTGTGTAGTAGACATCAACAGCCATGCTCGTCATTCTTATGCTGCCATTAACATACTGCTCCCTATTTTACTCCACGGAGATCTACAGAAATAAGTTATATTTAGTTCGCCACTTTTACAATTGATGGTCATATGTTAACAGAAACAATAGTTCAAGCTCCTAAAAAAGAAATTATGTGTATGCTACATCACTTTGAGGAACTACATCAAACAAAATAAGGATAGCTTGGTACTACTTGATTTATTTTTGATAGTACTACTTGAACCATTTCTGTTGTATACATTGGCTCCTATTTATTGCAACCACGTCAAATTGTTGGATGCATGTGGTCCTTCTTTTGTGCATATTCAGTTTCAATAAATGGTGAACTGAATGGAAAAAATCATGCCATCTACAGTGAAAGTTCAACAAAAAAGGAGAGCTCATTTACACGTAAAAAATTCATGTACATTTATAGGGAAACTTCAACTAAAAATAGAGTTCATTTACAGGTAATAAAAAATGATGTACATACAATTGGAAGTGTGTGCAAAGAAAGGACAATGGGTTTGAATTCACACAAAAAAATCAATTGATGAACCTCACAAGTTCGGATATGATGACACCTTCAGTTCAAGTGATCAAACCCTAAACATGATCAACCCCTAATGTGTTATTGCATGAGGAGTTCCTAGTAGTTTATGTATTATTGCCTGAGGAGTTCATGTATTACTGCCCAGTAAGTAAACTATTAATGAGTCTCAAGTGATGAAAAATGGACATTAAACTGATGAAAACAAATGTCATTCAGTTCAACGATATAAATCATGCAAGTTCGGGGGACGATGATACCGTAAACCGTTGAAAAGTTACGAGAAAAATCATACCAAAAAATAGTGTAAAGTCAAGTTTGTGAAAACACGCTCCGTACAAACCCATACGGACATTAGTTCAATTACTCTTTTTTCAGAACCATTCAAAATTATTCTATGAAAAATACCTAAGTACAAACACACACATTGATCAGTATGAGTACTCTGTTTTTCGGATGAAAAAACAACACGATGGTTCTCACCATATGCAAAATTACTCTTAAAAGGTTGTGAATTTCAGAAACCGTTCAACACGATTAAGTTTTGCATTTTTGATAGCTTTCCAACCGTATATTATTTACCCCATTTCGACAAACTTATAAAACAATAGCGTTCGAAATCAAATTTGACCGTATTCGAATTGGAGTTTAAACCATAAGGAATTAGAAAAACACTTATATATGAAAAAGTTGTGCATTTTCCATAGCTTTCCAACGTTGTATCATATGCGTCAATTCGACAAATCCTTTGCAAAAAAACACGAAAATACGTTTCACCCAAAATTTCAGCATTTTTCAAATTACTTTTAAATCTTATAGAATTTGAAAAAACAGTAGTTATATGGAAGAAGCGGATTTTCACAAGCTTTCCAACTCCATCTTATTTGCTCAATCCCGAAAATCCTTTTGAAAATTAAGTCCAAAATACGATTCACGTTTTCGGTTTTGAAAAAAAAACATTTTTTTCAAAGCTGCTCTTAAACCATGATGATTTTGCAAAAACGTTCAATATACTTAAAATATAGTTGTCAAGAGGTTTCCAACGATATATTACACGCCCCGTTCCGACAATGAAATTGCGAAATTATTTTGAACTGAAGAAGACGATCTGTTCAACAGAAATGAAAGCATCAGTTCAACCGCTCGAATTCATAAGTTCAACCGCTTTAATTCATCAATTCAATAATGGTAACAGAATAATATTATGTTACGCGAAACAGAATATCCCAGATGAATATATATACATAAACACTATTCTGATCACGGGGTCAGAATATTATTCTGATCACAACCTGAACTTTCTGAGTTACACAACCTGAACTTCCCTCTGTAGGAACCCGACCTTCGGGCTATCTTCGCAACCATGTCTCCCCGCGTAAATTATTCTGGCCAGTCGTGTTCTATATGTTGTAAGTGTAATATGCAAACATTTTTTAACAACTAAATGCCCATTTTAAATAGGAATCTCGCTCATTGGCGGATTTTGCTCTTGGGTCATGATGAACATGCGTCTGTTGCAATTTAATTGACTGAGTTGTTTGACCTGAACTTCCCCCAGTGCTAGGCTGAACTTCCGCCAACATTGCCCAAATGGGGCTTGCGATATGTCGTTGGAAAGCTATGGACACGAGTATCATGACCCAAGTTAAATTTTTGGCAAAATGTAAGCGGCTTAAGAGCTGTTTTGTAAACTGTTTTTTCTTCATACAAAAAATGTGAATCATATTTTTTATCGCATTTCTAACCCGTTTTTTGGAATTAGACAAACAATATGGCATTGGAAAACTGCTGCAAAACCGCTCCTTCCGCATGTTGAAAGTGTTCTCTAATTCCCTATGGTTAAAGAGTAATTTGGAAAACCGTAAAATTTCGCAAGCCAAACAGCCGAGTTAGTATTTTCGATGCCACTTCTAAATGGCTAATCCAATTGAGGCAAATGATATGGCGTTGGAAAGCTTATGAAAATGCGCTACTTTTTCATGTTGAATGTTTTTTCTAATTTTGAACGGTTTAAAAGTAATTTAAAAAACGCTACAAGTTCTACCAAGTTCGTATTTTCAAGCTAATTTTTTAACCGTACGTCCGAATGCAACAAATGATATGGCGTTGGAAAGCTTGAGGAACGAAACTTTTCGGTATATATTGTTTCTCCCAATTCTTTACGGTTTTAAGTCAATTTTGAAAATGGCTAAAAATGTTTTTTGGCTGTAATTTGTACAAACTTTATCAGAATGGGGCAAATAATATACCTTGAAAAGCTACGGAAAATGAGAAACTTTTTCATGTAGATGGTTTTCTCTGATTTCTAGCCGTTTTCAAGTAATTTTGAAAACAACGAGATCATGCGTTCTGCCTCTATCGTGAAACGGATTCTTCAAAAATGCACCGCGTGAAGAACTTGAACTTCTCGGCATGTCTACTTGAACTTCACTCTGTTTTTCACGTGCTTTCTTTGCTCGTAGTTGTCCATCCACTCACCGGAATTTAGCAAGTGATATACCGATGGAAAGCTGCTGTAAACACGCAACTTTCCCGTGTTGATCATTTTTTCATACTCGCGACGATTTTAATGGTTTTTCATCTGAAATTCATTCGATGTAGTAGTTGAACTTCCTGATGTTTTCACGTTGAACTTCTGTGACGTATTTTTGTTTGTAATTTTCTCATCAATTCGTCAGTGTTACACAAATGATATTCCTTTTGTACAAACATCTGTCACAATATTTTTTTAACTTTCTCCAACCTAGGACTTGAACTTATAACAACAAAATGTTGGACCTTGCCTTTTAATTCATTTTTCTCGTATTATACACACACCATGTAGTACATGAACTTTTTCCATTTTATAATTTGATTTTTTTATTTTCCTGTTGAAATCAAATTGCCCCCAAATAATAACTGAACTTCTTGGTGGATTGAGAAAATTGTTTTAAAACGCAAAAAACAATTTCATGTTTTTGAACATGGAAATACAAGGTGAACCTCTCTCGCAAGAATTTTTGAACTTCCCCGGACAAAGCACTTAAACTTCTTTCAACAAACCTTTTAAGCTTTTATATTTTTATACTTTTATTCTCACCTAAAATGAATCCTTGCAGTACTTGAACTTCTTGTTATTTTCACTATGAACTTCTGTTATATTTTTGTGTGTACGTCGAATTACACGCAATTGAAGGTCGGATGTCATTTTTGCCGTTTCAATTTTTGAACCTCTTCGTGTATTTTTAGAAATCGCAAAAATTGGAGTTTTTTTTAGTAAATGTCGAACTTCTTCATTATTTTCGATTGAACTTCTTGGTTTATTCGTTGGTAATTGAAAAAAGTCAAGTTTTTGTAATAAATATTGAACTGCTCCGTTTCTTGAAATTGAACTTCTTGGTTTATTTTTTAGTAATGAGGAAAACCTGACTTTTTCATATACATTGAACTACTCTATTAAAAAAATTGAACTTCTTCAGTTTTTTAATTTGGACTTCTTGGTGCTAATCATTTGTAACAGGAAAAATTCTATGTTTGTAATAAACATCAAACCACTGCGTTATTTCAATTTGAACTTCACTGCTTTGTAATTTGAATTGCTCTATTTCTTAATTTGAATTGCTCTATTTCTTAATTTGAATTACTTGGTTTATTCTTTAGTAACGGGGAAAATTATAGTTTTACAATAAACATCAAACCTTTTTTAACTTCTTTTCTGAACCTCCCAAGGTTTCATCCTTGAACTTTTCGTTTCTCGTTAACTCAAAGTTTTTCTTTTGCAATACCCATGGGTTTGTTTGTTGATTTTTTTATTCTTTTGGACTTACATATATATTACTTGGTTTTTATTCTTTGGGAACCTACTGAATAAGAACATAGCCTGCCCATGATGTACAAACATATACGCATAGAAATTGTACGTGCACACTGGATAGTAATACATGAACTCTCTAGAAATTACTAAACTTCTTTGTACATATTTTTGGAGGAAATGTGTACAAATAACTCAAGGCAAGAACTGTGAACTTTTATTTCACCGATGATTTTGAACTTCTGCAATAATAGTTGAATTTTTCACAAGAAAGAAAAGGAAGATGTGGCTCTCTTGCCATGGAACGCCTTCCAACCAAAATTCTAGAAAATGGTCCAACCTAGAAGTTTTTGAACTTCTAAAATAATAGTTGATTTTTTAACCTTTGGCCGTGTACCTTTTATGAACTTCAGTTTTTGACGAATGCCCCTGGTTTTGGGAACTCCTCATCCTTTGATTTCACTAATATTTTTCAGCGATAGTAATACATGGACTTCACTGACTATTTTATTGTCAAGCTACCAAAGGTGTGGAACGACAACGCGCACCACATGCACTTTTTGACGAACCAATTCGTTGAACTATCACACGCGAAGAGGAAGAACTTGTCCGACCGTATCAATTTTTTGTTACTCTAGTGCTCTTCTTGACATTCTCGGGGCACTTTTTTTGCATTTTGTGGACCACGAGAATACATGGCAACTAGTATCTTATGCACATACATGGGAAAATATGTATGTGTATTATTTTTTCTTGCTTATAATTAAAATGCTATTCTCTTTTGAGGCAAAAGCACAAACACATGCGGTGCACACTAGCTGGCTGCAAATCTAAAACTTTTCTTCATGTCATGTGTGTGCGCGCACACACACACGACACACGCGGCAGCAACATAACGCACGCATGCACACCATGCAAACTGATGGAGTTTTGGTGGGCGAACCTGTATAGTTTTTGCATTGGTTTTGCATGTTGAACCGCATCATCTTTAGAAATTGAACTTCTCCTTTCTTTTATTTTCTTAATAAAAACACACCCTTGTAAAGGAAATAAGTATTTCTTTTACAAGTATACATGTGCTTGTACCAAATAATCCAACACGGACAATAGTTTTTTGAAGCACCAACCATAGAACAATTGTTCTACGGTAATTTTCATTAATAATAAGTATATTTACAAAAGAGAGAACAAAAAAAGAACCAAAAGGGTTTATCATATTCCAGTTTTTTCTAACATAAAGGCATAAAAAGTTTACCCACTTCTTAAACACGAACAATTGTACATGACACACTCACGAGACCACACTTATGAGAATTATAGGAAAGCAACGATTCCTCTCTCACTAACATCTGTGATTTTTTTACATGACACACCACATCATATTCCCTAGGGAGCTGGCCTGCAAGGACATCCCGGAATCTGGTGGTGCTGAGGACCGTGAACAGAAATGTTGCCTGCATGCAAGATGAGACCAAATCAAATGCAAAATTATTATTTTTTTCTATATTTTAACGTCATGCAGTTTCATACCTGAACTTCCACGGTTCTGTTTTCCCTCAACTTTTAAGTTGTAAAACATTAGAGCTTGGGGATATGCATTTTTGATAGTGGGCGCAGAAGTTTGGAAATAAAAAATACACAGAGAGTAGCAATTATTCATCACATATTCTGCCAAAGATACGTAGCACGAGATTCGATCTCTGAAAAGACAAGATGATCCACTCATGCCATCTGATGTAGATGATAAGGGGCAACTAGTATACAAGAAAATTTAAAAACAAGAAGCTAACACTAGTTTTGGATCCAAAACTACTATAAAAATAAATTTCAATTAATATATCAATAAGTTCAGAGAACTATACAGGTTCAGTGAGAATAGAGGAATGCATGGAGAATTTTTTTGGGAAAATTGATTAACAATGAAAAGAACACAAACATCCATTATGCAAAATAACATGTTATCAAGATTTCAGAAAATCTTTCGAGAGTGTATTTCTGAATATCAACGTCTTATTTCCCCCCTGCAAGAGTCATAGGATATACTAATTTACACCATTGTTCTTACTTGGACGGTGTCCACACCCCAATCTGGACTGCAGCGAGACGCATGGAGCACCCAGGATCTTGACTACAGGTTGCAACTTGTAGGCACCAGCACGGCAGCTACGAAGGCACATCACGGACGCGACGACAGAATGGCTGCTGGACGACATACAAGGCGGACGAGGATGTGCATGCCTCTGTCTCAGGGAGTCACCGACGGGAGGCCGCGTTGACCTGGTGCAAAAGCTCGGCCTCACACCATCTTGGCCGGTGACGAGCAGCGGGAGGAGCGACCTTAGAAACGAGCAGTTGAGCTCGACCTGAGGGGCAGCGAGTTTTTCTGAGCTCGCCTTATCGCTGAAGACCAAACCCACCTCAACATGTTCGGAGTTAAAATAATCAGGAACACAAGTAAGGCATTAGCAGGTAACACAGACCAAGCAAACTAAACACACACAAACTTCAACATGTAAACCATGTTTCACTTTTTTCTATAATTTGCTAGTTGGGGATTGACATGAAGTGCACCGTAATAATGAAGTTGAACTTTCCCAAACAACTATTATGCACCTAGTGAATCAACGATACATCATAAGAGACGGTGCCTGATCACGCAAAAGCGGACATTCCCCCGAATCATGTGCGGGCTTGCCACAAGCATCACAAAGTTCAGCCACGCACTCAGCAATAAAATGACCCTTGTCTCCACAAAGATAGCACAACATTTTCTCCTTCTTGCGTGCCCACTTGGACGCCCTATCCGAATCAGCCCTGTCTGTCACCTCCACTGACACTGACCCCATGGTCTCATTCCTGGGTAACTCAGCATTAGCGAATGGATTTTAGATATTGAACTGAACCGAAAGAAGAAACTTGACATCACGTACATTAGCTATTGGTTTGAGCTTTGTTTGTTCAGATTTCTGAAGTCATGCAGCAGTTATACCTGAACTTGTGTGACACATTTTTTATTCAGTTGAAAGCGTCTAATTTTTTCAGAATATGCTACATGAAAAGAGGAAGGGTGGAGGCATTGAGATGCATACCTAAAGCACACACGCATCAACCGCACGGATGCACACATGTGTTTGATGGCGGTGCTGCGACCTATGGTGTGCTTGCTGCCTTGAATGTGCATCATAGCATTGGCCTGCGACTGGAGGGAGAACGCGGCCTGCAGCTAGAGGAGGACACTACTTGAAGCTGGAGAGATGCGAGTGCGCGCTCGTGGGTGACGATGGCCAGACCTCATCGTTGCGATGGTGAATGGACTATGGTGCCGACGGTGAATGTCCTGGGAGCTGCTGTGGCTCGATTCTGCATAAGTATCCGTTAATAAAAATATGAGCCGTGTACTATCAGCACAAACCACTTCTATAGCTATTCATCTCACTAGCATTTACATAAACTACTAAGTAGCACAAAAAAAGGCTTGCATTAGTCGAGCGCAAAAAATCACCTCTGCTGGACGCACATAGACTGCTGATGTATTTTAAACTTCCATGGTTGTGCAGCAAAATAAGAAAAAAAAACTTTTGTCATACTAATAATTTGTTTAGAAAAGAATTTGAAGTATGTTTGAAGCACACAAAACTGGCCAACAATGGCCACCTAGGGATTTATACTAACACCCACGAGGCACAAATGCTACACACAACTCATGAGATAATTTCCTACACAGAGTGCTTCAGAGATAACTTACAGTTTAGTATGAATTATGTGTAAAAGTATCTAGCCCCAGTACTATGATGAAAAGAAACTTTTTGGAGGTGGAATAAGACATCAAAGATCGGGTGGACCGGCTACACCTCCTCCTCTAGACTGATTGCTCCGGCGAGGTGGAGCTGATGGAGGCGGAGAGCATGAGCGGCAGTAAGTTATCGCAGAAGCAACATAGATGGACTAAAGCTCTACGAATTCTAGAACTTATGAAAAAATGTGCAGGCGGAGCACATATATTAGTACTAGTTATATCGAGAGGGTTTACTTCAACCCCTACATTTTTCAATCAACTCGTTATTCATTAGTACTAGTATGACTGGACAAGAAGTGCAAAATTGTAGCAACACACAAATTGAACTTACATAATTTTTCTTTGAATTTATTTTAGGTGATATATCTAAACTTACATAATTTTGAAATGTGAACTGATGATATTTTTGCACACGCACCCAACTATTCTGTATTTTTTCATGAACTGACCAAATAATACACCTAACTAATAATAATTTTAGTACAGAAAACAAGTCTCTTCTCTAAGCATTAAGACAAACACGTGTCGAACAACAAGCACAAGACAGCAATGGCGCTTGAGGAGCAGGGGGGAGATGGATAGTACACACAAGTGCAGCTCAATGATACCATATGCTACAGAACAAATTTGCCACTTGGGACTGAAGAAAGAAACCACACAAGATGAGCTGAAAATCATAATAGAATGACCATAGCTACAATATGAACTGAATATACACCAGAGGAGCATGAACGTCTAGGGGGAGATGTGGAAAGGTTGATATGGGCACCTCCCGAGCTGCGGCATCGAACGGCTTGGCGTTGTGTCGTTGAATGATGCAAGGTGGCAACAGTGAACGGAGGGCATGTCAGCTTGGTGGTTGTCGCGCTGGAGATCGACATCAGGGACGCTGTAGTAGAAGAAGTGGGTCACGTCGGCGACCTGTGGCTATGGGTGTAGGTGGTTCGCTGGAAGACCGGAGCTGGGGGAGATGGGAAACAGGGTGGCGGCCGGAGCCTATGACTGCAGTGAGTGGTCGGGGAGCTTGATGACGAGATCAGGAGGAGATGGGGGCGATGGAGGCTTGCGAAGCGGTGACGGCGCCATGGCGCTGGCGGCTAGGAGGTTGGGTGAGGGGCGGCGACGCGACCGGCAACTAGGAGGTTATGTGCGGGGCGGCGACGCGGTAGAAGGAGCGGGGAGGTGGGACGGTAGCGCGAAGCAGGGGACGGCGCTCCGGTGGAAGCAACGGGGAGGCGGGCCGGTGGCGTGGTGGAAGCAGAGGGCGGCGTCGACGGCGGGTGGAAGCAAGGCGCGGAGCTGACGGCGCGTGGCAGTAGGGAGGCAGGGCCGGTGGCGCGTGGGAGTAGGGTCGGCTGCCGGCAGCGGGTGGAAGCAGGGGGCGGAGCTGGTGGCACGTGGAAGCAAGGAGGCAGGGGCCGGCGGTGCATGAGAGCAAGGGGCGGCACCAACGGCGGTGGAAGCAAGGGGCGGAGCTGGCTGGGATGGGAGGAAGAAGCTGGGGAGTGGGTGGGCTTTTTCTGCCACATCAATAGCACCGGCTTGTGCAAAATGGATCGGGCCTCAGGGACTAATAGTAACAGAATATACTGTTACTAGTAACAGAATAGTCCAATCCTATATATATATATATATATATATATATATATATATATATATATATATATATATAATGACTCAAATATAGCAAACGAGATCTCAAATGCACTAGAAAATCGAACCATAGGGTACAATCGTTATTTCTTACCATGGAAAAAAATTCGAGGCAAAACAATGAACTCATGTTTTCATTCAAATGAAAATATGATGTTAGTTCATGTAAATGTTTTCAAATAGCACACGGTTCACTCATGAAAGCCATGTGCCTACTAAACCATGGCCGATGCCCCCCTACCGCGCGCGGATCTGAGTTGTGTGTTTTTATTGGCCAGAACCCAAACCCCATGGATCATACGTCTGCACCGTTGGATTCTCCTTGATTGAACGACAATCCTCATCCCTTTCGAGAGCACATGCAGTTCCGGTTGTGATTTTATTTATATCCACAAAATGCACGTTGAATTCAAAAAATGTCTTAAATATAGCAAACGATACCTGAAATGCGTTAGAAAATCAAACCCATGGTATAATGGTGATTGTGTACCGTGAAATTTTTTATGAGGCCAAACGATGAAGTCACCAGCCACTGGAGTTTGAATTGACGCGTCTCCTTTTGGAAACCATGATCCTTCTTGTGAGATGCTCTGGTTTCCAAGAAGCGGTCTTCAAAACTTGTGCCAAACTTCACCAATTTTTTCCACAAGGTCATGAGAGCACGCCACGAGCACACGCCTATTTTGGTGATGTTTGGACTCCATCTGAATTTCCTGTAATTAAAGTACCAACTAGGCCTACGTCGGTGGCCGCACCTCGCGGCCGAAATGTTTTAAACTTCTCCGTGCTTCTCGGACAATTGATGAAAACTCGCAAAGCGACACACAAATTATTTGTACACCTTCTTTGCTAACTAACACCCAGATGTAGTTGTAGTACGGTTTTGATTATATATGCACAAAATACAAAAAATGACTTAAATATAGCAGATGAGACCTGTAACGGGCCAGAAAATCAAACCTAGGGTATATACGTGATTGTTTACCGTGAAAAAAATTGGAGGCGGAACGATGTAGTCACCGACGATTGGAGTCTGAAGTGACGCGTCTCCTTTTGGAAACTATGATCCTTCTTGTGAGATGCTCCGATTTGGAAGGTGCGAGCATCAAAACTTGTGCCAAACTTTACCAAAAAATTTCCATGGGATCCTGAGAGCACGCCACAGTGACACATCGATTTTCGTTATTTTTGGACTCTATATGCATTTCATGTAATTAAAATA
The DNA here is from genome assembly GCA_021605205.1 of Aegilops longissima. Taxonomy (NCBI): domain Eukaryota; kingdom Viridiplantae; phylum Streptophyta; class Magnoliopsida; order Poales; family Poaceae; genus Aegilops; species Aegilops longissima. The sequence continues at coordinate 257,316,385 of CM038679.1, forward strand.
ACAACAAGGCCTACGCCTCTGGCCGCACCCTGCGGCCGAACTGTTTGAATTTTTGTCCCGTTTCTCGGACAATGAATGAAAACTCACAAAGCGACACACAAATGATCTTGCTAACACCCACGTGTAGTTGCGACGATAGCAAACGACTCAAATATAGCAAACGATACCTCAAATGCACCAGAAAATCGAACCATAGGGCACAGTGGTGATTTCTTACCGTGGAAATAATTTGGAGGCGAAACGATGAACTCATGTTTTCATTCAAACAAAAATATGCTATTAGTTCATGTATTTTTTTTCAAATAGCATGCGGTTCACTCACGAAACCCGTGTTCCTACCAAACCATGGACGATGCCCCCTCTGCCGCGCGCGCGATCTGAGTCGTGTGTTGTGATTGGCCAGAACCCGAACCCCACGGATCATATGTCTGACCGTTGGATGCTCCCAGATCGAACGACAATCCTCATCCCTTTCATCGGCACATACAGTTCCGGCTAGGATTTGATTTATATGCCAAAATGCACGGTAAATGCCAAAAAATGTCTTAAATATATCACATGAGACCTGAAATGCGCCAGCAAATCAAACCTATGGTATAATGGTGATTGCTTACTGTGGCGAAAAATTAGAGGCGAAATGATGAACTCGCGTCTTCATTTAAAAATTAGCACGTCTTCATTTCAAACGAAATTATGTTGTTTGTGCACACGAACGCTTAGAGGCAACCGTGTGCATAGGCCTTTCCGCATGGCGGGAGGGATATTTTTTCACCCTTTTCACCTAGGCCGCCAACACCCCCCCCCCCACCGCCCGCCCGCGTTTCACTCAATTAGTCTACCCAATCACCATCGCCAGCTCCCCCCTCCCACAGATCCACAACAGAACCCTCTCCGGCACCGGCGTGCTCAACCCGGCCATGTGCCCGCTCTTCGTGCTCAATCTCCATTGATCAAATTATTACGCGTTGCTCCTCACAGTGAAGTGGCAAAACCCTACGCCGGAGATGACAACTGAGTGTAGACGGCGTGTTCGGCATACCAAAGTCAGCCTCACCGTGTGCAGTCACTATCATCATGGCTATAGAGCTACCCTGCTTACAACTAGCTGTGTTCTAGATAATCCCCGAGTGTTGCCACGAGTAATAATAAATATCGTACTCGAGTAATGGATATATCGTTGCCGCACCTATGCAAGCGAATATTTATCATAACATAGTACCTCGTGCTGGATAGTCGTAATATTACAAGGTTCAAACTGATATTACAAATGCTAGGAGTAGTGCTGCACCTACGAAGAGGGAATTATTAGGAAGTTTACATAAGAACTTTCGTTCTTTAGGTGGATGCAGCATTATCGTACAAACTAAAATCCACCGCCCTGACAAGTCACTAATGGGCAAATAAACTTTTGAGTCTCTTGTGAATTGATGTTTCAAAAACAAATTTAGCTTCTATGGAGCCTTTGGCATTTAGGCTTAGACGCTTGTGGTGATCAACACGCTATTCATTGTTGCGCCAGAGACGCCAAACCTCATTACCTTGAGCACACTTGCCTCCAGAACAAAGAACCTGGCCAATTTCATCTCAGATGTGGTGCCTCGGTAGTCGATCAAATCAATTTCTATAAGATGGATATGAAGGCATTCGATGAGATTATTATATTGCAGCACATTTTTCACTTTCGGGTCTTCTTTTATCTGCAAAAGAAGATAACATATTAGAGAAGCTGGCTATATAAGATTGTCATGTCATCAAGAGCTACCAATATCATTCGCTCATACGATAGGGTTGGCTCTAAGGCTACTTATAATTTTTCACTCTCTCTCTCTTTTTCTCTTAATTTCCTCTCATTTACTCATTTTACCTAGGAGCACGTGAAGAGGTTGGCCACAGTGTAAGCATTTGTTGCCAGTATAATAAGCCATAGGATAGGAGTCCTTGCATGCATGCCGCCGCGCAGTGGTGTAGTGTGTGGTTGTCGTAGTGTGTCTATTACCGCGGAAGAAGTGTGCCCTCAATTTAGTAGCATGCGGGGTGCTACCACGAGTGGTTTCAACTTTGTTTATTTCATAGTGTGTCAGATGGGCCTCTAGTTTATTTATTTCACCCACTGCCACATGGGCCAGCATACCAAGATAACACGAGCTGACAAGGCACCATGTAGACTGGTTGACCGGTCAACTAAACAATAACGAAGCTATACGATGACACAGTTACCGTATAATCCCTTGGTAAAGAGAGATCGAGTGAGAGGGGAGGCCCGTGAGAGATAGTAGAGAGAGAGAGACAGAAAGAGCTACTCCCTTCGTTCGATAATGTAGTGCCTATAATTTTTTGAAAAGTCAAACTTTGAAACTTTGACCAAGTTCATAAAGAAATTACTTATATTAAAGTACCAAAGATATATGATATGAACTAAGTACATATTGTGATGAATCTATTGATCATTCCAGATATAAATGTTTTTCTCCACATATACCTGATCAAACTTTTTTGAGGTTTGACTTTTTGAAACATCCATATGTTATGGACGTGAGAGAGTACCTAACTAGAGAGAGAGAGAGAGAGAGAGAGTGTGTGTGTGTAAAATAGAAAGAGTGATTGTGCAAAAAGTGTGTGCGTGTGTGTGTGTGTGAAAGAGACATGGAAAAGACACGATAAAGTAGAAAAAAGGTGTGTGTCTTATGAAAACATATCACGCATGCATTTTCAAGAGCGGAAGCGAGGTGACGAGATAGTGTGTGCTTGTTTGCAACGGAGAGAGAAAGGCCCCTGCACGTAGCAAAGAGAGGTCTGGCAAACAAGGGAGAGAGGTCGAGAGAGACATATGGAGAAAATGCAGGCATGGGGAGGAGAGATTGTGTGTTTCTAATAGAGAGATCCCCTGGAGATCGTGATGGGACTACATGGGTGGGAGATCGAGTGACAAGGTGTGTGCATGATGGAAGATACCCCGAGAGAGATAGTGATGCGGAGCATCCCTCCATCATCCCGATGGACACTACTACAACTCATCAAGCACCACGAGGAGGACCAATGACAAGAGCTCGCGCACGTGCCATCGAAACCGAGGTTAACTCTTTCCTCTTTGAGCTTCATTCGGATTCACATAAGAGTTGGATTCTACCTCAAATGGAAACCTTATGCATTCTTAGGTACCACGGAGAAGTCCATGAAGAATCTAGGAGGGAGACCCAAGCAAACATGGAGAAGGAGCAGGAAGAAGGACACGCGAAGCACGAAGAAACGGAGGTCCCGGACTACCCCGGGTGCCCGGCCACATGCAGCCCCGGGTGCCCGGCCACTGGCTGGGAGCCGCCCCTAGACACTCCGTGTACCCAGCCTGGAAGGCCCCGGGTGCCCGGCCCCTACCTTGGCACTGGCCTTGGCCGCCCCGGGTGCCCGTCCCCTGCTGGCGCGCCTCCACCCATCCGGGTGCTCAGGCCTCACCCAGCGTGCACGGCCCTCTACAACCGCCAAGGGCGCGGCCCCCTGGACGCCTCGGGTGCCCGGGCCTCACACCCCCGGGTGCCCGGCCCTCCGTCTCCCGGCGACCCCCGGGTGCCTGGACCCCTTGACCCCGGGTGCCCAGACCCTCCATCGTGGCTACGCGCATTTCGGGATAACTTACCCATGTACCCTTGTTTTAACCCCAATTCGTCCATAGCCTATAAGTACTCCTCATCTAGCTCATTTTTAGGGTTAGCAAAGTATTTGATAGACATTAGAGAGCTATTCTCCTTGTATCCCCTCTTCTTGGAGATCAAGACCCCTCTTTGGGAAGAATCCTTGTGGATTATCAAGGCCTCCTCTGGAGAAGATCAACATCAAGACCTCGTCTCCTTGGAGTGGGAAGAACTTTACCCTAGTGATATATATATATTTCTCTGTTTTGGAATATTTAGAAAAATAGAAAAATAAGTGGCAGTCCGGGAAGGACACGAGGCCTTCACGAGGGTGGAGGGCGCGCCCTACCCCCCTGGGTGCGCCCCCCTACCTCGTGAGCACCTCGTGTGCCCTCCGGACTGCGTTTTCTTGCACGATACGTATTTTGGTCGGTAAAAATTCATTATATATTCTCCCGAAGGTTTTGACTCCCGTATCACGCAAATATCTCATGTCCTTGTTTCGAGCTGTTTTTCTGACAGATCTAGATCATCATGACGTCCCCAAGTGCTTCCAAGGACAAGTTCTTCGAGAAGGTGATCAACCCTTACCTCGCGGAGGTGTTGCGACACCCTCAAACCATTGAGATGCGTGATGGGTTGCTGCACATCCGCGATGTTGAGGGACCAAAGGGAACCGGAAGCATGGAGGCGAGGCTCGAAGCAATGGAGCAACAAGTTTTCAAGTGCCAGGGGATGGTGGAGTGTGGAATTAACGCTAGCCACAAGGTGCTCGTGGAGTTCACCAACAACTACGAGCCGGATGCCAAGAACACCGAGGAAGCCATCTTCAAGCTACATGAGAAGATCGAGCACCTCCAAGCCCAAATCTATGATCTGCAAAATCAAAACTGTGAGTATGAATATAGATTTAAGAGGATGAGTTTGGCTGCAGATCTGAGGATTTCGGAGACTCGATCATCCTTCTATGATGGTGAGCCTATGCCATGGAAGGTGGACGACAAGCCCGCATCATCAACAACACCTCCACTTCCTTCACCAGCAAAGGAGATATAATCACATGGGTATGGGCACTCCCCTTGGCAACCGCCAAGCTTGGGGGAGGTGCCCCGGTATCGTATCACCATCACAACTCCTATCTTTACTGTTTTTCTTAATTCGGTCCTATTAGTAGTATCTTGATTTAGTAGAATAAAGTCATGGCATAATCTAGTTTTGAAGTTTGCTTTATGATCCCTCTATGTAATCGAGCCTGTGAGCTATATATATATAACAAAGATTAGTGTTGAGTCAAGGGCTTGATTATTTTACCATGATCTTGGGTGAATAAAAGAAAAGAATAAAAAGAAACAAAGAGTTCATATTGATCTTATTGAAAGTAATGACTTCACATAGAAAGAGTATGATGATTAAAAGTTGTTGGAAGTTGGCAAATATAGCTTTGGTCATCGTTGCAATTAATAGGAAGTAATAAGGAGAGAGAGGTTTTACATATAGATATATTATCATTGACATCTTTTATGATTGGGAGCAATCATTAAAATATGACATGCTAAAGAGTTGATGTTGGACAAGGAAGACAACATAATGAGTTATGTTTTCTTGTATCTGAGATAAAGCATGTTGTCATGGATCCTCTAACATGTTGAGCTTGCCTTTCCCCCTCATGCTAGCCAAATTCTCAGCACCAAGTAGAGATACTACTTGTGCTTCCAAATACCCTTAAACCAGTTTAGCCATGAGAGTCCACCATATCTACCTATGGATTGAGTAAGATCCTTCAAGTAAGTTGTCAATGGTGCAAGCAATAAAAATTGCTCTCTAAATATGCATGATTTATTAGTGCAGAGAAATAAGCTTTGTACGAACTTGTTGTGGAAGTAATAAAAGCGACGGACTGCATAATAAAGTTCCACATACAATGGGCAATATAAAGTGACGTTCTTTTGCATTAAGATTCTGTGCATCCAACCATAAAAGCGCATGGCAACCTCTGCTTCCCTCTGCGAAGGGCCTATCTTTTACTATTATCCTCTACCTTATGCAAGAGTCACGGTGATCTTCACCTTTCCTTTTTCATTTTATCATTTGGCAAGCCCAGCATGTTGGAAAGAACATGATATATATATCTAATTGGATGTAGGGGAGCATGAATTGTTGACATTACCCTTGAGGTAAAAGGTTGTGGGGAAAAACTATAAGCCCCTATCTTTCTCTGTGTCCGATTAAAACTCCTTAACCACAAGTATTGCGTGAGTGCTAGCAATTATGAAGGACTAAGTGATAGTTGAGTATGTGGACTTGCTTTTAAGCTCTGACATAGACTCTTTCCGATGTTATGATAAATTGCAATTGCTTCAATGACTGAGGTTATACTTTGTTGGTGCCCAATAAAGTTTTTGATTCATACTTTTGCATTGTGAAAAGATCATCACTTGAACATAAGTAATCATATGACAAATCTATATATGTTGCTGTTATGAGAATAATCATGATGCCTTCATGTTCGTATTTTATTTTTATCGACGCCTCTACCTCTAAACATCAGGACATATTTATTGTTATCGGCTTTTCGCTTGAGGACAAGCGAGGTCTAAGCTTGGGGGAGTTGATACGTCCATTTTGCATCATGCTTTTATATCGATATTTATCGCATTATGGGCTGATATTTCACGTTATGTCACAATACTTATGGCTATTCTCTCTTATTTTACAAGGTTTACATGACGAGGGAGAATGCCGGCAGCTGGAGTTCTGGGCTGGAACAGGAGCAAATATTGGAAACCTATTCTGTGCAACTCCAAAAGTCCTGAAACTCCACGGAATGTCTTAAAATAAATAAAGAAAAATTGTCACCAAAGATGAAGGCCAGGGGGCCCACACCCTGCTCACGAGGGTGGGGGCGCCCCTCCCCCCCCCTGGGCGCGCCCCCTACCTCGTGGGCCCCCTGGTGGCTCTCCGATGCCCATCTTCTCCTATATGAAGTCTTTCGATGAGAAAAAAATCAGAAGCAACCTTTCGGGACGAGACTCCGCCACCAGGCGGAACCTTGGCGGAACTAATCTAGGGCTCCATGAGCTGTTCTGCCGGGGACACTTCCCTCGGAGGGGGAAATCATCGTCATCATCATCACCAACGCCCTCTCATCGGGAGAGGGCAATCTCCATCAACATCTTCACCAGCACCATCTCATCTCCAAACCCTAGTTCATCTCTTGTATCCTATTCTTGTCTCCAAGTCCGGGATTGGTGCTAGTAGGTTGCTAGTAGTGTTGATTACTCCTTGTAGTTGATGCTAGTTGGTTTACTTGGTGGAAGATCATATGTTCAGATCCTTTATGCATATTATTACCCCTCTGATTATGAACATGAATATGCTTTGTGAGTAGTTACGTTTGATCCTGAGGACACGGGAGAAGTCTTGCTATTAGTAGTCATGTGAATTTGGTATTCGTTCGATATTTTGATGAGATGTATGTTGTCTATCCTCTAGTGGTGTTATGTGAACGTCGACTACATGACACTTCACCATTATTTGGGCCTAGAGGAAGGCATTGGGAAGTAATAAGTAGATGATGGGTTGCTAGAGTGACAGAAGCTTAAACCCTAGATTATGCGTTGCTTCGTAAGGGGCTGATTTGGATCCATATGTTTCATGCTATGGTTAGGTTTACCTTAATACTTTTGTTGTAGTTGCGGATGCTTGCAATAGAGGTTAATCATAAGTGGGATATTTGTTCAAGTAAGAACAGCACCCAAGCACCGGTCCACCCACATATCAAATTATCAAAGTACCGAACGCGAATCATATGAACGTGATGAAAACTAGCTTGACGATAATCCCATGTGTCCTCGGGAGCGCTTTTCCTATTATAAGAGTTTGTCCAGTCTTGTCCTTTGCTACAAAAAGGATTGGGCCACCTTGCTGTACCGTGTTTACTTTTGTTACTTGTTGCTCGTTACAATTTACCTCATCACAAAACTATCTGTTACCATTTATTTTAGTACTTGTAGAGAATACCTTGCTGAAAACCGCTTATCATTTCCTTCTGCTCCTCGTTGGGTTAGACACTCTTACTTATCGAAAGGACTACGATAGATCCCCTATACTTGTGGGTCATCAGGTACCACACCACCCATAACAAATTTGCATCTTATGCATGGATTGACTCACATTATGATTGCCTTGTTTCATCTTGTATTTCTATGTTATCCATGGTATATGAGCTTGTGCATTTTCTTAGCAAATTTGTTGTGATCTTTCTTGATTGCCTCTTCATACATTATGATCACATTGCCCACCATCAATTGCATGATAACATACACATATTGAGCATCAATTGCCATGTTCATGCTCTTGATATACCATCACACTATGTCATCATTTTGAACAATGGTAGAATTTTTAGCTTTGTGCACCTTGCCAATTACCGCAACTTTATGAGCGCAACAAATGCTTTTGCTCCCATGAATGCTTTGCATATCATTCTATATCATCTTGATAAGCTTCATGCGCTTTGTCACGAACATTCTTGCCGAACAGACTCATACTTACTTGATGGACACCTTATGTGCTCTAACCATTGTATTTCCAAGTGTACCTTGTGTTTGCTCATTTTGCATGTATACCATCCCGACGATATCTTGAAGCACTTGGCTTGCGCCATGACTTCCACTCCATCCATGTACAAGCACGTCCATGACTACCGTTTCCATGGTGATGAAGATCATGATCCACGGATGGATCTCTCCCAAGGGGGAGAGATGATGCGGAGCATCCCTCCATCATCCCCATGGACTCTACTACAACTCATCAAGTACCACGAGGAGGACCAGTTACAAGAGCTCATACACGTGCCATCGAAACTGAGGTTAACTCTTTCCTCTTCGAGCTTCATTCGGATTCACATGAGAGTTGGATTCTACCTCAAATGGAAACCTTATGAATTCGTAGGTACCAAGGAGAAGTTCATGAAGAATCTAGGAGGGAGACCCAAGTACACATGGAGGAGGAGGAAGAAGGACACACGAAGCACGACGAAGTGGAGGTCCCGGACTACCCCGGGTGCTCGGTCACATGCAGCCTGGGGTGCCCGGCCGCCGGCTGGGAACTGCCCCTAGACACCCCGTGTGCCCGTCCTGGAAGGCCCCGGGTGCCTGGCCCCTGCCTGGGCGCTGGCCTTGGCCGCCCCGGGTGCCCGGCCCCCTGCCTGGGCGCTCCTCCACCCACCCCGGGTGCCCGGGCCCTCAGCCCCTGCGTACCCGGCCCTCTACAGCCGCCAAGGGCGTGGCCCCCTGGACGCCTCGGGTGCCTGGGCCTCACACCCCCGGGTGCCCATCCCTCCGTCTCCCAGCGACCGTCGGGTGCCCGGACCCTCCACCGTGGCTATGTGCATTTTGGATAATTTACCCGTGTACCCTTGTTTTTCCCCAATTCGTCTCTAGCCTATAAGTACTCCTCATCTAGCTCGTTTTAGGGTTAGCAAAGTATTTGATAAACATTAGAGAGCTTTGCTCCTTGTATCCCCTCCTCTTGGAGATCAAGACCCCTCTTTGGGAAGAATCCTTGTGGATTATCAAGGCCTCCTCTTGGAGAAGACCAACATCAAGACCTCATCTCCTTGGAGTGGGAAGAACTTTACCCTAGTGTTATTTTCCTTGAATTGTTCTTGTATGCTTGTGGATCTCATGTATGCTAATCTAGTGGATGTGTTATTTGGGTTTGTTTGAGTGGTTCTTCTGCTTGTGTTCTTGTGTGTTCATCACTCTTCCCCCCTCCAAGTGTGAAAAGATCCCACCTAGGGTTTCACCCTACAACAAATAGAGGTAGACGTAGGGATGGAAGGAGACAATACGTGTGTTCGTGATGGATAGTGAGAGATAGTCATACTTAGGGGGGAGTTCATGTGCCTATGATGGAGTGAAAGATTATGGTACTTAGGGGGGTGCGTGTGATGCGGAGCATCCCTCACTCATCCCCATGGACGCAACTACATCTTCCTCAACACCACGTGGACCCATGACTCGAGCTCGAGCTAAAGCTATTGAAGATAAGGTGAACTCGCTCCTCTCCGAACTCCCTCTTCCTAATCATGAGACATGGCTACTACCTCATTCGGAAACTCTATGTGTAATCAGGTACTTGGGAACGAGCCAAGGAACAGCTACTTGCAAGAGCCAAGACGACGAGGACCCCAAGCGTGATGGAGAAGAAAAGTTGCTGAAGCTACAGGCATCGGACGACCGACCAAGTCCGGACGTCCGACGACTCCCAGGCCACGGACGACCGACGCCCTCCGGACGTCCGGCAGCTGGGCACCCAAATGGAAATTCACGGAAGACCGAAGTCACCGGACGACCTGTACCAGAGCTGAATCTACGGACGTCCGACGATCCTCGGACGTCCGGGCCTTCCCGAAGCCCCGGACGACCGGCCCTCTCCGGACGACCGACGCACCCGAGTCCGAGCCGAGTCTACGGACGTCCGAGCCCTGCCGGACGTCCGGACCGTCACGAGCCTCCGGACATCCGACGCCTTCCGAACGTCCGGCCCCTGAGTGATCGTGCCTGCGGGCTGGAGCCCTTGTACCCCTTCACTTCGCCCCCATTTGCACTAAGACTATAAATAGACCTCCTCCTCCTCCTAGTTAGAGTTAGCAAAGGATTAGCTCATATTTGTGTGAGAGCTTTGCTCATCCACTTGGTTACCTTCTCCTCAGAGATCGCGCCTCCTCGGAGAAGATCCTTCCAAGAGGATTCAAGACCCCCTTCTAGGGTGGACCCCCATCAAGACCTCCTCACGGAGAAGAACGGCTACTCGTGTATCTTTCCTTTGTTGATTTTGAATCTTGTGCTACCTTATGTGTTCGGTGATCTAGCCCTTGTGTGATCGAGACTTGTCGGTTTAGTGTTTCTCTTGTGTGTTTTTCCTTGTGTTCTTCCGCTCGTTCGTCGTGTTCTCCCCGTAGGATCCCCTCCAAACGTGAAAGATCTTCGACTAGGGCTCCGCCCTACATCATCTTGGTATCATGAGCCACGTTGATCACGTTTTTGGAGCCCCTACCCTGTGTTTTCTAGCTTGATTTTGTTGTTTTTGTCCTAAATCCAAAAATTCCCCACCAAAAATAGCCCCAAATTTTTTTCTGTGATTTGTTGGTGAGTTGAGATTTTGTTGGATTTGGTCCATGGATTTGAGTTGCTACGTGTGGATCTAGCTTTTCCCATCCTCCCCACCCTTTTCCATCCATCAATCCGCTCAATTTTGACCTCACCATCTTCTTCCACCTCAAAATCTCCCCGGCCCAACCTGCGTTGACCCCGACCACCGGACATCCGACCTTTCCGGACGACCGGAACCCCTGTCCCGATTCAAATTTACGGATGACCGGACCCTGCCAGACTTCCGACGGCCGGACGACCGGAAAAACGGACATCCATGAAACCCTGACGAAACTGAAATTGTTCAGTGCAGCCACCACCACCACCCCACCTTCCACCAAATCATCCAAAACCCACACACACCACCATACTCCCCAATACATCCTATGACGATTTTGCCACATTTTGGTCCTTGAGATTTTGAGTTGTGGTTCCCGTGTCCTATTGTGTTTCGGCTATCTAGGTACGGTTCGACTTCATCATCACCTCGGCTCATCTTCGCAAGGGTCACATCATCGCCAAGGACGGTAACATCGTCGACATCTTTGTCATACCTTGCAATTGCATTGATACCCACATGGCCTTACTTTTGTGTAGCTTACCCATCGAGACTAGCCATTGAGTATTGTCGGCAACGTGACTTGTGCACATTAGTGATCATACTCCATAGCATACATACCATACCACCGTGGTGCATATCTTGGGATCCATTTGTGTGTCACAAAGTTGTCATAGCATACACAATTGCTATCTTGGTTCGTGAAGTTTTGCATGAGAAAAGAGCTCAAAAGTGAAAGAGCCACCCAAGCTTTTAAGCAAAGAGGAAAGATAAGTAAAGAGCTTATGAGCAAGAACCATAGCATCATATTACATTAAGATTGTCATATTGGATCATCTTGGATCATAGCACCGAAATACCATACATATAGCATACGTGGGATAGATATAGTTGCATTTTTGCCTAGTAGGTTGTGCACAAGTTCCGTATCCACCTATTGTGCAATCGTGCTAGCGTCTCTCTAGTATTGTGCAACAAGAGCATTTTCGTGGATTCCACATTTTAGCTCACTTTTGGTTTGCATAATCCCACTTATCTATTTGCGTGTGTGTTTCGTGTACCATTATTTGCTTGGTCTACTTGTTGCATTTGCAAATTTGTGAACCTTTTCCAACATTATTGACGCTCACTTACAATTGCATCAAATTTTGTGCCACCATCCTCACCAAGCTCCACCGTAAGCTATTATTAGTGTAGGTGTGAGAACCGACAAGGATTGGTACCAATTGTGCTATTTCATTGTCCGCATTTCAGTTATCTTGATTCATCATCAACATCGGTCAAAGGTACATTGGTATAAGTTCTTATCCTTCTACCACTCACATATTTTTGCTTGGAATGATGGATAGGCCAAGTACTTCTACAAACCCACTCTTCATCGAGCAATACGACGACATGTCTTCAAATGTCACCAAGAGCCACCTCTTTGGTGCACAACGAGCGTTGCACCAAGAGCAACAAGCAATGAGCGACCGCATCGACAACCTTGCGACCGACTTGCGACTCTCCGAGCAACGTACAAGAGACTACTTCGACAACAATTTCGACGCTCACAAGCAAGAGAATGATGCAAGAATGGACGAGATCCGCGCCTTGATGAGGAACCGGCATCATTCCACTTCTTCATCCTCAAGAAGGAGCCGCTCGAGTCGACACTCCGACGACACCTTCTATCACTCAAGTACACCGTCATCGAACACTCTTCGACGAGCCGCGCGTCAAGACCGTCATGCATCTCACAACCCGCTACATGAGAAGCATTCACTAGAGCAAGTCGATGAGCAAGTCCCTCGTCCTCAATCAAACCAAGCCGCTTCTGCCCAAGCTCAAGAACGACAACGACTACGGCACCAAGAGGAAGAACGAGCGCGTCTACACCAAGAAGAACAAGACGCCGAGGCGCAACGTCTTCAACGACAACAACGTGAAGCGCAAGCTCTTGAGGTGCAATGTGCCCTTCAAGAATCAAGTCGAGCCATCGCCAACCGCAATCGTGAACGGTGAAATCAAGAGGAAGCCCTTGGAGAAGAAATCCAAGAGAGGAACTACCAACCCTATGTACAACGTCAAGTTCCTCAAGCTCCTCCACAAGCTCGTCAAGCTCCACCTCAACCTCAAGTTCAACAAGAGCAAGTTGATCATGGTCTTCCTCCACGCCATGAGCTACATGAAGACGATTGCAATCCACGTCAAGGGCGTCATCATCACCATCGCCAACAACACAATGAAGAGGAACGCTATGGAAAGCTCAAATTCACCATGCCCAAGTTCAATGGAAGCAATGACCCCAAAGAGTACCTCTCATGGGCATTGAAGGTCGACAAAATCTTTCGTTTGCACAACTATGAGGAAGAGAAGAAGATCGCTATGGCATCACTTGAGTTCCAAGACTATGTGCTCATATAGTGGGAACAAATCCTTGAGAGGCGACAAGCAAGAGGTGAACCTCCAATCACCACTTGGGCTCAAATGAAAGATGTCATGCGAGCATGTTTTGTGCCAACCTACTACAACCGCGACCTCTTCAAGAAACTCCAACTCCTCAACCAAGGAACAAAGAGTGTTGAAGAATACTACAAGGAAATGGAGATAGCCATGATTCGAGCCAATGTGAAGGAAGATGATGAGCAAACTATGGCACGTTTCTTGAATGGACTCAATCATCTCATCAAGAAGATCGCCGACTTCCAACCATACTCCACCCTCATTGAGCTCGTGCATCAAGCTACAAAGGCGGAACGTCAAGTGCAAGATGACTTCAAGTACGCCAAGTACTCATCCAAGACCTACGGCTTCTCCAACAACCAAGCTTCAACACCTCCTCCAACATCTACATCAACCAAACCTTCTACAAACAACGACGACAAGTCAAGTTACAAGAAAAATTCGACAAGTTCAAGTCGCCCTCCTCCTACTACAAGCAACTTCAAGCAGCGTGGTTCGTCATCTATTCCGACCGATGAGACCATCAAGACAAGCTCCTTCAAGTGTTTCACTTGCGGCGGCCAAGGCCACAAGTCCTACGAATGCACCAACAAGCGCACCATGATCCTCAACGACGATGGCACCTATGACTCAATGAGTGATGAGGAGATGGAAGCTCTTGAGCAAGTGGCCATGCACCGGCGAGTGAACGAAGATGAAGATGACCAAGTCTTTTGTGATGAGGATTCGAGCCCCGCTCTCGTTGTCTCCAAGGTCTTGACTCTTCAACATCAACAAGAAGACGACCAAAGATGCCACATCTTCCACACAAAGGCCGGCATCAACGGAAGGTCCGTTAAGGTCATCATCGATGGAGGTAGTTGTCACAACTTGGCAAGTGAAGAACTATGCTCCAAGCTTCAATTGGTCAAGAGGAAGCACCCGAATCCCTACAAGGTTCAATGGCTAAGTGACTCTGGCACTATACGAATTGAACATACGGTCCAAGTCTCCTTCAAAATTGGTGCATATGAGGACACTTTGGAATGTGATGTGGTCCCAATGACGGTTTGCCACCTCCTTCTTGGTCGACCATGACAATTCGACCGTGGTGTCTTCCACAACGGGCGCACCAATCACTATAGCTTCAAGATGAAAGGGAAGGAATATGTGCTACGACCTATGTCTCCTAGTCAAGTGATAGCCGACAAGCAAGCCACCCATCATAGAGACAAGAGTGAGAAAGTGATCCACCAAAAAGTGAGTGAGAGCCACAAGCCAAACTTGAGCGCCTCTTCGCCTAGAGAGAAAAACCTCATCCTATTTGCCACCAAAAGTGAGATGAGAGAAGTGTATGAGAACCCATCTAGTGTGATGCACTTTGTCCTTGTGTGCAAGGATGGAGAGCCAACAACTAACACCTCTCATGAGCTACCTTTAGTGTTTAAATCTCTTTTGTAGGAATTCCAAGATGTTTTCCCCGATGAGCTACCTCCGGGTCTACCTCCTCTTCGAGGCATTGAGCATCGAATCGACCTCATCTCCGGAGCATCTCTCCCAAACAAAGCTCCATACCGTGTCAATCCCGAAGAAACCAAGGAGATTCAACGGCAAGTACAACAACTCATCGACAACGGTCATGTACGTGAAAGCCTAAGCCCGTGTGCCGTTCCCGTTATACTTGTGCCTAAACTCGATGGAAGTTTCCGCTTGTGTTCCGATTGTAGACCTATAAATGCTATTACCGTTTGCTATAGGCATCCCATTCCTCGCTTAGATGATATGCTTGATGAACTTAGTGGAGCCAACTTTTTCTCAAAAATTGATCTTAAAAGTGGCTATTATCAAATCTGCATACAAGAGGGTGATGAATGGAAAACTGCTTTCAAAACCAAATTTGGTTTATATGAGTGGTTAGTCATGCCTATGGGTTTATCGGAAGCTCCCGGTACTTTTGTGCGTCTCATGCATTATATCCTTCGGCCTTATATTGGAGTCTTTGTTGTGGTTTACTTCGACGATATTCTTGTGTTTAGCAAAATCATGAAAGAGCATCTTGATCATGTTAGGACTGTTTTGCAAACCCTTCGAAAGGAAAGTCTTTATGCAAACATGAAAAAATGCACATTTGGTGTTGACAAAGTGGTTTTCTTGGGTTTTGTTGTATCCTCAAAGGGTGTCCATGTTGATGAATCTAAAATTGAAGCAACTAAAACTTGGCCCCAACCCACCAATTTGCAACAAGTGCGTAGCTTTCTTGGTCTTGCTGGTTTTTATCATCGCTTTGTGAAAGATTTTAGCACAATTGCCGCTCCTTTGCATGCTTTGAGTAAGAAGAATACTCATTTTGTTTGGGGAACTTTGCAATCCACCGCTTTTGATGAGCTCAAGTCTTTGCTTACTCATGCTCCGATTCTTGCTTTGCCTAATTTTGACAAAAGTTTTGAGGTTCATTGTGATGCAAGTGGTACCGGAATTGGCGGAGTTTTGATGCAAGAAAAACGAGCCATTGCATATTTTAGTGAAAAATTATCGGGTGCTCAACTTAACTATCCCATCTATTACAAAGAATTGTATGCTTTAGTGTGTGTGCTACATGTTTGGGAACATTACCTTAGACCGCATGAGTTTGTCATCCATACCGATCATGAAATGCTTAAGTACTTAAAAGGTCAAACTAAGTTGAACAAGCGTCATGCCAAATGGAGTGAATTTATTGAATCTTTTCCCTATGTGATCAAGTACATTAAGGGTAAAGAAAATGTAGTTGCCGATGCCCTTTCACGCATATGCACGCTTGTCACTAAACTTGAGTTGAATGTTATTGGCTTTGAGCACATAAAAGAATTGTATGCTAACGACCCATCTTTTGCTATTCCTTATGCTAAGTGTTTGACGATACTTCTTGGGAACAATATTACATCAAGGATGGTTATCTTATGAGAGCTAACAAACTATGCATTCCCTAGTCTTCTCTTCGTTTGCTCCTTTTGCAAGAGGCTCATGGAGGCGGACTCATGGGACACTTTGACGCGACAAGACATTCGCCACGCCTCCAAGAACTACTTTTGGCCCAAGATGTTCCATGACATCTCACGCTTCACCAACCGATGCTCTACATGTCGCAAAGCTAAGTCTAAAGCTCAATCTCATGGTCTTTACATGCCTCTTCCTATTCCTTATCAACCTTGGGAATACATTAGCATGGATTTTGTACTTGGTTTGCCTAGAACTCAAAATGGAAAGGATTCTGTGTTTGTTGTTGTGGATAAATTTTCTAAGATGGCACATTTCATTCCTTGCAACAAGATAGACGATGCTTCACACATTGCAAATCTCTTTTGTAGGGAAATCTTGCGACTCCATGGAGTACCAAAGACAATCGTCTCCGATCGTGACGTCAAGTTCTTGAGTTACTTTTGGAAGACCCTATGCGCCAAGCTCGGAATCAAGCTCTTGTTCTCATCCGCATACCATCCTCAAACCGACGGCCAAACGGAGGTGACGAACCGCACACTATCCACTCTACTTTGTGTCTTGATCAAGAAGAACATCAAGGAGTGGGAAGCATGTCTACCCATCATCGAGTACGCCTACAACCGTGCAAGACATTCGACTACCGGCAAGTCCCCCTTCGAGGTCGTCTACGGCTTCAACCCGTTGTCCCCATTGGACATTCTACCTCTTCCTCTACAAGAGCGCACCAACATGGATGCGAGTGCACGGGCAAGCTACATCAAGAAGATGCATGAGGATACAAGACAAACCATCGAGCGCCAAGTACAACGACTAGCGACCAAGCTCAACGTCAACAAGCAACCCATGGTCTTCAACATTGGTGATCTAGTGTGGCTACACCTTCGCAAGGACCGCTTCCCCAAAGAACGCAAGTCCAAGCTTCTTCCTCGAGCCGATGGACCTTTCAAGGTGCTAGCACGCTACAACGACAATGCCTACAAGATCGACCTACCTCGAGACAAGTACAATGTGAGCGACATCTTCAACGTCAAGGACCTCGCACCATACCATGGAGATGAAGCTTTTGATCCGAGGTCGGATCTCTCTCAAGGGGGAGATGATGCGAAGCATCCCTCACTCATCCCCATGGACGCACCTACATCTTCCTCAACACCACGTGGACCCATGACTCGAGCTCGAGCTAAAGCTATTGAAGATAAGGTGAACTCGTTCCTCTCCGAACTCCCTCTTCCTAATCATGAGACATGGCTACTACCTCATTCGGAAACTCTATGTGTAATTAGGTACTTGGGAACGAGCCAAGGAACAGCTACTTGCAAGAGCCAAGACGGCGAGGACCCCAAGCGTGATGGAGAAGAAAAGCTGCTGAAGCTACAGGCGTCGGACGACCGACCAAGTCCGGACGTCCAACGACTCCCAGGCCACGGACGACCGACACCCTCCGGACGTCCGGCAGCTGGGCACCCGAATGGAAATTCACGGAAGACCGAAGCCACCGGACGACCGGACGACCCGACTAGAGCCGAATCTATGGACGTCCAACGATCCACGGACGTCCAGGCCTTCCCGAAGCCCCGGACGACCGGCCCTCTCCGGACGACCGACGCACCCGAGTCCGAGCCGAATCTACGGACGTCCGAGCCCTGCCGGACGTCCGGACCGTCATGAGCCTCCGGACGTCTGGCGCCTTCCGGACGTCCGCCCCCGAGTGATCGCGCCCATGGGCTGGAGCCCTTGTACCCCTTCACTTCGCCCCCATTTGCACTAAGACTATAAATAGACCTCCTCCTCCTCCTAGTTAGGTTAGCAAAGGATTAGCTCATATTTGTGTGAGAGCTTTGCTCATCCACTTGGTTACCTTCTCCTCGGAGAAGATCCTTCCAAGAGGATTCAAGACCCCCTTCTAGGGTGGACCCCCATCAAGACCTCCTCACGGAGAAGAACGGCTACTCGTGTATCTTTCCTTTGTTGATTTTGAATCTTGTGCTACCTTATGTGTTCGGTGATCTAGCCCTTGTGTGATCGAGACTTGTCGGTTTAGTGTTTCTCTTGTGTGTTTTTCCTTGTGTTCTTCCGCTCATTCGTCGTGTTCTCCCCGTAGGATCCCCTCCAAACGTGAAAGATCTCCAACTAGGGCTCCGCCCTACATCAGCGTGTCAGATAGAGAGAGAACATGGGGGGAGAGTGTTAGATGGGTCTATGTAGTGCGAGCGAGATATGTGTATGTGTGATCTAGGGAGATGTAAAGTTTGACAGAGATAGAGGAGCCCCGATATGGGTGAGTGGTGTGTGAGGGAGTTGAGAGAGAGAAAGAGATACTCCCTCCATTCGATAATGTAGTGCATATAAATTCTTAAGTCAAACTTTGGAAACTTTGACCAAGTTTACAGAGAAAATTATTTATATCTACAATACCAAAGATACATCATATGAAACTACATCTTGTGATGAATCTAATGATATATGTTTGCCGTTCCAGATGTAAATGTTTTTCTCCACATACCTGGTAAAACTTTGTGAGGTTTGAATTTTCAAAAAATCTATATGCTATGGACAGAAGGGAGTACCTAAGTCGAGAGAGATCAAGTGCGTTTGAAGGAGAAAGAATGAGTGTGCAAAGAGAGAGAGAGAGAGAGAGAGAGAGAGAGAGAGAGAGAGAGAGTGTGTGTGTGTGTGTGTGTGTGTGTGTGTGAAAGAGAAAGGGACAACAAACGTTAAAATAGAGAGAGAGAGAGTGGGAGTGTCTTATGCAAATATATCATGCATGCATCTTCAAGATAGAACGCGAGGTGAGGAGATACACGGAGATACCTAGTGCATGGTTGTTTGCAATGGAGATAGACCCCCCCTATAGCACCTGTCCAATAGAGGTCTCACCAACAAGCGACGGACATCGAGAGGGACGTATGGAGAAGATGGACGCATGGGGAGGGAGATAGGGCGTGTTTGTGATAGAGAGACCCCCTCGAGATTGTGAGGGGACTATATGGGTGGGATATCGAGAGACGAGGTGTGTGTGCGATAGAAAGATGCCACGAGAGAAATTGAGGTAGACCAAGTGAGGGAATGTGATTCGCAGTAGTTTCCTATTTTTAGTTATCTATCCTTCTGTATATTGCTTAAGAACTGCTCCTTTTGTGAGCTGATGTATAACTTTCTATGGGGTTTCATTCGAGAAATCGAACCAGGGGATGCCTCCCTGTTCTTCTAAAAAATGGGTTAAGAGAGACGGTCGGGGTTCTTGAGGCACTGCGTGATGAAGCGCCTCGCCGGTACTCCAGGAGCTTTGGGCGAGAAGACTCCTATTTCACCTTGTCCAACACATTGGTGGTGTCATGGGGGTGGCAGTAGGCGACATACAGTCAACGGTGATGGTCTTGAAATTCGTCACCTGCACGTGGATTTACACGCACCATTTCTATTATCATAGATCAATCTACACACTAGTTCGAATTCTCATGAACACACTATATATGTTAACTACATCACACGCACTCGATCACCAAATTAAATGAAATACCAAGAGGGGCGGAAGAAGATAATGAAGTGGTTCATATATATAGCTGATTGATCCAGCAAGATATAATGCAATCATCTCAATGCCCCTACAACTTACCTGTTGACATCGATGAGCCGATCAACGGAGGTGAGCTAGCAACAAAAGAAAAGATTTCTGCAGCGGCGACGAGAGCATTCCGAGTGGACGGCCTCGACCCCGTGCTTGTGGAAGCTACAGTTGTAGCCGCACGCGGCGTGGAGGAGCGCCTCGGCAGTGTGCGGCCTCGACCTCGTACTTGTGGTAGCTGTGGTCGCAGCTACACGCGGCGTGGATTGTGGAGGAGTGTCATTTGGGGGCCAACACC
This sequence comes from Aegilops longissima, assembly GCA_021605205.1. Taxonomy (NCBI): domain Eukaryota; kingdom Viridiplantae; phylum Streptophyta; class Magnoliopsida; order Poales; family Poaceae; genus Aegilops; species Aegilops longissima. The sequence goes on from CM038679.1 coordinate 257,336,492, forward strand.
ATGAACTTGCGGCAGCTATAAACAACATACATATGGATGCCAAACGCCATGGTAGTGCACCACCTTGTCATCCTGTTGAGGAATAATAATATTATAGCAGTGGTGGAGGCTATAGGAATAGAGCAGATTGGTTGCTTAAAAGGAGGAACATCCCTATCTATTACTCTTCCATCTATTTTCGGTGAGACGCAAGGGTGGTGATACGGACGAGGATAGTGGTGCGAAGGAGAAGCATGATGACATGGACACCTCGGATAACTCCGGAAACCCATCCAACCAACCTCCGCCTAGTGTTGCTCCTACAAATGACACCCATGCAAACATGGTCTCTCGTGGTGCTCCAGGAGGTAGTTCTATGGTTTCGGCAGTAACCTCGTTTAACTCCTCGCCGCAGACACCGAGGGGCATGGAGTTCGCTACGGAACTTCGAGCTAACTCTACATTACGTGGTTGTCTCGAAGTATCTCCACGGGTGCATCAGCAGGAGTCCAATGCCTACCACTCCATGGCCTCTGATTGCATCACTGTCGTTGTCGCCTGCATGGTCGGCTGCATCCCAGGCCGCTGTTCGCACGATAGTACAGTCCACCGACGGCCCGGTGGAGCAACCGCTCATGTCTCCGGAGCGGCTGCAGACGGAGGCTCAGGTGGAGGCCACCCGTTCCTCGGCTCTGGAGAATCCGGCCTTGGTTGTGCAGCCATGGGGTGCTGCATCGATGGCTCGTATGGTGGCGAACCGACACCTATCCCAAGAGGGGCCGGCTTCGGGGGTGCACCCACGTGCTACCGTATGGGTGGCTATCGACATGCCGGCCGCGCTGGCTGCTCACGAGCTAGGACCAGCTGGCCCGCCTTTGGATGTGTAGCCACGTGCCACTGCATCGTTGGCCTCGTCGTTTGAGCAAGCGGTAGACACTATCAGGGAGGACTCCACCATCATCCCCTCCTCCAGTAGTAGAGCCGGCGCCACGACCAACACTGGGGGTGACACCTACATGCCGAAGTTGTTTTCATACGGTTGCCGACGATGGTACTATGGACACAGATGAGGACTCCTTGGCCAAGGCTATGCGGTGCAAAGCAGCGCAGAACCTCAACAACCAAGATATTATGTCGCACTCAAATCCTTTCTAGCTTTTTCCAATGCAACCATCGTTTCTTAGTTGAATAATGTGGGTGTTAGTATAGGAAAGAATGAGAAGGATATTTCTATTTCGACTAACGCTTTGAAACATTTGGAATATGACCGACTAAAAGTTACTCCATATGTTTCTAGCAAGTCACATGTTTCTAGCAAGTCTTATGCCTCCCATACTGATGAGGAGGAGCTGCATGCCACATCCAAATGGTCAGCTAATCTCTCATTTAGTAGGAGCGGTTTCAGACGTGGGCCTAGATGAACCCGGGCTTAGCTCATTGATTGAGCTTACAGCATCCGAACGTAAATCAAAGACTGCACGTTGGAAAAAAGATAGTAAGTCCCATAAGAGGGCAAAATATTCTAAATCTCCTATTATTTCCACATAAATCGAATGTTCTTTAATAACAGAGGTCTTCGTGACTTGGCTAAACATTTATTCATTGGGGAATGTAATAGGGAATAGAATTTAGATTTTTTTTTTTTTGCTATCTCTAAAACGGGGAGATGTGATTTTTCAGTAAGCCTGCTCAACCGTCTTTCTGGTAGTATAGACTTTACTTGGGTTTCACAACCGCCTAGAGGTCGTTCTGGGGGCATTGTACTTGGCGTAAATACAGGGACTATGGGTGTTTTGGCTAGTTCGGATGGTGAGTTTCACGTAAAACTCCATATCCGCAACAAGGTCGACAACTTCACATGGACTCTCTTCCTCGTGTATGGGGCAGCCCAGGATGAGTTCAAGGCCGACTTTCTCCGTGAATTGGTTAATCTGGCGAAAGATAATCCCTACCCCATTCTTATAGGTGGGGATTTCAATTTGCTTCAATTTCCAAATGACAAAAGTTGTGGTAGGTTTGATAATCATTGGCCTTTCCTTTTCAATGTTGTCATCGACAATCTAGATCTCCAAGAGGTTTCCATGACTGAAAGACAATTCACTTGGGCGAATAGTCTTCCGAAACCGACATTTGAGAAACTAGATCATGTTTTAATGTATATCGTCTGGGAATATAAATTTCCTATGGTGTTTGTCCATGCTCTACCTTGTATTGAGGCTATATCAGACCATGCACCCATTCTCCTAACTACTGGTTTTCCACGACCAGAACATAGACGAAAGTTCAAGTTCGACCTTGGGTGATTGCTTCGGCATGGCTTCCATGACATGGTCAAGGAGATGTGGGAGAAACCGGTGGCCGGGCATACCCCTATTCACAAATGGAATAACAAAATGCATGCATTACACAAATTCCTTGGTGGTTGGGCTAGGCATACAGTGGGTATCCTCAAAAAAGGAGAAGCTTCGTCTTTCTTCTATCACTGATGAATTAGAAGCTTTTGCAGAGGTTAGACCTCTATCTGAGGATGAAATCGATATCAAGAGTCATTAGAATATACAGATAGCTAGCATGATGCGTGAAGAGGAACTCAAATGGTACCAACATTCTAACTCACAATTTATCATGGAAGGTGATTTGAATACTAGATATTTCCATGGAGTTGCCAATGGCAGACACCGAAAGAAAATTATTCATTCCCTACAACGGGATGAGGGCACAATTGAGGGGCATGAGCAACTTAAATCTTATATCAATAGTTATTATAAAAATATGTTTGGAGCCCCAGAGGAAGGAAACTTCTCGATGGATGAGTCGCGAACAGATAACATCTCCCCAGGTCTCTGATAAGGAAAATGGCCTTCTAACAGCCCCATACTCTGAGGAGGAAGTTAGAAAGGCGGTTTTCCTAATGGAGCACAACAAAGCCCCTGGTTCGGATGGTTTTCCCACTGAGTTCAATCAAAACTTCTAGGAAGTCATCAAAACGGATCTCCTACTTTTGTTTAGCGACATGCATGCTGCCCATCTAGAATTGTTTTTCTTAAACAGTTAAACTTCGACAAGATTATTTTATTACCTAACGTTAATGAAGCTGAAAGGATACAACAATATAGACCTATTGCCTCCTTAATGTTAGCTTTAAAATATTCACAAAGGTTGTGACTATTATGCTAAATTCGGTTGCTCAACACGTGGTTCGTCCTTCACGGACTACTTTTATGCGGGATAGACACATCCTAGATGGAGTGTTTATCCTTCATGAAACAGTCCATGAATTACGTTAGAAAAAGTTAAATGGGGTGGTACTCAAAATAGACTTTGAAAAAGCTTATGACAAAGTCAAATGGCCATTTCTTCAACAGACTCTCAGAATGAAAGGATTTTTTACAGAGTGGCGCGCTATGACCCATAGCTTCGTTTCTGGAGGTAGTGTTGTCATTAAGGTCAATGGTGACGTTGAACACTATTTTTGACTGAGGAAGGGATTGCGACAAGGTGACTCATTATCGCCCATGCTATTCAATATAGTGGCGGATATGCTAGCCGTCATGATTGGGCGTGCTAGGGTTGATGGCCAAATTGATGGGGTTGTAAATCATCTAGTTGATGGTGGTCTCTCTATAGTTCAATATATCGACGATACAATTTCCTCATTGATCATGACCTCAAGAAAGCGAGAAATCTGAAATTAATTCTATCAGCATTCAAGCAACTCTCAGGTCTTAAGATCAATTTTTATAAAAGTGAATTGTTTTGTTTCCGTGAGGCTCAAGACGAGGCCCACCTATATGATGAACTATTCGGATGCGGGTTGGGCCAGTTAGCGATCACATATTTGGGGATACCGATACATTATTGGAGACTCACAAATGCTGAATCGAAACACAAAGAGGAGAGACTACAAAAAAGACTTAGCAGTTGGAAAGGTAAATTGTTGTCTCTAGGTGGAAGATTGGTCCTCCTAAATTCAGTACTAAGTAACATGGTACTATATATGATTTCCTTCTTCCAGTTGCTGAAAGGAGTTTTACATAAATTGGATTATTTTTGATCAAGATTCTTTTGGCAGGGAGATTGCAAGAGAAATAATCGATTGGCTAAATGGAGTGTGGTTTTCCCTCCCAAAGACCAAGGCGGGTTGGGCATTCATGACCTTTAGGTTAAGAATAGGGCACTCCTCGGCAAATGGTTGTTTAAATTACTAATGGAAGATGGTGTATGGCAAACCTCGTGAGGAGGAAATATGTGGGTTCCAAGGCGGTATCCCAAGTATATTAAAGGCTTGGGGATTCTCACTTTTGGGGTCTAATGGCAAAGAAGAAATATTCCTTCTCTTATGGATCCTTCTCGATTAAGGACGGCTCAAAAATTAGATTCTGGGAGGACAAGTGGCTAGAAAGTGCCACACTCCGAGAATAATATTCGGCTCTATACAACATTGTGCGTCACAAGGGTGATACTATCTCCACGTTAATGGAATCATTTCTGCCAAATGTGACGCTTGAAAGAGATGTATTGGACCCAGACTCCAATCGTGGTACAACCTGCTCCAGCGGTTGTCCACAGTGCAATTGTCACATGGGTCTGATGTATTCCGATGGAACCTACATGGGAATGGACAATTCTCAATGGAGTCTATGTATAAAGCGTTAATCTAGTCTAATGTGCTAGTTGATAATAACAAGATGATCTGGAAGATGAAGATACCTCTTAAGAATAAAATCTTTGCATGGTATCTTCGTCGTGGAGTCATTCTTACTAAAGATAACCTTATTAAGAGGCATGGAAGTCCGCAATGTGTCTTTTGTCATCACGGTGAGACAATAAAACATTTATTCTTCCTATGCAAATTGGCTCGTTCTATATGGCCAGTCATCCAGATAGCTTTTGGCTTGTATCCTCCTTGTAGTATTGCTAATGTATTTGGCAACTGGTTACATGGGATAGATCACAGGTACTCTTCTTAGGGTGGGAGCGCTTGTCGTTATTTGGTCGCTTTGGCTATATAGAAATAATAAGGTTTTTAATGAAAAAAGTACTTCTCTGTTGCAGGTTATCTATAGATGTGCTGGGACTCTTCATTCATGGTCCTTTCTATAACGTGTGGAGAATCGGGACCTGTTTACGGAGGTGTGTATACGATTGGAGGATACGGTGAGGGATACTTTTACGCAACATGGGGGATTGGCCCACCTCCGCTTTAGGAGTTATACGAAGTCTACATGTTTCTTTGTATTTTGCCTTTATTTTTTGTTTGTGCGAGAGGACTTTGTTTGGCTGTGTGCATCTTAGTTATGCAGAGGCCAGATGTCATTCTTAAATCCTTTAAGTAATAAAGCACCCCTTTTCGAAAAATCTGTTTTCGGTGGAAGATGAAGACGAAGTAGATCGGTTGCTGGAAATAAGATAGCCACGTAATTAGTTGGTGGGCCGTGCAAGGAATCGAGGAGAGGATGCCCGGATGTTGGGGAAAGCCGGAGGAAGGGGAAGGGGAATAGAGGGCGACTCTTGGTTACAGAGGCGTCTTCGGTTTACATAGTCGAATCATATGATTTTTTTTTTTAAAAATGTTGACGTGGTGAGCTCCATGATCAAAATAATTAAGAGTAACTGATGACGTGGCAAGGGTGCTGATATGGATAGGCTGTATGTCAAGAGAAATATAATAGCGAGGATGAACTATTTAGGTATTATAAATACAACACCTACTTTTCACTTGTTCCCGTGAGTGGAGAGTCTAGAATGTATTGGGTATCCTACATCTCATTGATCAGGCTTTGGCTATTTATCTTTCAGGTTTTGTGGCGTCTGAAGAAATTCTAAGATGGCCAAAATAGAAGTATGCAGTTCTTGGGCAGCTCGGTTTGCAAGAATAAGAATCAGTTGTCGTCGGTGCATTGTATATACGGTGGGAAAGAATAGAAACAGAAAAGGAGTGAAAATCCTCTTCCACTCCCGAGCTCAAATGAGCTTGGGATGAACAGTAAAATCAAAAATGAAAACAAAGTCAAGAAATTCTGAAATTTGTTTGTGGGAATTTTTGACAAATGTTCTGTATGTTTGAAAATTTTCATCACGAAATGACATTCTTGGAAGTCATAGAAAAAACAAAATCAACACTACAAACTGTTTTCAAAAATAGCTTTCTTGAAGCATCAATTTTTTTACTTTTTTTTTGCCACAACTCCATGGAAGTATTTTCATAATAAAATTTTGCAAGCACACATAAAACATTTGTCAAAGTTTGCCGAATAAAAAATCAGATTTTTTTATTTTTTTCGATTTTACGGTTCATCGGAGAGCATTTGAGCTCGGGAACAGATACTCCACTTCCAGAAATGAGTGAACATTAGACCATCTATAAGCTCAGCTTTTTCTATACATGCAATAACGGCGAATCATGCCAGGAAAATACAGGAAGAACTAGAGGAGCTCGTGAGATGAACAAAAAACCCAGCCAGCACATATAAGATGAATACGGATGCAGCATACTTCGAGGACGGGCCTGGGGCGATTGCGGCGATCGCACGAGAACAAGCTGTGTCGGGTGTAGCTGAGAACTTGGTTTCGCTCCAAAAAAAAGAAAAACTGAGAACTTAGTGCACACACATGATGCAGCCCCAGCGGAAGCCCTTGCGCGGTCTCGCTCTGGTTCACTAGCTGGGATTTTCTAGGGTTATTATGGAGTCGGACTGCCGGGAGATAATTGAAGCGTGCAAAGGTGAAACAGATATAAGAGCACCATACTCAGCGATCATAGCAGACTGATTTCAGCTTGCAGATGGCATGTCACCGATAAGCTTTAAACATTGCCGCAGGTAAGCAAATAATTTGGCACATAATTGTTTTTGTCTTGGGAGGATGAGCCGCAGCAGCGCAAGGTGTGCGCTCGCCACGCCAAATCATGCAGCTGCACAACTCAGAATTTAGGAACGTTGACTGGTCTTTTGTTTTTTCTGACCATCTCGTGTATAGAGTACAGTGGAGGGTAGCCACTCAAAAACACCACTCTTGCGTGCAGAATAAACCATAAGTTCAAATGTCAATTTCAACCAGCTAAACCGAACAACAAATCTCACAGCTATTTATCGAACAAAACAAAAGCAGTTCGTCCACTACATTGAATGGGAGAGTTAGCGACAACTTCTCTATTTAATCAGACATGGTAAGCAGAAGAGATAAAAAAACGAGCAAGCTATCTTTAGCTAAGCCTGTGATTTGTCTATAGATATCAATCCGAATTTGGTACATGTGAAACAAAAAATACAACAAACCCGCATAAAATTTCTCCCTTCAGCAGGATAAATTTCGCTTTAGTACAGATACCATCCTCCAAGTAGTAAAACGAAAGTGTTTTACCAATTGAAGATCATAAGGGGCATTACATCAAGGGGATCCCTCCACCAGCATATTCAACCTCCTGCCATTGAGAAAAATAATTCAATCAGTTCAAGCAACCTACATATGCAGATACACATTCACAAATCCATACAAACTACATTATTACAATATTGGAAATCAACATGTTATTGACTAGGCGTCGTGTTGCACCCAGAGGCAAAAAGGTATTAACAATTTGTGGGAATTGATTAAATTTAGCACAAGTTACATCAGTAAACGCAAGATTTTTCAATACGCATTATGGGTTATAATAGAACCTCATTTCAGCTAATTAGTTGACATGTTGGGCCAACTACAATGCAGATATCATTATCTAGGTAATCCATAATTAAACCTCAGGGGGGACCACATTGCAGCATGGATTTTTACCATTGTTAAAAATGGCGCTCCTAGGCTCTAGGCATAGCAGAACACCTAGCTCACAATTGCGCTTAATGTGCGCACAATTGCGCTTAATGTGCGCACAATTGCGCTTAAGCGTGCGCTTTGGTCAGGAAAGTGCAAGGCGATGGCAAAATGCACAAATAACGTCTAGCACTTCTTCAACTTCGATTTTTATCATGTAAAACAGGAAATGATAAGAGCCATAGACTACTGCAGCCGGTCACAAGATGTTTTGATGCATTTGTGATTAATTTTGCTGGGCCAAAGGCAGTAGTAGTGTCTTATCTGGCACATGTAGTTTAAGAAAATGTTTATTCAACATAGTTATCAACAGAAGCGCAAAGATCTACCAGTGCCCAATAGCATGGTTTACTGGGAATGATCATTATTTCACAGATAAGAAAGTTCTGAAAGAAATCTTTAATGTTGTTTTGCAAGCATAAACGATTCAGGTAAGCTTGATGTCAATATATGGAGAAGGTCCAGGGTGGAGGAGGACGGATGCCATGGCAGTTAACACTGTTTTCGACCACAGGCAAGGAAGCAAACGTGTGGGCTGCTCAAAGCCACAGGAACAGACACAACCCAACTCAATTCAGATTGTTTTTCAGTACACCATACCCAAAGCCAAACTGTTATCCTCTTCAACCAATTCCATACCACCAAAATCAACCCGACTGGAAAATCCAAACCATGTAATCCAGTTCAACCAGCCTCATTAGACCGCCTAATAATGTGGTAAACAGAATCTCACTGTTGTTTGACAAGGCATGTTCTACTGAGATTAGTTGAGATAGATGTTTTAACCCAGTTCACAAGCCCCATAGCTGTTAAGATATAGTCATCTTACCATCTATCCAAAAGACCGATCTGCATATATACACAACACCCCCCTTCACATCTGGCGTGGATATGGAATGACCAACACCTCCCCTCACACCTGACTTGGGCAGAGATACAACAACCCCCTTTAAGTCTCAGTCCCCGCATTTCTCCCAATCATTTATCTCCACCCAAGTCAGGCGTGAGGGGAGGTGTTGATCATTCCATATCCACGTCAGATGTGAAGGTGAGGGGAGGTGTTGCTATTCTGTATCTCCTCTTCCTATCAGATTGGTCTTTTGGGATGGTTGGTTGATAGGAATATCTAACAATAGCAAGGGTGCAGTGCCCTGAATAGATAAACGACATTCCATCTGGCTATCATACATACATAACTGAGACCAATACAAGCTTACTATCAGCGAATAGTTTTAAAACACTAGTGAGCACCAGCCAGCCAATGAAAAAGTACTGCCTAATATGCATACTTAGTCACAAGTCAAAAACAATGAGAATATGGCACTGAGAGGCAACAAATAATTTCGGTGGTATTAGCAACATACCCGAGCAGGAGACAGTGAAGATACCCAGTCTGATGCATTTGTTGGAAGAAGACCCAATGTATTGAGCTGTAGAACAAAATAATCACGTGTCTGAAGTGCTTACAGAAATATATGCAGATTCTGGCTTAACCTGTTATTTTACTAACCTTCCAAACACCCAAACCCATAGCGGCCAAGTTGAGAGCAGTGAAGAGCAACTTAGGTGCAAGTGTATCCACCCTTGGGTCCTTAAATGGTTCAAAAACTGCAAAGATACATAATTAAAAAAGAAAAGAAACAGCTCATTAACACAATCCTGAATCACATGGACAATGAGGTAATCATATTTTGGTACATGATGCCCAAAAGGCTCATTAGCACATCTCTGGAATATGGTAATAGACAATAGAAGCATATATTTCTTGTACCAAAGAGAATCAGACTGAGTGAGTCATGCAGTGTTACAAAACAAAAATTGTTCTTTCCACTTTTTTTGAGAAGTTCTTTCCACTTATTATATCAAGAGAAACCAGGATGGTTATCTAGTTTCAATGATAACTTAGAAATTTGCGTTCAATTTTACCATGGAGCAAACATATGCAAATAAATGATTTTGGTCAACACATAATGAAATGTATCCTCCCTGTCAAAAAATGTGTTTCAATATCAAATATTATCCAAACAGCTAAAGTTATCCACAGAAGAGAACGACTTGATGTATGAGCGACTGGTCCACAGTTACCAAGACCAATGTCAATGTATGGATCCACAATCAGGTTCATGCCAGATTCGATGCTGGGACAGCACCAGGTCTCTGATCCAGGTGGAGATGGATGAGAGGGCGCTTAAGATTAGCTGAACCGTTACATTTCACCATCACTAACTACCACCACATCTAGTCATTGGTGTTACTACTGTAAGCCAGAACTGCTCACACATCACTTGCAACAAGGCTAATACTATCTCTCCCTATCCCCTCTTCTTGTCCATATTGACCTGGATCGCTGACATGGTTCCATCCTGACGGCCAACCTAGACCGACCAACGAGTGACTCAGACCATCGTTGACAACATCAACCCCAATCCCGGTGTCTACGTGCATACATGTCTAGCCTATATGTTAATGCTTTACTGAGTTCATAGTAACATCAGTTACCACCCACTTTTACTACAGAAATCAACAGCATTGACAGTCGACTGTTGGAGTTAACTTGACTCAAGATGTGCATGCATGTGGGCATAGCACCCTGGACATTTAGCTTCCTTAGAGGTGTAACAGTAGCTCGTTGAGTAGATTAGTTGCTTGCTTGCAATGGCACAGTGTGCATCCATGAGTCTACTCAGACAACGCATGCACTTAGATGGAACATGCGGGAGTTCATGAAAGCAGTGAATCAAAGATGTTGTGTATGTCCTGTATATATCCATCCTTGTGACCAATTTGTTTAGAGGGAATAATAGCAAGAACAAGAAAAGGCTAAGTCGGCCAAAAGCATTATTGTTGTGTTTTAAGTGCTTTTCTTCCACAAGAGTAACATGTGTATGTTCTCTCCCAGAATAGGGTGTGTGATACTGGAAGGGTGCAAGATGATAGAGAATAGAGGTGTGAGAAGCAACTTCAACAAAGAGCAGCACACTATCTCTGCTATTCATGATCTATGCCCAGTGCGTTGTAATAACTAGAGGATACACCGCATGTTGCTGCAGGAGTTGGTTGATGAAAATTTGGGTTGATAACATGAGAACCAAAATTTAAAATACATATGACTTAAAATATTTGATTATGTATAGTTGTAACAATATTCATTGAATGTAAGTAGAATAACTGAATAGAAAACATTTTCCCGTGCATGGTTGAACGACGTGGTGGGTCTTTTCCCATGCATGATTGCATGTTGAGATGGGCCGTATCCCATTCATAATTGTATGGTGAGGTGGCATGCTTGCATGTTGAGATAAATAAGTTAGTGGAGATGACTCTCTTAGGTATATAGGTGTCAACGCATGTCAGGCCCTAGCTGAACCAGTCCACCATGACTCGGTCTTTCCCTGTACGCGCACATCGCGCACTACTCCCACTCATGCACGATCTGCACAACGGCTGTAACATGTACCTATATGAGTTGAGGAATACAAGCTCTAGCACTTGCGGTGCTCAATCTCTTTCTCTCACAAGTCTACATGGTATCAGATGCTTCATCTCTCCTAAGCCTCTAACTCTTCCGCTGCCACGCTTTGCACCGGCGCCATGGCCGCACCACCACCACCCCCTCCTCCCCCAACTAGCCATGGTCCCTCAATTCCCCTCAAGGCCGCTGCTCCTAACCCCAACGCACTCCTCACCCCGTCTGCCATTACTAACGCCTCCCAGGACAGCGCCTTGCTGCTACGCACACCGAGCGGCCCTGCCTCGGCCGCAGCGGCCGCCCTCGCCTTGCCGCTCGCTGGGATCTTCATAAACCAGCATGTGCCTTTGGTTCTCCCGCTGAACCCGCCCAACTACACGCAGTGGTGCACTCTCTTTGAGGTCGTGTTCGCCAAATTCGGCGTCACTGATCACATCGTCGATCCGCCGCGCGCGGCCGCGGCGTACTGGCTCCAAGACGACGCGCACGTCGTATCCTGGTTGTACAACCGGGTGAGCCAGGAGATCTTCGGCCTGGTCCATCAGCACAACGCCACTGCCGCCACCATCTGGAGCTCCATCGCCACACTGTTCCTGGAGAATGCGGAGCACCAGGTCGTCTTCCTCGCCACCGACTTCCGCCGCATCGAGCAAGGGACGGGGTCGGTGATCTCCTACTTCGCCAGGCTGAAGGAGTGTGCCGATCGCCTCGCTGACTTGGGTGAGCATGTCACAGATCGCGATCAGGTGCTCAACATGTTTCGTGGGCTTGCTCCTCGTCTCCAGTATGCAATTCCCATCCTAACCATGCAGCGTCCGCTTCCCTCGTTCCTGGCCTGCCGTGCCTTCCTACTGCTTGAGGAAAGTCGTCAGTCTGCTCACTCGGACGGCTCCGCTGACACGGCGCTTCACGTCGCGCGCGCGCCCTCTGGCTACAACCCCGGCTCTGGCTCCGGCGGGGGCGGCGGCGGTGGAGGCAACCGCAACACCGGCGGCAACCGCCACAAGGGCAAGGGAAAGGCACCTGCCTACCAGACCGGCGGGAGTGGTGCTTCTTCGTCGACACCAGCACGCCTGCCCGCTGCACCCAGTGGCACGCCGTGGACTGGCATGGTCCATGCATGGGCCATGCCTCGCGCCTCACGCCCTGTGCTCGCATCCTAGGCCCCGCCGGTGCTCGCCCCATTCGCCGGCTCTGCATCCCACTACCCGGCCGCGCCTCCTGCGGGCGCCCCCATGTACTACGGCGCTGCTGCGCCGCCCGTCTCCAACACTGGCGGGCCTGCCTGGGATCAGTCCGCCCTGATCCACGCGCTCAACGCATTGTCCGGTCAGCCACAACAGCTCCCTCCTGCCGGCGCCAAGTGGTACCTCGACACGGGTGCTACATCGCACATGGCTTCGTCCTCAGGTATAATCGCCAACTCCCGTCCCTCTTCTTCTTCTCGTATTGTTGTTGGTGATGGATCGTCCTTGTCCGTCACGCACACCGGTTCCCATAGGCTTCCCACCACCACTGAACCCCTCTACCTCAACCATGTTCTTGTCTGTCCCGATCTCATCAAGAACCTCGTCTCTGTTAAAGCTCTAACCCGTGAAAATCCCATTAACGTAGAGTTTGATGACATCGGCTTTTCTGTGAAGGAACGACACACAAGGAAGGAAATCCTCCGATGTAATGACGATGGTGACCTGTACCCCATCACTCCGCCCACCAAGCACCACAACTTCGCCGTCGCCGTCGTCGACCTCTGGCATCAACGCCTCGGCCATCCGGGGCGCGAGGCCCTGTCGACCACACTTCGCCATGCCGAGCCTACCGCTGTCACCAAGCCGCCCCACACCTGCCACGCTTGCCAATTAGGAAAACATTCTAGATTTCCATTTTAGATTCCAATCATATTTCAGTACTTTCCTTTCACTTGTACATTGTGATATTTGGACTTCCCACTCTAGCTTATCCGGTTGCAAGTTTTATTTAGTGGTGCTTGATGATTTTAGCCACTTCGTGTGGACGTTTCCCTTGCATGCAAAGTCTGACGCCCTCCCCACTCTGAAACGATTCAGTGCCTTCACTCAGCGTCAGTTCAATCTCCCCCTTCTCGCCATTCAAACTGATAATGGTCGTGAGTTTGCCAACCATGCCTCGCCGGCCTTTCTCTCTGATCTCGGCATTGTTCTGCGCATGTCGTGTCCTTACACCTCGCCGCAGAACGGGCGCGCGGAACGAATTCTGCGCACGCTCAATGACACTGTTCGCTCTCTGCTAGTGCACGCTTCCATGCCAAACGCGTTCTGGGCTGAAGCCCTTGGCGCCGCGACGTTTCTGTTGAATCGTCGTCCATGCAAACCCCGCAACAATCACAACCCCGTTTTTCCTTCTTTATGGCATTCATCCAGACTATTCGGGGCTGCGCGTCTTCGGATGCCTATGTTACCCGAACACCACAGCCACTGCACCTCACAAACTCGCGCCGCGCTCGACGCCATGCGTGTTTCTTGGTTATTCCCAAGATCACAAGGGGTACCGGTGCTACAACCGCGCCACTGGCCGTGTTCTCATTTCGCACCATGTCTTTTTCGACGAGCAACAGTTCCCTTACCATACACCCACACCAGTCGCTCCGTCTATGGACGACGACGAACATGTCCCCCGCCCATTCATCCTTCCATCCTCACCATCACCAGTCACCCCGGCTCCTCCTACGGCGGGGCCTTCCTCACCGCCACCATCTTCCTCACCGCCCGACGCATCGTCCCCGAGTACGCCACCGGCGCCCCCTTCTCCGCCCCCATGTACTGCACACCCTTCGCCACTTGTTCGTCCAGTCACACCCGCGCCGCTCGCGCCCACACACCGTATGGTCACGCGAGCCAAAGACGGCATTTTTCTCCCAAATCCCAAATATGCTCACATCGCCACACATCCATCCATGTCTCCTATTCCCAAAACCGTGCGCGTGGCTTTGCGCGATCCATCATGGCTAACAGCAATGCAGGAGGAGTACCAGGCGCTCATGGCGAACAGGACCTGGACACTCGTGTCGCGCCCTCCCGGCGCTAACATTGTCAACGGCAAGTGGGTGTTTCGGCACAAACTGAAAGCCGATGGCACTCTGGAGCGCTACAAGGCGCGCTGGGTTGTGCACGGCTTTTCCCAGCGCCCCGGCGTCGACTTCGATGAAACGTTCAGCCCCGTCGTCAAGTCTGCCACCATTCGCGCCGTCCTCACCATTGCTGTTTCGCGCGAGTGGCCTGTGCACCAGATGGATGTCAACAATGCCTTTCTCCAAGTCCAGCTCATGGAGCGTGTCTACTGTCAGCAGCCGGCCGGCTTCGTCGACGACGCGCACCCCGACCACGTCTGCCTCCTCGACAAGTCCTTGTATGGGCTCAAGCAGGCCCCGCGCGCCTGGTTCGACCGCTTCACCAACTTCCTGCGCACCATCAGGTTTGTGGCGGCCCGGTCTGATCCGTCGTTCTTCATCTATCACCGCGACGGCGGCACGGCGTACCTGCTTCTCTACGTCAACGACATCGTCCTCAGCGCGTCCTCGAGCTCGCTCCTGCATAGTCTTCAGCAGCGCCTCTTCGCCGAGTTTTCCATGAAAGATCTCGGCCCGCTCCACTACTTCCTCGGGATCAACGTCACGCGTAGTGCCAGTGGCTTCTTCCCGCCCTGCAGCAAGTACGCGGAGGAGCTGCTTGATCGCGCCAACATGATTGGTTGCCGCCAGCCTCGACACTGTGGATACACGCTCCAAGCTCTTGAGCTCCGATGGCGCCCCCGTCGCCGATCCTTCCGAGTATCGAGCATCGTCAACAGACCGCAATACATGACTATGACTCGCCCGACCTCACGTATGTTGTTCAAAGAAGCGTGTTACACATGCACGCCCGCGCGACAAGACTCGCTACCGGTGAAGCGATATCGCGGTACCCGCGGCACTACGGCTCATGGTCTCCATCTTCATCGCCGCGACGCCGGATCTTCTCGCCACTCCGATGCAGATTAGGCGGGCTGCCGGACACGCGTCGGTCGACATCGGCTACGCCGTCTTCCTTGGTGACGACTCATCTCCTGGTCATCGAGCGCCACCCACAAGTTGTCTCGGTCAAGCGCCGAGGTCGAGTATCGCATTGCCGCCAACGCCGTCATGGAATGTCGCTGCTCCGCCAGCCTCCTTGGCGAGCTCCACGCCTTGCTACCCAAAGTGACTGTGGTTCATCGCGACAATATCTCGAGTGTGTACATGGCAGCTAACCCGTGCACCATCGACGAACCAAGCACATAGAGCTCGACATCCACTTCGCTCGAGAGAAGGTGGCTCTCGGCGAGCTCCGTGTGCTTCACGCCCCACATCGCAACAGTTTGCCGATGTCATGACGAAGGGCCCGCCTACTGCTTCGAGGAGTTCAGTCCAGCTTATGCATCCGCCACGGACGCTCCAATGCGGCGGGGTGTCAACGCATGTCGCCCTAGCAGATAGTCCACCATGACTCGGTCTTTCCTCAGACGCGACATCACAAGACTACTCCCACTTGTGCACGATCTGCACAACGGCTGTAACATGTACCTATATGAGTTGAGGAATACAAGCTCTAGCACTTGCGGTGCTCAATCTCTTTCTCTCACAAGTCTACATACAGGATAGGATTCAAAATATAGAAATAAGAATTGCAACATAAGCTAAAATCTGTGGCATGAGGGATATAACTTATTAACCTAGCAAAATACCTATTCTTCTTTCATAATCCAAGCCTGCCTAAACTAAAATTTACTTGCACATAAAGAATATTTTCAGATGAGTAAACACCCAGTGATCAACCATTAGAAATTCTTTTGCTCAATCAGGCATCAGAATAAATGATCTTATATTAGTTTACACAGGGAGTATATCAGAACATGAAAATCAAATATGTATCCAGCCAGAGCAGGTATAACTGTTCACTAATCACAAGCATTACCCTATAGCCTTCCTAACATTAACCTACACACCGATACTAAGGCAAAGAACATAAATCAGAAATGACTGAACAAAGGGTCTTAAAGTAGCAGAGTTAGCAATCTCTTCAACTGAACTAGCAACCCATACTAAAAATTCAGTTGACTCAAGACAGTACCTTTCCCGACAGATCGGAGTGCGTTGAACGGCTGCCAGAGAGCAGAGAAGACGATGCCAATGCTGAACAGGTGGACTGTGCTCCCGGCCATCCACATCATAAAACCCATCATCATCAGGTTCTTGAAGGGCGCCTGCGCCACCTCCCAGGCCTTCTGCTCAGAGCAATACCGCATAAACTTCAATTAAGACTGCCCAAAACCTAGAGATATCAAGCAAGTGAACTCGGGGGAATCAGCCCAGAAGGAAGCACTGAGATCCGGTTCCTCCTCAATTGATTCTATGCTAGACCTAGACAAGTTGGCCAATTCACACTGAATTGGTACAGTTCCAGGAGTATCTAATCCTTGGATCTATCTCGCTAGGAGACTACTACGACGAGCATCGGGGAATCGAGCGAACCTGCCCCTTCCAGGCGGCTTCGGTCTCCTTGCGCTGCCGCGCGCTGGCGGCGTCCTCCTGAGAGCCAAGAAAAACAGCACGTAAATTCTACGGTCCGAGCGAGCGAAGGAACAGTTCCAGAAAAGAGGGCAGGGGGGTGGGGCGGGGTACCGCTTCCGGGGCAGATCTGGTGAAGCCGGGAGGATCGGGGAAGGCAGGCGAGGATGAGGAGGAAGATGCGTCGTGGAGCTCCACTGCCCAGCGGCGGGCGAGGCCCTTGCCCTTCTCCATCGCCGGCGGCCGCGGCTACTGACGGATCAACCGGTTCTGGTTTGGTTTTGGAGCTTGGACTCTCGGCGTGGATGATGGGAGACGGCAGCCTCGACCTCCAACTTCAACAAACAGGAGTGGAGCGGTCAATGTTTGAGATAGCTCCTTCGTACAGTAGTGTATTCACGTATTGGTCCTGCATTTGACCAAAGATTTTGTTTGTTTGTTTCGGCCTTTGGGTCTCACTTGCAATTCTTACTCTCTCCGTTCCAAATTAGTTGTATTTCTTTTATTTTAAGTTAAACTTATTTAAATGTTATATCAAAACAATTAAAAAAGTAAAACTGAACTAACTACGCCTTCTCACAGCAATTTAGAGCAACGACCCAACCCGAAAACTTATATAAGGGGGGCCAATGAAAGACGTAAAACATCAAGGAAGGCGAGCACATAGATTTAGAGCATTTTAAGTAAATAATGTAGGGGTGCTTTTAGAAAAAGAAGAAAAACTGTAGGGGGGAGCCATTGTCCCGGCCTACCCGCCCTGGCTCCGTCCCTGATTTAGAGTCGTCGTCTGATAAAATTTACCGACGGTCCAGATCTGTGAGCATCCCTCCGATCATGGGCCGATAGGTATGGGCTAGGCCCAACTGCCTTGCTACTGCAAGAGCTACAACCCCGACGGCTACAAGTACCAGGACCGAGGCTTTGGGCGAGGTATCCAGTGGATCACGAACTTGGCGGCGGCAGCTCCCTGTTCTTCTCCTACCTCCATCCTCCTTCCTCTACATCCGTGTATCCATTCCTCTTGTAATGGCTACTGAGACAAGAATCCATGCGTGAGTGCTATAGATCATGTGATAGATATATCCGGTACCTAACATCTGGTATACAGAGCCAAGCACCACCCTTCCCCCTCAAATTTCCCCCAATTTTTCTCCCAGTTCCTCCAATTCCATCGGTGACGACGCCATGCCTGCTGTCAAACCACCAAAGTGGGATGCCATGTATGCAAATGAGCAGCTGTTGTGGTATCTCAAGAGATTATGCGCTCAGGCGGAGGAGATGAGCTTAGTGTTGGGTGTTGCAAGCGTCGGTAACCCTCCCGTGGTTACCCCGTTTGTCGATCCGGCGGCCTCAACCACGACGCATGCCTTGTCGGCGCCTGTCCCCAATGTCCCTAGTGCTCGAGGTCATCCACGATGCACCCCTGGTGTGCATCGCAATGGTGCTCGTCACGTGTTCAGCGGAATTCTCGACCCCGGTCAACACCATCGATAGTGTCGACGAGATCCATGACACCTCACCACTATCCACCTCGAGCCCGTGGTCGACCTGAACGACAAGGAGGTCGAGCAGCCATTCTCCACGCCTGCAATTGCACCGTCAATGACTTCCTCAGCCATGTCCTATGCACTGGCCTCAACGATGGCCATCGAGTGCCAGGAGGGCCTCGCTGTCGTCCATGATACATCCATTGAGAGCATCATTGTGGCATCCATGACATGTTCGATGAATTGCTCGAACCAAGTCCTCACCGCATTGTCGCTCACATCTCCAATCGCGACAGTGTCGCTGCTCCCAACAGTCACACTTGCACTCATCCCCGGCCCCGCTCACCCTGCTCCCAACGTTAATCGTGCCCTACGGGCGCCCCTGGCCATGAAGGACGAGGTTTTGAAAACCCCATCTCCTCGAATGCTCTCTGTTGTCAAGGCAATGCAGCCGTTCATGAATCATAACCTGGACGCCTTGCTGCCCCAGAGGCACGAGGGGTTGCTGCTATGTCCAATGTCGTGGCCATCACTTGGGAGAGATCTTGCAGATGGCAATGAGGTACGACTGATCCCTTGGCCTTCGTTTCCTGTGAAGAAGTTCATGGAGCATCCATTTCAGTTTGTCCAAGTGCTTGACATTGGTTTGACTAGTAGCACCTTTCCTATGGAATCATTTCATGTTGGAGATATTGTGGGCAATCACAGTGGATGTTGCATATGGATAATCTCTGTCGAGCTCTCGTAATATGGTCTTTGCAACAGGATAGTGTTGATTCCTGTCCAAGTAAGCATGCCAAGCTAGTTTCTTACAATAAATAGTGGCCTTCATAACTCGCTACAGGCACTCTTTATCTTGAAATACACCATTCTGGTCTTGCTCCTATGGTTGTACATCAGTTTCGAAGTGTGAAGAAACACAATGCTTGGTACATAGCGAGCAGTTTTGGTTTTCAGTTAAAACAGTGTGAGCCACTGCTCTCCTATGATCTAGCTAACATCACTGAACAAGGGCAGCTCACCTTCTTGGTTCCCACTATGCCAAGCAATTGTTGTGAGGTGGGGTCAAAGAGAGTGAAATTCAACGCTTAATTTGTTTTCCCTCATTGCTCTAAACATTACCAATGGGAAGTTGCATGGCCACCCAGTTGCAAGAAGAAAACATCTGCTAATAGGCCCTGTCTTATGCCATGGTGTAGGATCAAAAGTAGGTCTAGAGGGGGGTGATTAGACTACTTGACCAAATAAAAATCTAGCATTTTACCAATTTTAAGTCTTGGCAGATTTTAGCAACTTAGCACAAGTCAAACAATCAACCTACACATGCAATTCTAAGAGTGTAGCAGCGAAAAGTAAAACATTGCATATGAAGGTAAAGGGAAGGGTTTGGAGAAGGCAAACGCAATGTAGACACGGAGATTTTTGGCGTGGTTCTGATAGGTGGTGCTATCGTACGTACATGTTGATGGAGACTTCAACCCACGAAGGGTAACGACTGCGCGAGTCCACGGAGGGCTCCACCCATGAAGGGTCCACGAAGAAGCAACCTTGTCTATCCCACCATGGCCATCACCCATGAAGGACTTGCCTCACTCGGGTAGATCTTCACGAAGTAGGCGATCTCCTTGCCCTTGCAAACTCCTTGGTTCAACTCCACAATCTTGTCGGAGGCTCCCAAGTGACACCTAACCAATCTAGGAGACACCACTCTCCAAAAGGTAATAGATGGTGTGTTGATGATGAACTCCTTGCTCTTGTGCTTCAAATGATAGTCTCCCCAAGACTCAACTCTCTCACACAAATTTGGCTATGGTGGAAAGATGATTTGAGTGGAAAGCAACTTGGGGAAGGCTAGATATCAAGATTCTTGTGGTTGGATTGGTATGTCTTGGTCTCAGCACATGAGTAGGTCATTCTCTCTCAGAAAATGAATAGTGGAAGTGCAGGCACGTTCTGATGGCTCTCTCTTGAATAGAGAAGGGGGTGGAGGGGTATACATAGCCTCCACACAAAATCCAACCGTTACACACAATTGACCCAACTCGGTCAGACCGAATAGAAGAACTCGGTGAGACCGGTTCAGTTCAAAATGTGAACGTTAGGAATCTTGGTGGGACCGACATGATCAACTCGGTGTGACCGATGTGCTAGGGCTAGGGCAAAACCTCATCTCGGTGTGACCGATTGCATGGACTCGGTGAGACCGATTTCAGCAATGAATTATGATGAGGACATCAATACCATTGTTACACCCACAGCCCCTACTACTACATATACTGGACCAATTACTAGAGCTCGCGCACGCCAATTAAATTATCAGGTACTTTCGTTTCTTGGTAATGATTCTAATGTTCATGAGAATATGATGTTGCCTAAATTGGATACATTTGTTTTGCTTACAAATGAAGGGCCTGACATGGATAAGAGGGATGAACATTGGAGCAAGGACAAACATGGAGTTGATGGCATGCGCAAGGGGAACAAGAACGGAGTTACAAGTGATGATTTCAGGACTTTGAAGCCACCATAATGAGTGCATGAAGCCTTGGACGAAATATACAAGATGCCACTTCATAAACTTCGTCCAGAGGCTATTCTAGGTGCTGCGTCACCTTATTATTGGGCCAGGCCCATGTAATTTCGAAATACATAAGTATAGGTTGTTTTTAGAGTCTGTATGTGTGGGGAAACAAGAGATAGGGTTGGTTTCGGACCCCTTCCCCAAGGGCCACGAAATTCCCCCCTCTTCCTCCATATATACAGCCCTTAGGGCAACGTTTAGACTTTGGGTTTTGTTTAGACTAAAAGTTCGCCATAGCTGCAACTTTGCGTACTTCGTTTGTGTTCAACGACCAGACAAAGGCGTCATAGAACCCCACCTTCATTAATAAAGTTTTCCTCTTTTATTCGCAATATCCAGATTGCAATCTCAGTTTCTTGCTTGTTCTTCCTTTGCTCGCAGGAAATAGACCCTCGTGGTCAGGTTGATCGTGCTCCGGCGTGGTCAATAACCCCTCGGAAGTTGGTTTAGCGAATGCTAAGGTGCGGCGTCTTCGCACGTTCGTAGTCGCATCGTCAAAGTCGACTCCCACAGAAAACGATTGCTATCTCATCGAAACATCGGGACACCTTTGCCTCTATCAAGTGGTATCAGATTTCCAGGTTGCTCGGTGAGATTTTACAATTTTTCGTAGTTTAGATCGAGTATGTTCTTCATACCTATAGTCCACGAAAAAGCCAAAAAAAATTTAGGGTTAGTTCATCTTATCCGAACCAATCTAAGCCTTTGCATAATCTTTTTTGTATTTGCTTTGTTGAATTTTTGGTTGCATCGTCGTGTCAAGTTGCTGGTCCTAGCATCTAGTACTTTAGAGTTTCGAGTTTTGTTCACAAGTTGTCACGCCTCCGCCGCACCATCGTCATCACCGCTGCCATATACCAACTTTGTCATCACCGCTGCCATATACCACCATCATCATCACCGCTGCCATATACCACCATCATCATCACCGCTGCCATATACCACCATCGTCATCACCGCTGCCATATACCACCATCGTCATCGCCGCTACCATATACCACATATCCACTGCCATCACGCTAATCCGAGTCCACCTCCATCATAGATTTGCCACCAGTCCGTGTTCCATCGCCCTGCAAATAACCGCCACTAGTCCGAGTTTCCACCAGATTCATCTTCGCCACTAGTCCTAGTCCGAGTCCAGTAATTGTTGCTTTGTTCTCGATTTCCAGATCACACGATACTCCGAGTCGTGACAGAGTAGGACTCCCAAACTTCCGAGCCATCCACAGAAGAAAAATAGTTCCAGTTTAAAAAAAATAAGTCTGGAAAATTCTGGCTAGGCAGTTTTTAGGCCATTTGTAGACTTTTTCAAAAAAAATATTGCGGAGCAAAAAAAAGAGGAAAAAAAGTGCAAAAAAAGTGAAAAAAAATGAAAAAAAATTCAGAGTGTGCTCCTTCCTTGTTTACGTGCAGCGCCGTGATTTTGTTAGTGTTCTAGGCTCGCGTCTCTAGTACGGTCTAGCCTAGGACCAAAGACAAGACTCGTCGTTGAGCGTTTATTCAACTTTGCATCTCTGAATTGATTATTGCTGACCCTTTTTGCTACCATATTATAAGCCTTCCCAGCTCTACATACATCTACGTCGTGCGTTTGACTCTCCCTAGTAATCGCTCTATCCAAGATTTCAGAGTTTTGACTACAAGGGTTGCCGATCACCGCCTGCTGCTGGGTAAGAACTGGTAAGAATTTGAGATTGTCTTGACGGATTTGTGACACCCACCACCACCTCTTGTTAGTAGTCTGTAGGATCATATTCTTGTGTGTTTCTATTGCTGCTAACCATGCTAGGATCACAAGCCGACGAGACTGGCTGGGAGAACATGACGAGTAAGGAGTTGCATGATAAATTTCAGCAAATGATGAGTGGACATGTGCAAGATGTGCTAAACAGATTTGAAGAGGCTATGGAGAAGATAGATGGCATGGAGAAGACGTTCGAAACAAAGCTCGATAACAAGTTTAATGAATTGCTTGCGCGTCTTCCACCACCACCACCAGCTGCACCTAACGCACCTCTACAACAACAACAACAACAACAACAACAACAACAACAACAACAACAACAACAACAACAACAACGACGACGACGACTACCTCCACGTCGCGAAACAGCCCTCCGCCGAGCGAGCCGTATCCCTCTTGCGCTTGGCCAAACTGCTTGTCTTCTTGTTGATATTTCATGGCTCCTGCTGGCGATGCGGAGGAGGATGATTATGTGGGAGATTACGAGGATGAAGTTCGTCAAAATCGAACTACGTGCAACCACCAAAGACCACAACCACCGTGTCGTCCACATGCAAATAATGGCAATGTTAGGGCTCCCCTCAGTGCGAGATCATGACCATCTCCCTAAACTGAAATTGAATATTCCACCATTTGAGGGTAGATATGTTCTGATATATATCTTACTTGGGAGTTAGAAACTGAACAACGATTTACATGTTTACAATATCCCGAGGAGAGACGTGTTCTGCTTCTGCTTTGTGCTTTCACTAGCTTTGCATGTGTTTGGTGGTCCGAACATTGTAGATTATATCCTGTTCCCGCTACTTGGGCTGCTTTGAAAACTGCCATGCGTACTCGTTGGGTTCCACCATATTATCAACATGAATTGCTTCAAAAATTGCAGCGCTTAAGACAAGGAAAATTTTTTGTAGAAGAATATTACCAGGAATTAGAAACTGGCTTGATTAGATGTGGTATTGTTGAGGAGAATGAAGCTATGCTTGCACATTTTATGGGTGGATTAAATAGAGAGATTCAAACCATTCTAGAGTATAAGGATTATAATAATATCACTCGTTTATTCCATCTTGCTTGTAAAGCTGAACGTGAAGTGCAGGATCGACAGGCATTGGCGCGGACTAACTTTTCTGCAGATCGACCTTCATCATGGACACCACGTGCATCATCTACTTCCACTGCACCATCACCTCCTTCAGGTGCCACCTCCAACTGTGATACAAGAAAGCAGGCACAACCACCACTATCTGCCAAGAGCACACCTGCCGGGCTGCACAGAGCTCTTCTTCATCCATGGCGTCAACAGGGCACACAAGTGATATTATTTGTCGTCGTTGTAAGGGAAGAGGACATTTTGCGAGAGAATGCAAATCTCAGCGTGTGATGATTGCTACTGAGGATGGTGGGTATGAGTCCGCTAGTGACTATGATGAGGAGACTTTGGCTCTAATTTCACATGAAGAACACGGTGGAGATGATTCGATCATGAGGCGCAATACATGGCTGTGAAGATCTTGACAGTATGAATGTTTAGTTGCTCAACGTGTTTTGAGTGTGCAGTTACACAAGTGAGCAAAATCAGAGGCATAATTTGTTCCATACAAAGGGAGTTGTGAAGGAACGTTCTATTCGCGTCATCATAGATGGAGGGAGCTGCAACAACTTGGCTAGCATGGAGATGGTGGAGAAGCTATCTCTCACCACAAGACCACATCCACATCCTTACTACATCCAATGGTTCAACAACAGCGGCAAGGTTAAGGTAACATATCTGTTAGGTGCATTTTAGTATCTCTACATATGCTGATTATGTTGATTGTGATGTGGTACCTATGCAAGCATGTTCCTTATTACTTGGTAGACCATGGCAATTTGATAAAAAAATTGTACACCATGGTAGAAACAATCAATATACTCTTGTTCATAAGGATACAAATATTACTTTGCTTCCTATGACTCTGATTCCATTTTGAAAGATGATATTCATAGAGCTAATAAAGCAAAACAGGAGAAAATAAGAGTGAAAATCAGATTGTGGCAAAAGAATTTGAGCAACAAATGAAGCCTAATAATAAACCATCTAGTGTTGCTTCGAAATTAAATTGAAAAGTGCATGTTTACTTGCCACCAAATCTGATATTGATGAGCTAGTTTTAGCAAATCAGTTTGCTATGCTTTTGTGTGCAAAGAGGCATTATTTTCATTCGAGGACATGCCTTCCTCTTTGCCCCTCTGTCACTAACATTTTGCGGAGTTCACGACGTCTTCCCACAAGGCGTGCCACCGGATTACCACCTATTCGAGGGATTGAGCATCAAATTGACTTAATTCCAGGTGCATCGCTACCCAACCGTGCACCATACCGTACCAATCCAAAGGAGACGAAGGAGATTATGCATAAAGTACAGGAGCTGCTCGACAAAGGTTATATACGTGAATCTCTTAGTCCTTGTGTTGTTCCTATTATACTAGTGCCTAAAAAGGATGGTACGTCGCGTATGTGTGTTGATTGTAGAGGCATTAATAATATTACTATTCGTTATCGTCATCCTATTCCTAGGCTAGATGATATGCTTGATGAATTGTGTGGCTCTACAATATTCTCCAAAGTTGATTTGCGTAGTGGATACCATCAAATTCGTATGAAATTGGGAGATGAATGGAAAACAGAATTTAAAACTAAGTTTGGTTTATATGAGTGGTTAGTCATGCCTTTTGGGTTAACTAATGCATCTAGTACTTTCATGACACTAATGAACGAAGTTTTACGTGCTTTGATTGGACAATTTGTGGTAGTCTATTTTGATGATATACTGATTTATAGCAAATCTTTGGAAGAACATTTGGAACATTTACGTGTTGTTTTTACTTCTCTACGTGATGCCCGCTTGTTTGGTTGGGAAGTGCACCTTTTGCACCGACCGAGTATCTTTTCTTGGCTATGTTGTTACTCCACAGGGAATTGAAGTTGATAAAGCCAAGATGAAGCTATTGAGAGTTGGCCGCAGCCCAAAACGGTCACACAAGTGAGGAGTTTTCTTGGACTCGCTAGTTTCTATAGGCGTTTTGTGAGAGATTTTAGCACCATTGCTGCACCTCTCAATGAGCTTACAAAGAAGGATGTGCCTTTTGTTTGGGGTGCCGCACAGGAAGAAGCCTTCACGGTATTGAAAGATATGTTGACACATGCTCCTTTACTCCAACTTCCTAATTTTAATAAGACTTTTGAGCTTGAATGTGATGCTAGTGGAATTGGATTAGGAGGTGTGTTATTACAAGATGGCAAACATGTTGCATACTTTTCTGAAAAATTGAGTGGGCCTAGTCTGAACTATTCTACTTATGATAAAGAATTATATGCTCTTGTTCGGACTTTAGAGACATGGCAACATTATTTATGGCCCAAAGAATTTGTTATACATTCTGATCATGAATCTTTGAAACATATTAAAAGTCAAGCTAAACTGAATCGTAGACATGCTAAATGGGTTGAATTCATTGAGACTTTTCCTTATGTCATTAAACACAAGAAGGGTAAAGAAAATGTTATTGCTGATGCTTTGTCTCGTCGCTATACTATGCTTTCACAAATTGACTTCAAAATATTTGGTTTGGAGACCATCAAAGATCAATATGTGCATGATGTTGATTTTAAAAATGTAATGCAGAATTGTAAAGAAGGACGAACATGGAACAAGTTCGTTATTAATGATGGCTTTGTGTTCCGTGCTAACAAGCTATGCATTCCTGCTAGCTCTGTTCGTCTTTTGTTGTTGCAGGAGGCGCATGGAGGAGGATTAATGGGACACTTTGGCGTGAAGAAGACGGAGGACGTACTTGCTACACATTTCTTTTGGCCAAAGATGGGACGGGATGTTGAGCGTTTTGTTGCTCGCTGCACTACATGTCAAAAAGCTAAGTCACGACTCAATCCTCATGGTTTATATATGCCTTTGCCTGTACCTAGTGTTCCTTGGGAGGATATATCTATGGACTTTGTTTTAGGTTTACCTCGAACAAAGAAGGGGAGGGACAACATATTTGTTGTCGTGGATAGATTCCCGAAAATGGCACGCTTTATACCATGTCATAAAAGCGATGATGATGTTAATGTTGCTGATATGTTCTTTCGTGAAATTATTCGCTTTGCATGGTGTGCCAAATACTATTGTTTCAGATCGTGATACTAAATTTCTTAGCCACTTTTGTAGATGTTTTTGGGCTAAGTTGGGGACTAAACTGCTTTTTACTACTACTTGTCACCCCCAAACTGATGGTCAAACTGAAGTAGTCAATAGAACATTGTCTACTATGCTTAGAGCTGTTTTGAAGAATAATAAGAAAATGTGGGAAGAATGCTTGCCTCATATTGAATTTGCTTATAATCGTTCATTGCATTCTACTACTAAGATGTGCCCTTTTGAAATTGTGTATGGTTTTCTACCTCGTGCACCCATTGATTTGTTGCCTCTTCCATCTTCGGAGAAGGTTAATTTTGATGCTAAACAACATGCTGAATTGATCTTAAAAATGCATGAGTTAACTAAGGACAACATTGAGCGTTGAATGCTAAATATAAACTTGTTGGAGCTAAGGGTAGAAAACATGTTGTCTTTGCACCTGGAGATCTTGTTTGGTTACATTTGCGTAAGGATAGGTTTCCTAATTTGCGCAAATCAAAGCTAATGCCACGTGCTGATGGTCTTTTTAAGGTGTTAGAGAAAATAAATGATAATGCATATAAACTTGAGCTGCCTGCAGATTTTGGGGTTAGTCCCACTGCTATCTCTTGAGCACTGCGTTGGATTTCCCCGAAGAGGAGAGGATGATGCAGCAAAGTAGCGTAAGTATTTCCCTCAGTTTTTGAGAACCAAGGTATCAATCCAGTAGGAGGCCACGCACAAGTCCCTCGTACCTGCACAAAATGATAGCTCCTCGCAACCAACGCGATTAGGGGTTGTCAATCCCTTCACGCTCACTTACGAGAGTGAGATCTGATAGAGATGATAAATAATATTTTTGGTATTTTTTGTATAGAGATGCAAAGTGGAAAAGTAAAAGGCAAAGTTAAAACAAAGCAAGTATTAAAGTGATGGAGATTGATATGATGAGAATAGACCCGGGGGCCATAGGTTTCACTAGTGGCTTCTCTCAAGAGCATAAGTATTCTACGGTGGGTGAACAAATTACTGTTAAGCAATTGACAGAATTGAGCATAGTTATGAGTATATCTAGGTATGATCATGTATATAGGCATCACGTCCAAAACAAGTAGACCGAACCGATTCTACATCTACTACTATTACTCCACTCATCGACCGCTATCCAAAGATGCATCTAGAGTATTAAGTTAAAAAGAGTAATGCCTTAAGCAAGATGACATGATGTAGAGGATAAATTCATGCAATATGATAAAAACCCCATCTTATTATCCTCGATGGCAACAATACAATCGTGCCTTGCAACCCTTTCATCCTTTGGTAAGGACACCGCAAGATTGAACCCAAAGCTAAGCACTTCTCCCATTGCAAGAACTACCAATCTAGTTGGCCAAACCAAGCGGATAATTCAAGAGACTTGCAAAGATAACCAATCATACATAAAAGAATTCAGAGAAGAATCAAATATTATTCATACATAATCTGGATCATAAACCCACAATTCATCGGTCTCAACAAACACACCGCAAAAATAAGATTACATCGAATAGATCTCCACGAGAGAGGGGGAGAACATTGTATTGAGATCCAAAAAGAGAGAAGAAGCCATCTAGCTACTAGCTATGGACCCGAAGGTCTGAAGTAAACTACTCACTCTTCATCGGAGGGGCCATGGTGATGATGTAGAAGCCCTCCGTGGTGGATGCCCCCTCCATGAGCTCGGAACAGGCCCCAAGATGGGATCTCGTGGATCTGAGGAAGTTCGGCGGTGGAATTAGGTTTTGGCTCCTGCTACGATCGTTTAAGTGCGTGAGGTATATATAGGAGGAAGGAGTGCGTCGGTGGAGCAACAGGGGGCCACGAGGCGGGCGCGCCTAAGGCGCCCCCACCTCGTGACCGCCTCTTTGTTCCTTGGAGTAGGGTCCAAGTCTCTGGATCACGTTCGGTGAGAAAATCACGTTCGAAGGTTTCATTCCGTTTGGACTCCATTTGATATTCTGCTTTCTTGAAACACTGAAATAGGCAAAAACAACAATTACGGGCTGGGCCTCCGGTTAATAGGTTAGTCCCAAAATAATATAAAAGTGGAAAATAAAGCCCAATATAGTCCAAAACAGTAGATAAAGTAGCATGGAGCAATCAAAAATTATAGATACGTTGGAGACGTATCAGGCATCCCCAAGCTTAATTCCTGCTCGTCCTCGAGTAGGTAAATGATAAAAAGAGAATTTTTGTTGCGGAGTGATACTTTGGCATAATTTCAATGTAAATCTTCTTAATTGTGGTATGAGTATTCAGATTCGAAAGGTTCAAGACAAAAGTCCATATTGACATAAAATAATAATACTTCAAGCATACTAACTAAGCAATTATGTCTTCTCAAAATAACATGGCCAAAGAAAGTTGTCCCTACAAAATCATATAGTCTGGCTATGCTCCATCTTCCCCACACAAAGTATTTAAATCATGCACAACCCCGATGACAAGCCAAGCAATTGTTTCATACTTTAACATTTTCAAAACTTTTTCAATCTTCACGCAATACATGAGCGTGAACCATGGATGTAGCACTATATGTGGAATAGAATGGTGGTTGTGGAGAAGACAAAAAGGGAGAAGATAGTCTCACATCAACTAGGCGTATCAACGGGCTATGGAGATGCCATCAATAGATATCAATGTGAGTGAGTAGGGATTGCCATGCAACGGATGCACTAGAGCTATAAGTATATGAAAGCTCAACAAAAGAAACTAAGTGGGTGTGCATCCAACTCGTTTGCTCACGAAGACCTGGGGCATTTGAGGAAGCCCATCATTGGAATATACAAGCCAAGTTCTATAATGAAAAATACCCACTAGTATATGAAAGTGACAAAATGAGAGACTCTCTATCATGAAGATCATGGTGCTACTTTGAAGCACAGGTGTGGTAAAAGGATAGTAGCATTGTCCCTTCTCTCTTATTCTCTCTTTTTTTTATTTGAGCCTTTTCTCTCTTTTTTATGGCCTCTTTTTTTCTTTTTTCTTTTTTTCGTCTGAAGTCTCATCCCGACTTGTGGGGCAATCATAGTCTCCATCATCCTTTCCTCACTGGGACAATGCTCTAATGAATGATGATCATCACACTTTTATTTTTCTTACAACTCAACAATTACAACTCGATTCTTAGAACAAAGTATGACTCTATACGAATGCCTCCGGCGGTGTACCGGGATATGCAATGAAACAAGAGTGACATGTATGAAAGAATTATGAAAGGTGGCTTTGCCACAAATACGATGTCAACTACATGATCATGCTAGCAATATGACAATAATGGAGTGTGTCATAATAAACGGAACGGTGGAAAGTTGCATGGCAATATATCTCGGAATGGCTATGGAAATGCCATGATAGGTAGGTATGGTGGCTGTTTTGAGGAAGGTTTTATGGTGGGAGTATGATACCGGCGAAAAGTGTGCGGTATTAGAAAGGCTAGCAATGGTGGAAGGGTGAGAAAAGTGCGTATAATCCATGGACTCAACATTAGTCATAAAGAACTCATATACTTATTGCAAAAATCTAGAAGTTATCAAAGCAAGGTATTACGCGTATGCTCCTAGGGGGATAGATTGGTAGGAAAAGACCATCGCTCGTCCCCGACCGCCACTCATAAGGAAGACAATCAATAAATAAATCATGCTCTGAGTTCATCACATAACGGTTCACCATACGTGCATGCTACGGGAATCACAAACTTCAACACAAGTATTCTTTTGAATTCACAACTACTCAACTAGCATGACTTTAATATCACCATCTTAATATCTCAAAACAATTATCAAGCATCAAACTTTTCTTAGTATTCAACGCACTCAAAAGGAAGTTTCACATATCTTGAATACCAAGTATATTAACATTAAGCAAATTACCATGCTATTAACGACTCTCAAAATAATCTAAGTGAAGCATGAGAGATCAATAGTTTCTTTAAAAAAATCCACCACCGCGCTCTAAAAGATCTAAGTGAAGGACTAGAGCAAAAATTATCACGCTCAAAAGATATAAGTGAAGCACTATGAGCAAAACTATCAAGCTCAAAAGATATAAGTGAAGCACATAGAGTATTCTATCAAATTCCAATTCATGTGTGGCTCTCTAAAAAGGTGTGTACAGCAAGGATGATTGTGGTAAACTAACAAGCAAAGACGCAAATAATACAAGACGCTCCAAGCAAAACACATATCATGTTGGTGAATAAAAATATAGCTCCAAGTAAATTGCCGATGGAAGTAGATTTAAAGAGGGATGCCTTCCGGGGCATCCCCAAGCTTTGACTTTTTGGTGTCCTTGGATTATCTTGGGGGTGCCATGGGAATCCCCAAGCTTAGGCTCTTTCCACTCCTTGTTCCATAATCCATCAAAAGAATTTACCCAAAACTTGAAAACTTCACAACACAAAACTCAGAAGAAATCTTGTGAGCTCCGTTAGAGAAAGAAAACAAAAGACTACTTTAAGGTACTGTAATGAACTCATTCTTCATTTATATTGTTGTTAAACCTACTGTATTCCAACTTCTCTATGGATTATAAACTATTTTACTAGCCATAGATTCATCAAAATAAGCAAACAACACATGAAAAAACAGAATCTGTCAAAAACAGAACAGTCTGTAGTAATCTATAACTAACCCAAACTTCTGGAAACCAAAAAATCTACCAAAATTAGACGACCTAGAATTTTTTTTATTGATCAGCAGCAATTGGAATCAGTATTTTATCATGTTCTGGTGATTTTTAATAATTCGCACCGAGCGCAAAGTTTCTGGAAATTACAGCAAGATCAAATAACTATCATCCAAGAAGATCCAATAGGTCTAGCTTGGCACAAACACTAATTAAAACATAAAACCACATCTAAACAGAGGCTAGATGGATTATTTATTCCTAAACAGAAGCAAAAAAAAAACTAAAAATAAAATTGGGTTGCCTCCCAACAAGCGCTATCGTTTAACGCCCCTAGCTAGGCATAAAAGCAAGGATAGATCTAGGTATTGCCATCTTTGGTAGGCAATCCATAAGTGGCTCTCATGATAGATTCAAATGGTAATTTTATTTTTTTTCTAGGGAAGTTCTCCATGCCCTTCTTTAAGGGAAATTGGATCTAATATTCCCTTCCTTCATATCAATAATTGCACCAATCGTTCTTAGGAAAGGTCTACCAAGAATAATAGGACATGAAGGATTGCAATCTATATCAAGAACGATAAAATCTACGGGCACATAATTCCTATTTGCAACAATAAGAACATCATTAATTCTTCCCATAGGTTTTTTAATAGTGGAATCCGCAAGATGCAAGTTTAGAGAGCAATCATCAAAGTCACGGAAATCTAGCAAATCACACAAAGTTTTGGGAATAGTGGAAACACTAGCACCCAGATCACACAAGGCATGAAACTCATAATTTTTAATTTTAATTTTAATAGTAGGTTCCCACTCATCATAGAGCTTTCTAGGAATAGAGACTTTCAACTCAAGTTTTTCTTCATAAGATTGCATCAAGGCATCAACAATGTGTTCGGTAAAGGCCTTATTTTGACTATAAGCATGAGGAGAATTTAGCACGGATTGCAACAAGGAAATACAATCAATTAAAGAGCAATTTTCATAATTAAATTCCTTGAGATCCAATATAGTGGGTTTAGCAACATCTAGGTTTTTATTTCTTTCAATCCCACATTTATCAATTTCATCGTCAAGATCTAAAAATTCCGAATTCTTAGAACGCCTTCTAGGTAAAGGAAGATCATATTCAGTTTCATCAAGATTCATATTGAAAAACAAAGATTTAATGGGGGACACATCAATAACTTTTAGATCTTCATCTTGATTTTCATAGTAATTAGAAGAACACACTTCAATAAAGGCATCTTTGGAAGCACGCATCCTAGCGGTTCTTTCTTTGCACTCATCAATGGAAATTCTCATAGCTTTGAGAGACTCATTGATATCATGCTTAGGAGGAATAAATCTAAGCTTTAAAGAATCAACCTCAAGAGAAATTCTATCAACGTTCATAGCCAAATCATCAACTTTAAGCAATTTCTCCTCAAGCAAAGCATTAAAATTCTTTTGTGAATTCATAAACTCTTTAACACTACTCTCAAATTCAGAGGGCATCTTATTAAAATTTCCATAAGAGTTGTTGTAGGAATTTCCATAACTACTAGAGGAATTACTAGGATAAGGCCTAGGATTAAAATTCCCTCTATACGCGTTGTTACCAAAATTATTCCTACCAACAAAATTCACATCCATAGATTCATTATTATTCTCAATCAAAGTAGATAAAGGCATGTCATTAGGATCAGAAGAAACACTCTTAGTAGCAAATAATTTCATAAGTTCATCCATCTTTCCACTCAAAACATTAATTTCTTCTATCGCATGCACTTTTTATTAGTAGATCTTTCAAGATGCCATTGAGAATAATTAACCATAATATTATCTAGAAGTTTAGTAGCATCTCCTAGAGTGATTTCCATAAAAGTGCCTCCCGCGGCCGAATCTAAAAGATTTCTAGAAGCAAAATTCAATCCGGCATGAAAGTTTTGTATAATCATCCACAAGTTCAAACCATGAGTAGGACAATTACGTATCATTAATTTCATTCTCTCCCAAGCTTGTGCAACATGTTCATGATCAAGTTGCTTAAAATTCATAATATCGTTCCTAAGAGGGATGATCTTAGCGGGAGGAAAATACTTAGAGATAAAAGCATCTTTGCACTTGTTCTAAGAATCAATACTATTTTTAGGCAGAGATGAAAAGCACGCTTTAGCACGATCTCTAAGCGAAAAAGGAAATAGCTTCAATTTAAAGACATCATTATCGACATCTTTTTTCTTTTGCATATCACATAAATCAACGAAGCTATTCAGATGAGTAGCGGCATCTTCACTAGGAAGGGCGGCGAATTGATCTTTCTTAACAAGATTCAACAAAGCAGTATTGATTTCACAAGATTCAGTATTGGCAAGAGGAGCAATCGGAGTGCTAAGGAAATCATTATTATTGGTATTGGTGAAGTCACACAATTTGGTAGTATCTTGAGCCATCGCAACAAACAAGCAATCCAACACACGAGCAAACAAAAGGACGAGGAAAAGGCAAACGGGAAAGAGAGGAGGAGATTGGGAAAGAGAGGGCGAGTAAAACGGCAAGGTGAAGGGGGGAGAGGAAAACGAGAGGCAAATGGCAAATAATGTAATGCGAGAGATAGGGATTGTGATGGGTACTTGGTATGTCTTGACTTGCTCTTGCGTGAGCCGTCCCCGGCAACGGCACCAGAAATTCTTCTTGCTACCTCTTGAGCACTGCGTTGGATTTCCCCCGAAGAGGAGAGGATGATGCAGCAAAGTAGCGTAAGTTTTTCCCTCAGTTCTTGAGAACCAAGGTATCAATCTAGTAGGAGGCCACGCACAAGTCCCTCGTACCTGCACAAAATGATAGCTCCTCGCAACCAACGCGATTAGGGGTTGTCAATCCCTTCACGCTCACTTACGAGAGTGAGATCTGATAGAGATGATAAATAATATTTTTGGTATTTTTGGTATAGAGATGCAAAGTGAAAAAGTAAAGGTAAAGTAAAAACAAAGCAAGTATTAAAGTGATGGAGATTGATATGATGAGAATAGACCCAGGGGCCATAGGTTTCACTAGTGGCTTCTCTCAAAAGCATAAGTATTCTACGGTGGGCGAAAAAATTACTATTGAGCAATTGACAGAATTGTAACATCCCAAATTTCCAATTTGGAATGTTATACATAGAGCATCATTGCATATCATATTTTTTTCATTACATTTTTCTCGATCCTAGAAATTCTACACAACTCAAGGACCAACGGAGAGAGTTGGGGATTTTCGTTATTTTCATATTTGAGTTTTCTCAAATTTTGAAAATAGGATCATTTGATTTTAATTATTTTATCTTCGATTATTTCTACTATCAAAATATGAGAGAGGGAATAAAATTACTTTCCCAAAATAAAGAAATAATGAAGATTTAATAAAAAATCAAATAAGATTTTATTTTGGAATTTTTCGCCTTTTTATTTGAATTTAGGAAAAATGCGCGTTTTTCAAAATTGCATTTAGGCCCCAAATAAATGTTCATTAAATCCGGCTTGATTTTACAAGCTGGGGAGAATTTAGTTCGGGAATTTTGGAGTCCGTTTACTATTTCTTTTTATTTTTTCTCATGCGTAATTATTAAAAAACGCGCACCAACTTTGGTCGTGCGGCGGGGGACTCCGCTCGGGCGCTAAATAAGCGCCGCTCGCGCCTGACCCACCCGAGCCGCCCAGCCCACCAAGCCGCCGCCACCGAGCCGCCACGCCGTGACCCGCCGCCCGAGGTTCGCCGCCGCCTCGTTTTCCGCACTGGTTTTTTTTATAAAAACCGAGCGGTTTTTCTTCGGTTTTTTTATTTTCGTCTTTTTTATTAGTTTCGATTTTTTTTCGGTTTAGGTTAAATAGCGAACGTTCGTTCGTTAGTTCGTTTAAACGAACGCGTTCGTCAGATTAGTTTAGTTACGAACGTCCGTTCGTTAACCCGTTCGTCGTTTTTCTTTTTCTCGGATTTAATCCGCGATTTTTCTGATCGCGATTCCAGATCCGATTTTCGTTTTAGTATAACTTCTCGCTCGTTTATCGGAATCAGGCGATTCAAGCGCCTGGAGTTTCGTCTCGAAACCCTCTTTCTGAATAATCTACTTAAACAAGTTTTTGCTTCTGTAAAATTTGACTTAGATCCAGATTAGTAAAACGGAGTTGTTTTCTTCCGCCGTTTGACTTTCGTTGCTTCGTTTGATTTGATTCTTTTTGCAAACTTGAGTTCTTAAGCTGGACTATCTGGTTAGATCTATTTGAGTTTTACCTGTGCATTGGACGAGTACTTATTGTATGCTTGTTTGTTTGTCTGCGATAGAATACCGGAGTCGCCACTTTGTTACTTGAGGCTCTAGGTTTCATGATCATCGCAAGGCAAGTAACACTTTGATCATACCTCTTCTCATACCCAGTTTTTATGCATTAGATCTATCCTCAAACATTGCATGATTAGGATCTAATTAAATTGTGGGATGGGAAGTAGTTGAGGTAGTACCTATTACTGTTTTATTATAAACCTTTGGGAGTTACTTCTCGTTTGCTTATTATGCCATGCTATGCTAGTAGACGTGGATTGGGTGAGTGAATCCATGACAGATGTGAGATTGTATTTAATGGTTTATTTAAGGTGGCAACTTAAACACACATCTGGGTGGATTGAGGCACCTGGTTTCTATCGAGACTTGCTGTATTTCTTGGACCACCACCCGTGCTCAAAGGGATCATGAGATTATTCAAACTAGAAACTTCCGTGTGCAGCCACAAGCCATTATGGGCTCTGGCATAGTTGATCAAGTTGTGCGAACTCTTACGGGTAGACTAGCTGATGTAGGGGAAAGTAGGTGTACCGGTCTACCCACAAGTAAGGTGCTAGTGCTTCTGAAAGACTATGTCTCGGTCATCCGTTTCTTAAACACCATGTAGTGCGAGAAATCAAACGGAGGCGATCGAGTCTTGTGGGGAAAAGTGTGCAAACCTCTGTAGAGTGTATAAACTAATCATGGTTAGCCGTGTCCCCGGTTATGGACAATCTTGAGTATCTAGTACTTGGAAATCATGTGAATCTCATCATGTTACTTCTAATTAATATTGTTGGGTTTGTTAATGAGTACTTTTAATTGGGATTGAGAATGCTGTCAACCATTCTCAATGTTTAACAACCACCATGATAGTTAAATAAATTTATTCCTTTGCAGTAGGGCAAAATGGCTTTATGCAAAAACTGTAACCATAGAGCTTTCCACCAGCCATATTTTCATGTAGTATAGGATTATCATTCCATTATTCTCTATGTGTTACATTGCCAAAGCATATTCCATGTCTTGACCCGTTTCGGGCTGCAACGTTTCATGTTGCGAGACTTTTCGAACGACAGTAAGGTGCTTAAGTCGTGGTTCTATACTCGATGATGCCGTTGGAGTTGATGGACTCGCTTTTCTTCCAAGCCTTCCATTGTTATCGTATTAGATGGCCTTAAGCCATATTTATTTTATTAAGTTCTCTCTTGAGACATTCGATTGTAATAAGTGTGTGATTGCTACTCTGTTATAAATCCTCCGAGTAATATGTGGTGTCGGCATTCTTGATCCGAGGATGACAACGAGCACGAGATCATCTTGTTTGAGGTCTAGTCGCTACAAAGATGGTATCGAGCACCTGCCGGTAGAGACACGACCATTAAGCTAAAACCCTAGATCACTACTCTCTCTTCTCATTTCTAACTCCTCATCTTTTCTACTCTTTTAGGATGACTAAGCGAGGATCGAGTTCACTCGGTAGGATGAGGATACACCCTTTGGGCGACACACGAAGGAAGTCACTAAGTACCTAAACATTGGATTACCAAGCTTCACGGGACCTACAATTCCACTTTACCCGAAGAGGAGCTGCAGAAGATTCAAGCTCAAGTTCCGGAAGGACGTTTGCGCCAATCACGGAGCCCATAGAGTGTGTTTTCAATGCACCAACACGGAGTTTGGGAAAGAGTATGGCGGCCCACATAACCATGGGGCGCATTGGAGAAGTTTACAAAGAAGACCTCAAGGATACTATCTACCAAATTTGCGGCGCCGAGATGAACAATGGGAGATAGTTGGCACTAAGAAGGATCGATCCATTGCAGCTTTCATCCGGGAGTTAAACCAGCACATTCGGCGCCAGAAAACCGGATGTCTTGCAGACATGATGGAGTTGAAGACAGCAAAAGCCAAGATTATCGAACTAGAAGGAGAACGAAGGCCACTCAAAGGACTACATGGAGGAGATTGTAGCTCTAGTGGGACAAAGCGGCGATCTTAAAGAGAAGATTGAAGAACTCATGGGAAATTCAGCACCGGAGGAGAAGATGAAGATTGCACTGTCCAGAGAACTACATCATCATCGGCGACACCGATTCCGATCCTAGTGATGATGATTTGAAGATGAAGTGGAGCAGATATCATGGAGTCTTCATCGGAGCAGTTTTCTAGTTGACCACCATAACGATAGTAGATTTCCCCCATTTTATATTAGTTTTAGTTTCAACACTTTGTAACGATAGATAGACCGTTGTATGCCCTTGTTTGAATTGATTGGAGTGATATTGTGTGATTTGTCTCATGTGCATGTGGGTAGTGTTTCTCTCTAGACCTCATTCTATTCTTAACTCTCGCCTTTTCTTAAAACCCTCACATGCCTTCGAGACGTGACCCCAGATTTGTTTTTCCGCCAGAGATCACTCAGTTGATTCAACAGCAGAATGCCTTGATTCAAACATTGGTACAGAACCAAGGCAACAAAAATAACAACAACCCACCGCCACCACCACCTGTTGACCATTTGACCCGTTTCTTAAGGCTGAATCCGCCGGTGTTTTCCAGTAGCACCGAGCCGATTGTTGCAGATGATTGGCTCCGTAAGATAGGGAGGAGTTAACCACTCTTTGGATGTACAGATGGAGAAAGGGTGAAATTTGCCGCACATCACTCGAAGGACCCGTAGCGACATGGTGGGAGAATTTTACACCACTTACCACAGAGACACTTTGTCACATGGGATCGGTTTGAAAAAGCTTTCCGTCTTGCCCATGTTTCAGCAGGAGCCATGGACATGAAGAAGCGTGAGTTTCAACTTACGCCAAGGAGGATGAACAGTTGGCGAGATGTAGATGA
Source organism: Aegilops longissima (assembly GCA_021605205.1). Taxonomy (NCBI): domain Eukaryota; kingdom Viridiplantae; phylum Streptophyta; class Magnoliopsida; order Poales; family Poaceae; genus Aegilops; species Aegilops longissima. The sequence continues at coordinate 257,375,084 of CM038679.1, forward strand.
TTTGATAAGCTAGCACGTTATGCCCCGGATGACGTTATTACGGATGCAACTAAGCGATAGAAGTTTCTAGAAGGATGAATGATGAGTGAGCATGCGATTGATGGTAGCCACTTTCAATAACTACCAGGAGTTGGTAGACCATGCTCTCATGATTGAAGGGAAGCAGCAGCAGATTGACTATTGCAAGAGGAAGTATGGATAGGGGAAGAATAACTCTGGAGCTCAGCAGAAACTTCGATTTACCCCAAAGACAGGGGGACAATTTCAGCATACCCATGGAGGAGGTAGCTCGCACAACCATAATGGCACCAAGAATGGGAACGGGAATGGAGGAAGCAATGGACAAAACCGCACCAACCCGTCAACACCATCCAAGGTAGACCTGAGCCACATCACTTGCTTTAAGTGCCGCAAGACTGGGCATTATGCAAATGATTGTCCAGAAGGCCAGAATGGAAATGGCAATGGAAGCTCAGGAAAGAAGCCGAACCCTTTCAACAAAGGACAAGTGAACCACATTACCGTGGAGGAGGTTGAAGCTCAGCCAGATGCAGTAATAGGTAAGTTTTTCGTTAAGTCATTTACTGCAGTTGTTCTTTTTGATACTGGTGCATCGCATTCATACATATCAAGGGGATTTGTGGATAAGTTTATCCTGCCTACTAGAACTCTTAAGACACCCATGCTAGTAAGCTCACCGGGAGCAGAGTATACGGCCAGTCAAGGATGTTTTCAAGTGCCATTAAGTATAGGGAGGCATGTTTTCCCAACGGATTTAATTATATTGGAATCCCAAGGTTTGGATGTAATTCTGGGTATGGATTGGTTGTCGATGTATGGAGGAAACATCGATTGCGCCAGTAAGTCGATTTTGCTTACCACCCCAAAAGGAAGGAGAATCAAGTATGTATCACGGCATGAGCCGAGGAGAGCACATGTAAATTCCTTATCGGGTTGTGCGGGAAGAAGTACCGATGGTAAGGGATTACTCGGGACGTGTTTAGGAAGAGTTTCGGGCATGCCACCGGATAGAAACATTGAGTTTCGATTGAACTCTTGCCGAGCCTTTGGGCGATATCTAAGAGACCATATAGGATGCCACCCAAGATTCGGAGGAAATTAAGAAGCGATTAAGGAGTTCTTGGCTAAAGGTTTTATTCGCCCAAGTTCTTCGCCTTGGGGATCACCAGTACTTCTAGTGGAGAAGAAGGATGGATCATTAAGAATGGTTGTTGATTATCGCGGATTGAATGAAGTGACCATCAAGAACAAGTACCCGTTGCCGATGATCAATGACTTGTTTGACCAGATTGCAAGGAGCTAAGGTGTTTTCAAAAATCGATTTGCGATCGGGTACCATCGAGTTGAAGATTCGAGGCGCAGGATATACCTAAGGCGGCTTTTACCACAGTGCAGGCTGTATGAGTACACCGTTATGTCATTTGGTCCGACTAACGACCCTGCCTATTTTATGAACATGATGAACAAAGTGTTTATGGAGTTTTTGGATAAGTTAAATCGTGGTGTTCATTGATGATATTTTGGTTTACTCGAAGAATAAAGAGGAACACAAGGAGCATTTGCGTTTGGTACTCGAAAAGCTCGAGAGAACACCGGTTGTATGCCAAGTTCAAGAAGTGTGAGTTTTGGTTGAAGGAAGTTGGATTTCTTGGACATGTTATATCAGGAGAAGGTATAGCGATGAGACCCCACTAAAGTTGTCCTTTGTAACAAATCGGGAAGCGCCAACAACAGTTGGAGAGATCCGGAGTTTCCTTGGACTAGCGAGGATACTACCGGAGATTTATTGAGAATTTCTCAAGGATTGCGAAGCCTATGATGAATTATTGAAGAAGGAGACCAAGTTTATTTGGACTAAGGAGTGTGAAGCTAGTTTCCAAGAGTTGAAGAAACGTTTGGTTACCTCACCGGTGTTAATCCCGCGGATCGGACCAAGGATTATGAGGTGTATTGCGGCGCTTCACGTCGAGGACTTGGAGCGGTGCTTATGCAGGGAGGAAGAGTTGTTTAGTATGCTTCACGGCGGCTTAAGCCTCATGAGCTAAACTATACTACGCATGATTTGGAGTTAGCACCGTAGTGCATGCGTTGAAGACTTGGAGACACTTCCTCATTGGAAATCATTGTGAGGTGTATACGGATCACAAGAGTTTGAAGTACATCTTCATGCGAAGGAGCTAAATCTCGAGCGGAGGAGATGGTTGGAGCTCATTAAGGACTATGATATGAGATTACATTATCACCCGGAAAGGCTAACGTTGTAGCGAGCGCGTTGAGCCGTAAGAGTCACGTCAACACACTAATGGCGGAGAAATACCAAAGGAATTAGCCGAGGATCTTGAGAGCTATGTTTGGAAATAGTTCCGAGAGGCTATGTAGCAGCATTGGAGATTGATCAACTTTGATGGACAAGATCGGGGAAGCTTAGAAGGCGACAAAGAGATTGCCTCCATAAAGGAGAAAATGAGCGAAGGAAAGGCTAAGGGATTTCGTGAGGATGAGCACGATACCCTATGGTTTGAAGACCGTGTTTATGTGCCCAATGACCGGAGATCGTGAAGTTGATTCTACAAGAGGCACATGATTCACCATATTCGATTCACCGAAATACCAAGATGTATTTGGATTTAAAGAATACTTTACGGTGGATGGAATGAAGAAGGATATTGCGAGTACGTGCGATTTGTGATGTATGTCAAAGGGTGAAGGCAGAACATCGAAGCCCGGATTATTACAGACCATTGCCTATACCGAATGGAAGTGGGATAAACTAGGTATGGATTTCATCACGGATTGCCGAGGCTCGTTCGAGCTATGACTCGATTTGGGTTGTAGTCGATCGTTTGTGAAGGTAGCTCACTTCATTCGATAAAGACGCCTCTGGCGATGCCAAATTAGCTAAGATATACATGACGAGGATTGTATGTTTGCATGGAGTTCGAGGAGTATCGTATCGAATAGAGAACACAATTCACCTCAAAGTTTTGGAAGCGGTTGCGAGACTTGAGAACCAGTGGAGTTTAGCGACTTTTCATCCATGACAGATGGACAAACCGAGAGAGTCAACCAGATTTTGGAGGATATGCTTAGAGCACATGCTTTGGATTATGGATCAAGTTGGGATGACAATTTGTCATATCACGGAGTTTTCTTATAACAACAGCTACCAAACCGATCGAAGATGGCCCTTTCAAGCCTTATGCGGAAGGAGGTGCAGGACCCGTTGTTGTGGGATGAAGTTGGAGACCGCGGTTGTTTGGACGGATTTGATTAAGGAGTGCGAGCGGAAAGTAAAGTTGATTCGCGATAGGCTCAAGGTAGCCAGTCAAGACGGAAAGAGCTATGCGGATTCAAAAGCATAAGGAGATGAATATGAAGTCGGAGATGAGTTTATCTTGAGTATCGCCGCTTGAGGAGTTAAGCGTTTTGGAGTTAAGGAAAGTTAGCACCCGATTTGTAGGACCTTATCGAGTTTTGGAACGTATGGGAGAAGTTGCCTACAAGTTTGAATTACCCGAAGAATTGTCAGGAGTCCATGACGTGTTCCATGTTTCTCAGTTGAAGAAGTGTCACGCAGAGATGGCGATATACCACCGAGAGATACCGTGCCACTAGAAGCGATTCATTTGAATGATGATTTGACCTCGAGGAGAAACCGGTTAAGATTCTCGAGTTTGCCGGTACCGAGTCACTCGCATGACAAGGTCATTAAGTTTTGCAAGGTTGATGGAGCCACCACACGAGGATGAAGCCACACAGGAGCGAGAGGAAGATTTGCTTAAGGACCATCCTCACCTATTTTCTAGCCAATCCGAATCTCGAGGGAGATTCATCTTATGAGGTAGGTTTGTAACATCCCAAATTTCCAATTTGGAATGTTATACATAAACATCATTGCATATCATATTTTTTCATTGCATTTTCTCGATCCTAGAAATTCTACACAACTCAAGGACCCACGGAGAGAGTTGGGGATTTTCGTTATTTTCATATTTGAGTTTTCTCAAATTTTGAAAATAGGATCATTTGATTTTAATTATTTTATGTTCGATTATTTCTACTATCAAAATATGAGAGAGGAATAAAATGACTTTCCCAAAATAAAGAAATAATGAAGATTTAATAAAAAGTCAAATAAGATTTTATTTTGGAATTTTTAGCCTTTTATTTGAATTTAGGAAAATGCGCGTTTTCAAAATTGCATTTAGGCCCAAAATAAATGTTCATTAAATCCGCTTGATTTTAGAAGTCGGGAAAATTTATTTAAAATTTTGGACTCTGTTTAGTATTTCTTTTATTTTTTCATGCGTAATTATTTTAAAAAACGCGTGCCGACTTTGGGCGTGTGCGCGGGACTCCGCTCGGGCGCTTTAAATAGTCTTGCCGGTGCCCCCAAATTTCCACGAGCCAGCCCCAAAATTTCAAAGCCGCCGCCCGCCCCACCCGGGAAACCTAACCTAACCTAGCCGGCCCATGCAGCCGAACATTGCGTGACCCGCCGCCGAGGTTCGCCGCCGCCTCGTTTTCGCGCCGTTTTTATAAAAACCGGCGGTTTTCTTCGGTTTTATTTCGGTTTTTGGTTTTTTATTTTCGTCTTTTTTATTAGTTTCGATTTAGGTTAAATAGCGAACGTTCGTTCGTTAGTTCGTTTAAACGAACACGTTCGTCAGATTTGTTTAGTTAACGAACGTCCGTTCGTTAACCCGTTCGTCGTTTTCTTTTCTCGGATTTAATCCGCGATTTTTCGATCGCGATTCGGATCCGATTTTCGTTTTAGTATAACTTTTCGCTCATTTATCGGAATCGGCGATTCAAGCGCTGGAGTTTAATCTCGAAACCCTCTTTCCGAATAATCTACTTAAACAAGTTTTTGCTTCTGTAAAATTTGACTTAGATCCATATTAGTAAAACGAAGCTGTTTTCTTCCGCCGTTTGACTTTCGTTGCTTCGTTTGATTTGATTCTTTTTGCAAACCGGAGTTCTTAAGCTGGACTATCTGGTTAGATCTATTTGAGTTTTACCTATGCATTAGATGAGTACTTATTGTATGCTTGTTTGTTTGTCTGCGATAGAATACGGTCGCCGCTTTGTTACTCTGAGTCTCTAGGTTTCGCGGATCATCAGCAAGGCAAGTAACACTTTGATCATACCTCTTCTCATACCCAGTTTTTATGCATTAGATCTATCCTCAAACATTGCATGATTAGGATCTAATTAAATTGTGGGATGGGAAGTAGTTGAGTAGTACCTATTACTGCTTTATTATAAACCTTTGGGAGTTACTTCTCGTTTGCTTATTATGCCATGCTATGCTAGTAGGCGTGGATTGGGTGAGTGAATCCATGATAGATGTGAGATTGTATTTAATGGTTTATTTAAGGTGGCAACTTAAACACACATCTGGGTGGATTGAGGCACTGGTTTCTATCGGGACTTGCCTGTATTTCTTGGACCACCACCCGGGCTCAAAGGGATCATGAGATTATTCAAACTAGAAACTTCCGTGTGCAGCCACAAGCCATTATGGGCTCTGGCATAGTTGATTAAGTTGTGCGAACTCTTACGGGTAGACTAGCGATGTAGGGAAAGTAGGTGTACGGTCTACCCACAAGTAAGGTGCTAGTGCTTACGAAAGACTATGTCTCGGTCATCCGTTTCTCAAACACCATGTAGTCGCGAGAAATCAAGCGGAGGCGATCGAGTCTTGTGGGGAAAAGTCATAAACCTCTGCGGAGTGTATAAACTAATCATGGTTAGCCGTGTCCCGGTTATGGACAATCTTGAGTATCTAGTACTTGGAAATCATGTGAATCTCATCATGTTACTTCTAATTAGTATTGTTGGGTTTGTTAATGAGTACTTTTAATTGGGATTGAGAATGCTGTCAACCATCCTCAATGTTTAACAACCACCATGATAGTTAAATAAATTTATTCCTTTGCAGTAGGGAAAAATTGGCTTTATGCAAAAACTGTAACCATAGAGCTTTACACCAGCCATATATGCATGTAGTATAGGATTATCATTCCATTATTCTCTATGTGTTACATTGCGGCATATTCCATGTCTTGACCCGTTTGGGCTGCAACGTTTCATGTTGCGAGACTTTTCGAACGACGACTAAGGTGCTTAAGTCGTGGTTCTATACTCGATGATGCCGTTGGAGTTGATGGACTCACTTTTCTTCCAAGCCTTCCGCTGTTATCGTATTAGATGGCCTTAAGCCATATTTATTTTTATTAAGTTCTCTCTTGAGACATTCGATTGTAATAAGTGTGTGATTGCTACTCTGTTATAAATCCTCCGAGTACTGTGTGGTGTCAGCATTACTGATCCAGGGATGACACTGAGCACAGAGATCAGACTGTTTGAGGTCTGGTCGCTACAAGAATTGAGCATAGTTATGAGTATATCTAGGTATGATCATGTATATAGGCATCACGTCCAAAACAAGTAGACCGAAATGATTCTACATCTACTACTATTACTCCACTCATCGAACGCTATCCATCATGCATCTAGAGTATTAAGTTAAAAATAGAGTAACGCCTTAAGCAAGATGACATGATGTAGAGGGATAAATTCATGCAATATGATAAAAACCTCATCTTGTTATCCTCGATGGCAACAATACAATCGTGCCTTGCAACCCTTTACATCCTTTGGGTAAGGACACATAAGATTGAACCCAAAGCTAAGCACTTCTCCCATTGCAAGAACTACCAATCTAGTTGGCCAAACCAAACAGATAATTCGAAGAGACTTGCAAAGATAACCAATCATACATAAAAGAATTCAGAGAAGAATCAAATATTATTCATAGATAATCTGGATCATAAACCCACAATTCATCGATCTCAACAAACACACCGTAAAAAGAAGATTACATCGAATAGATCTCCACGAGAGAGGGGGAGAACATTGTATTGAGATCCAAAAAGAGAGAAGAAGCCATCTAGCTACTAGCTATGGACTCGAAGGTCTGAAATAAACTACTCACACTTCATCGGAGGGGCTATGGTGATGATGTAGAAGCCCTCCGTGGTGGATGCCCCCTCTGGCGGAGCTCCGGAATAGGCCCCAAGATGGGATCTCGCGGATACATGAAGTTGCGGCGGTGGAATTAGGTTTTGGCTCCGTTACGATCGTTTGAAGTGCGTGAGGTATATATAGGAGGAAGAATGCGTCGGTGGAGCAGCAGGGGGGCCCACGAGGCGGGGGGCGCCCTAGAGGCACCCCCCACCCACGTGACCACCTCTTATGTTCCTTGGAGTAGGGTCCAAGTCTCCTGGATCACGTTCGATCGAAAATCACGTTCGAAGGTTTCATTCCGTTTGGATACCGTTTGATATTACATTTCTTGAAACTCTTGAAATAGGCAAAAACAGCAATTACAGGGCTGGGCCTCCGGTTAATAGGTTAGTCCCAAAATAATATAAAAGTGGAAAATAAAGCCCAATATAGTCCAAAACAGTAGATAAAGTAGCATGGAGCAATCAAAAATTATAGATACGTTGGAGACGTATCACCCACTTTTAACATTGCAGATTTGAAGCCTTATTTGGGAGAGGAAGATGAGCTTCCGTCGAGGACGACTTCATTTCAAGAAGGGGAGGATGATGAGTACATCAATACCATTGTTACACCCACAACCCCTTCTAGTACATATACTGGACCAATTACTAGAGCTCACGCATGCCAATTAAATTATCAGGTACTTTTGTTTCTTGGTAATGATTCTAATGTTCATGAGAATATGATCTTTGCCTAAATTGGATACATTTGTTTTGCTTACAAATGAAGGGTGCAGCATGGATAAGAGGGATGAACATTGGAGCAAGAACAAGCATGGAGTTGATGGCATGCATAAGGGAACAAACGGAGTTACAAGTGATGATTTCGGGACTTTGAAGCCACCATAATGAGTGCATGAAGCCTTGGACAGAAATATACAAGATGCCACTTCATAAACTTCGTCTAGAGGCTATTCTAGGTGTTGCGTCACCTTATTATTGAGCCAGGCCCATGTAATTTCGAAATACATAAGTATAGGCTGTTTTAGAGTCCGTATGTGTGGGAAACAAGAGATAGGGTTGGTTTGGACCCCTTCCCGAGGTCCACGAAATTCCCCCCTCTTCCTCCATATATACAGCCCTTAGGGCGCCGTTTAGACTTTGGGTTTTGTTTAGACTAAAAGTTCGCCATAGCTGCAACTTCGCGTGCCGTTTGTGTTCAACGACGGACAAAGCGTCCACGAACCCCACCTTCATTAATAAAGCTTTCCTCTTTTATTTGCAATATCCAGTTGCAATCTCAGTTTCTTGCTTGTTCTTCGTTTGCTCACGAAATAGACCCTCGTGGTCGGAGTTGATCGTGCTCGGCGTGGTCAATAACCCCTCGGAAGTTGGTTTAGCGATTGCTAAGGCGCGACGTCTTCACACGTTCGTAGTCGCATCGTCAAAGTCGACTCCTACAGAAAACGATTGCTATCTCATCGAAACATCGGGACACCTTTGCCTCTATCAAGTTAGCAGAGAATTGGTCAGGCAAACTCGGTGGGACCGATCGCTCATTTCGGTAAGGCCGAAATGTTGTGAAGGGAAACAAAGAGTTTGCATTGCAAACTCGGTGGGGTAGATCGCTCATTTCGGTAAGACTAAAACGTTACAAAGGGAAACAGAGAGTTTGCAATGCCATCTCGGTGAGACCTAGATCCATATCGGTGAGACCGAATTGTCTAGGGTTTCTGGCAGTGGCTATGTCAAAAGAACTCGGTGACTCCGGATAGATCGAATCGGTAGGGCCAAGTTTGACTTTGGGTTTTGGACATATTTGGAAATGAGAAAGTGGCTGAGGGTTAGGGAGCAATTTCACTAAGCATTTTGAGCAAGTAGACCATTAAACAACACCTCATCCCCTTTTAATAGTATTGGCTTTCCTATGGACTCAATGTGATCTTGGATCACTAAAATGAAAATGAAGAGTCTTGAGCTTTTGCCAATCTTTGTCCTTAGCATTTTGAGGGGTCCACATCTCTAGTTCATGCCATGCCAATCATTGAACTTTATGAAATATTTAACTTGAATGTATATTAGTTCAATGAGCTATATGTTGTTATGAATTATCAAAGCCACCCAGGGATTAGTTGCACTTTCAATCTCCCCCTTTTTGGTAATTGGTGACAACATATAGATCAAAGCTTCGACAAATGATAATATGAATGAAATACATCATCGCTTTGAGAAGTATGTGATAAGCAAGATCTCCCCCTAAATTTGTGCATTATTTTAAATTTCTTTTGGATACAAATGCACAATCGATTAGGATCATGAGTCACTCTTCCATGTCACATACATCTTGGTGGAGCGCTCAAAATGATAAGATATAAAGAACATGCACTCATCACCAAGGGAAACATGATTGATCATACACAAGTTTCAAGATATCATCATTCAAGCACACATTAAAGCATAATATAATCAAACACATGATCATAAAAGTATCTCACGAGCAAGCACAAATAGTAGCATAGTGGTCAAATGAGCAAACGGTCAAAGTAGCAAGAGAGGCAACAAAAGGCAAAACACACACACACACTCTCTCTCTCAGCCTAATGATCTATATACTTTCTCCCCCTTTGGCAGCAAGTTACCAAAAAGCTCGAAAATGCATAGTGCTATGCGGCACTCTAGGCACAATCTTCGGTGTGTGTAGATGGCGTGGAGAGACAACATCTGCAAACGCTTCTGAAGATGTCTGAGGAGCTGGAGGAGTTGCAACTGGAGGAACAACAGTGGTAGTTGCTGCAGGTGCTAAAGTAGTAGCTCTGGAGTCTCTAGCAACTGGCACTGCTGAAGACGTTTATGCCCTTGGCACACCTGAAAAGTGTTGGTGGTAGGTCTGTCATTCCTGTCTTCAATCTCTTCCTGGAGTTTCTCAATAGTGGTCTGAATCTCGGTGACCTTCACATCTAGATCATGAAGTTTAGTCTCAAAGATCCTGTCAAGACTCTCCTGATTTTGAGTTAGGGTGGCTAGTCCTTTCTCTATTCTCACGGTTGCCTCAAGCAGATAACTGAGTTGATCTTGCTTGGTCTTGAGATTGACATCTAAAGCATCTGGTACACTAGCTGCCCTTGTTGCTTTTGCAGCCTTTGCTCTCTCTCTCTCTCTCTCTCTCTCTCTCTCTCTCTCTCTCTCTCTCTCTCTCTCTCTCTCTCTTCTCCTGGGCTTCTACTGAAGTAGGATGTGATGCATCCATGACAACCTCGTTGTCCTCAAATTCTAGCCTCAGGGGAAGGTGCTCTTTGTCAAGAAGATATGTCCATGTTCCCATCTTGGAATTGATCAATACTTGAATGTGAGGGGCATATCCACATGATCTCTTCTGATCAGCTATTGTCCTCTTCACGGTTTCAACTATTAAGCTCATCACCTTGAACTTTTGTGGCACATCAAACATACGAAGCAAGTTGATTGAGTGACCACGGATCATTCTATGATCTCCTGACTTGGGCAACAGAGTGTGCCTCGTGTTCATCGTGGTTAGACCTGACAGCAGATAATAGATGGATCCAAACTTGTGAGTTTCCAATGCAGCATCAGGAATTGGCTTATACATGTGAGCCATGGAGTTGTGATCCTTTCTGGGCTTGGCATACACATCTATGTCATTTTCATCTTCCTTGTGGGCATTGATCAACTTGGCCCATTCAACAATTGAAGATTGATACCTTGTTCCTTCTGTCATCCAAACAATCTTGCCATCTGGATAGAAATGAGCAGCTGAATAGAATTGCATAATCATTTCATCATTCCATTTTGTCAACTTTTGACCAACAAAAGTGTCAACACCATTCATTCTGAAACTTTCATGTACTCCTGGGAAGTAATCCTCATTGTCATCAATGTACTTCTAGTCAACCCATTTCATGTCACAGACAATAGGTTTCTTGTCCAACAAGACCGCCTCATAGAAATCTTGCTCTTCTTTGATGTGAAAGCGATAATCAACAGCAGTTCTTCTCCTTGTGGCACATGGATCAGTCTGTCTCCACAATCTGAGACCTGCATCCTTCCTTTCCTTCATGTTCCCAGCAACAGGTTGATCATCATTATGATCAGGTATCTTGGACTTCAATTTTCTGAGCACTTGCTGCTCCTCATCCTCTTGAGCTTCTGGCACTGGGGCCTTGTTCTTCTCAGCAGTAGGGATGTTTCTGGTGGATCTCTTGGGTGCAGTAGACTTGGAGGCATGTGAGGGAGTCCTGGATTAGGGGGTCCTCAGGTGGCCGGTCTATTCTATGCGGGCCGGACTGATGGGCCATGAAGATAATAGCAGAAGACAATCCCCCGTGTCTGGGTAGGACTCCTGTATGCGTGGACTACAAGTTTGGTGTCCAGATGTACTATTCCTTCCTCTGCAAACCGACTCTGTATAACCCTAGATCCCTCCGATGTGTATATAAACCGGAGGGTTTAGTCCGTAGAGGCTATCAGAATTCTCATAGACTAGACAGCTAGGGTTTAGCCATTACGATCTCGAGGTAGATCAACTCTTATAACCCCTATACTCATCGAATATAATCAAGCAGGAAGTAGGGTTTTACCTCCCTTAAGAGGGCCCGAACCTGGGTAAACATGTGTCCCCTTTGTCCCCTGTTACCATTGATCCTCATACGCACAGTTCGGGACCCCCTACCCGAGATCTGCCGGTTTTGACACCGACATTGGTGCTTTCATTGAGAGTTCCACTGTGTTGTCGATAGAGGGATCGATGGCTCACCTTGTCATCAACAATGATATCACTTCTAGAAGGAGCCTAACTTCAGGACAGATCCTCTAGATCGGCGGTTTCACCATGGGCGCCCGCACAGCCATCAAGTTGACGGCGCCCCCCGCGATCGCTAAGCATCACCTCCGCATCGGCCTCGAACACTCCGAAAAGATGGATCTTGCAGACATCTCGTCCTTAAACAAGCCGTTAGATCGCATCGCCGCCCTAGGATTTTCAACAGATTATGATCAGATCGGGCCTAAACCCGACTAGAGGGAAATCAACTCCCCGTCGATCACTCACCTGGTGGCGGTCGTTGAGGAACGAGACAAGAACACTTCTTCCCCTAAGTTGAAAACCAGCTATGTTCGGATCTCCGAACACCTGGAACCGGACACTCCTCCTTCGGAGGAGACCCCACGTCCCCCCAACTCAGGGTCAGTCTTAGGGTCCGAGGAGCATTTGGATCTTCCCGGACCCGAACCGATGACCTCGGAGATTTTACAAACTCCGAGCACAATCTTGGGCAGGGATTTAAGTTTTAACCCACTCGCCCACCACAATCAATACTCTCCAAGCAATTCAGGCCCTCCTGACATATACGACCTAATGTATGTACGACAGCAACCTCAGGAAACGGTCCACCACTTTTGGGCCAGGTTTCTACTTGTCAAAAACAAGATCAAAGATTGCTGCGATGACGATGCGGTCTCAATTTTTCATCAGAATTACACTGATGAGGGAATTTCGAATGCCCTTGACCACCGTCGCATATAAAATTTCACGGAACTATCGCACATAGTACGAAAGTACTGCTCGATGGAAAGTAAATGGAAGGCCCAAAAAACCCAATTGGAACCTACTACCTTTAAGCAGAACACTGCCCGGGCAAAATGGGTGCACCCTTACGAGGCATCCGATCATAAGTCCGCCGGCGAGAAAAATAAACCCTTTACAGGACATAGGTCCGTTCTTGATGAACTCCTCGACAAGCCATGTCAGATACATGCCACGCTGAGCACCGAACCAACTCATAGCCTTTGAGCATGTTGGGTACTCCGGCAGGTGGCTAAAAGCGGCGAGGCTATCCACACCATTGCTACTCCGGAGAAATATTCTCCGGAGAACAACAACGTTAACGTCTTCATAGTCTTTGAGACCTTCTCCTCAAATAACCGGCGTAAAAGGACACTCTGCAACCTTGCCGAAATTAACCAAGCAACCACAATGAGCCCATGGAACGACGCGACAATAACTTTCACTGCTGACGACGAACCAAGGGCCCGATCAGTCCGAGCACCTGCCGCCTTGGTCTTAAACCCAATTGTGGACGACTTTCGACTTACCAAAGTGCTCATGGATGGCGGTAGTGGACTTAACCTCATCTACGAGGACACGCTCGACAAAATGCATATTGACAGTGCACGCATTGAGCAAAGCAGTACCACCTTTCGAGGCATCATCCCCAGCCGAGAAGCACGATGTTCGGGAAAAATCAAACTTGATGTAGTATTCGGCATGCTTGAGAATTACAGGTTCGAAGAGTTGCTTTTCCACGTGGCTCCCTTCAATAGCGGATATCACGCCCTTTTAGGGCGGGACGCTTTCTCACGCTTCCAAACCATACCCCATTACGGGTAGATGAAGCTTAAAATGCCGGGGCCCAATGGAGTAATCATGATCACAAGTGATCCGGATATAGCACTCCGCGCCAAAAACAAAACCGCATCCCTCGCCCTTGAGGCACTATCCGAAGCCCTTGCGGCCGAAGAATTAACCACCCTGCGATGCACGGTGGACAAAGACGATGTGATCCTCGATAAGAGGGCCAAATCTACCTCTTCCAAACCAGCAGATGAAATAGTCAAATTTCAAGTGCACCCGACGGATCCTACCAAAACAGCGTCCACCGAAGCACAACTGGATCCAGCAGTTGATGCCGCCTTGCGAGCGTTTTTACGCGAAAATTGGGATATTTTTGCCTGGCACCCTTCGGACATGCCCGAGATCCCACACAGACTGGCCGAACACAACCTTAACATAATTAAGGGGTTCAAACTAGTCAAACAAACGCTACGGTGATTTTCCGAACCCAAACGACAAGCTATGGGGGAGGAGCTGGCCAAACTACTCGAAGCCAGGTTCATCAGAGAAATCAAACACCCAGATTGGCTGGCCAACTTGGTCATGGTGTCAAAGTCATACTACTTACCACCAACGTCTAATTTTGATTTGGCGGTATTGTGGGATGAAGCGGCCCGGACCAACCTTACATGTCCACGCACATGAGACCAGTTCCACCAATAGACATGTAACTAGTTTTGCATAAAGGTGGTTGGCGGGTGTCTGTTTCTCCTACTTTAGTTGAATCGAATTTGACTACGGTCGGTCCTTGAAGAAGGTTAAAACAACCAACTTGATGAAACACTGTTGTGGTTTTTGCGTAGGTAAGAACGGTTCTTGCTAGAAGCCCATAGTAGCCACGTAAAACTTGCAACAACAAAGTAGAGGACATCTAACTTGTTTTTGCAGGGCATGTTGTGGTGTGATATGGTCAAGATATGATGTGATATATGTTGATGTATGAGATGATCGTGTTTTGTAATATCGACAACCGGCAGGAGCCTTAGGGTTGTCTCTTTATTTTATGAAGTGCAAGCGCCATGTAATTGCTTTACTTTATCACTATGCGTTAGCGATAGTTGTAGAGGCAATAGTTGGTGTGACGACCTCGACGCAACGACGCTACGATGGAGATCAAGGTGTCAAGTTGGTGATGACGGAGATCATGATGATGCTTTGGTGATGGAGATCAAAAGCGCAAGATGATGATGGCCATATCATGTCACATATTTTGATTGCATGTGATGTTTATCCTTTATGCATCTTATTTTGCTTAGAACGGCGGTAGCATTATAAGATGATCCCTTCACTAAATTTCAAGATAAAAGTGTTCTCCCTGGGTATGCACTGTTGCCAAAGTTCGTCGTTTCGAAGCACCATGTGATGATTGGGTGTGATAGACTCTACGTTCACATACAACGGGTGTAAGACAGTTTTGCACATGCAGAATACTTGGGTTAAACTTGACGAGCCTAGCATGTACAGACATGGTCTCGGAATACTAGAGACCGGAAGGTCGAACGTGAATCATATAGTAGATATGATCAACATAGTGATGTTCACCATTGATGATTACCCCATCTCACGTGATGATCGGACATGGGTTAGTTGATTTGGATCACATATCACTTAGATAACTTGAGGGATATTTATTTAAGTGGGAGTTCATTAGTAATTTTATTAATTGAACTTAGTTTTATAGTTTTGCATGTCTATGGTGTAGATCAATGGCCCGAGCTACCGTTCCCCTCGATTTTAATGTGTTCCTAGAGAAAGCTAAGTTGAAAGATGATGGTAGCAACTACTGTTGGAAATATGCCCTAGAGGTAATAATAAATTAGTTATTATCATATTTCCCTGGTCATGATAATCGTTTGTTATCCATGCTAGAATTGTATTGATCGGAAACTCAGATACATGTGTGGATACATAGACAACAATGTGTCCCTAGTGAGCCTCTACTAGACTAGCTCGTTGATCAAAGATGGCTATGGTTTCCTAGCCATATACATGAGTTGTCATTTGATAATGAGGTCACATCATTAGGAGAATGATGTGATGGACAAGACCCAAACTATAAATGTAGCATATGATCATGTCAAGTTTATTGCTATCGTTTTCTGCATGTCAAGTATATGTTCCTATAACCATGAGATCATGAAACTCACTGACACCAGAGGAGTACCTTGTGTGTACCAAACGTCGCAATGTAACTGGGTGACTATAAAGGTGCTCTACAGGTATCTCCGAGGGTGTCTGTTGAGTTGGCATGGGTCAAGATTGGGATTTGTCACTCCGTATGACGGAGAGGTATCTCAGGGCCCACTCGGTAATACAACATCATAGTAAGCTTGCAAGCAATGTGACTAATGGGTTAGCCATGGGATCTTGTATTACGAAACGAGTAAAGAGACTTGCCGGTAACGAGATTGAACTAGGTATGGGGATACCGACGATCGAATCTCGGGCAAGTAACATACCGATAGACAAAGGGAACTGCATACGGGATTAGCTGAATCCTTGACATCGAGGTTCGACCGATAAGATCTTCGTAGAATATGTAGGAACAAATATGGGCATCCAGGTCCCGCTATTGGTTATTGACCATAGAGGTGTCTCGGTCATGTCTGCATAGTTCTCAAACCCTTGAGGTCTACACATAACGTTTGGTGACGATATAAGTATAGTTGAGTCATTATGGTGGTTCCGAAGGTTGTTGAGTCCGGTTTGATCCCAGACGTGACTAGGAACTCCTAATGGTGCGGAGGTGAAGATTGATATATTGAATGAAGGGTATTGGAGTCATAATTGTTCAAGAGTACCGGTGATGACCAACATGACCGAAAGGGGTTTCGGGGGGCCCGGGCAAGTGTTGGAGGGTCTCATGGGCCAAGGGGAGGGGGCAAACCAGCCCACTAAGATGTTGTGCGCCCCCTCACCCCATCCCACATTGCGAGAGGAGGTGGGGGCGCCCCCCTAGGGTTCCCACCCCTTTGGCTTGGGGGCCAAGTCTCCTAAGGGGGGAAAACCCATCTAGGGTTTCCCTCTTGTGGCCGTCGGCCCTTGATGGGACCCCCTAGGGGTGCCCCTCCTCGTAGTCTTCTTCCTCTCTGTAGCGCTTAGCGAAGCTCTGCCGAGATTCCGACACCACCGCCGCCACCACACCGTCGTGCTGCCGGAGGACTCGAGCTACTCCTTCACCATAGCTCGCTGGATCGAGGAGGTGAAGGCGTCATCAGGCTGTACGTGTGTTGAATGCGGAGGTGTCGTCCGTTCGGCACTTGGATAGGGAGTTCGCGGGACGGATCGTGATTGGATCGCGAAGACGTTCGCAGGACGGATCGTGATTGGATCGCGAAGACGTTCGCGGGACGGATCGTGATTGGATCGCGAAGACGTTCGTGGGACGGATCGTGATTGGGTCGCGAAGACGTTCGACTACATCGACCACATTTCTTAATGCTTGCGCTTAGCGATCTACAAGGTTATGTAGATCCAATCTCTCCTCTCGTAGATAGTCATCTCCTAGATTGGAAATTGATGAGCGTAGGAAATTTTTTGTTTCAATGTTCCTCAACAGTGGCATCATGAGCTAGGTCTATGCATAGATGACATAACGAGTAGAACACAAAGGAGTTTGTGGGCATTGATATTCAGATTGCTTCCTTCCTTGGTCTTTTCTTGATTCGGTGGTATTGTGGGATGAAGCCCGGACCAACCTTACAAATCCACATACATGAGACTGGTTCCATCGACAGACATGTGACTTTGTTGCATAAAGATGGCTAGCGGGTGTCTGTCTCTCCCACCTTAGTTGAATTGGATTCGACAAAGGCGGTCCTTGTAGAAGGTTAAATAGAACCTTGCATATCACCGTTGTGGCTTTGCATAGGTAAGAATTGTTCTTACTAGATACCCATAGCAGCCACGTAAAACATGCAACAACAAAGTAGAGGACGTCTATGTGGCGACCGGTTTTCCGGTTAATAAATTCCAGAAAATGGCCGTCGTGCTCACCAGCCCCAGGATTACTGTTAGCTGATGAGGCACCAACTTGGTACAGAAAAACCAAGCAAAAATACAGGATATGTACTACAAGACCATTCTGACCTACGAGTACAACAAATGGTTTCTAGTGGTGGATGGCGGAAGCGGTTTGTGGATCATCAGTGTCTATGGGACTCCATTTCCCACAGGAACAGCTGACCAGGTTAACTCCTATCTTCGCGAGGCTGCTATCACCATTGCGCAGGTTCCGGGGTTGTCGTCGTGACGCTCCTCTCCAAGCAAGAAATCTGGCCAAGACAATAGCCAGGGACAAGCCAATGAGTACTTTGAATGTACTTGCAAACATTAGGAACACGGGTATAATATAAATGATGATCATGCCCGGAAATATTCTATGATCACACTGTCAGTCTTAAAATAAAATCTCTGATGCATGCAAACAGGTTATTTATATATAACAAGAATATGAAATGACAGAGTAGGAAATAAAATGCACCCTTCGGATGTCTGAAGCGACGTCTCGAAATGATGGTAAATAACAAGCATGCCTCAGTCAGGCGTCTGAGCGACGCCACATAAAGGGCTTATAAGGGAAATAAATAACGAGTAATGCCACGATCGAGGCGTCGGCGACACTACATAAAGGGCTTATAAGGAAATAAATAACGAGTAATGCCACGATCGAGGCGTCTGGCGACACCACATAAAGGGTTTATAAGGAAATAGATAACAAGTAATGCCACGATCGAGCGTCGGCGACACCACATAAAGGGCTTATAATGGAGATAAATGACAAGTAATGCCACAGTCGGGCGTCTGAGCGACACCACATAAAGGGCTTATAATGGAGATAAATGACAAGTAGTGCCACAGTCGGACGTCTGAGAGACACCACATAAAGGGCTTATAAGGGAAATAAATAACGAGTAATGCCACAGTCGGGCGTCTGAGCGACACCACATAAAGGGCTTATAAGGGAAATAGATAACAAGTAATGCCACAGTCGGGCGTCTGAGTGACACCACATAAATGGCTTATAATGCAATTTCATTCATAGTGAACATCCAGGAGGTAGAACCGTCCCAGGGATACTCAATAGATCAAGTAACGGCAATGGTTAGTCCATGATAAAAATAATCATAATCATCATAATCAACACAATTCACAAATCATGATCCACGTTCTGGTTTAGCAGTTTCTCCTCAGAAGACCGACGAAGACCGACACTTGACTGACCTGGTATCGTAGTCTAACCATGGACACGGCTATTCTAATAGGTTTAATATCTCTGCAGAGGGTGTACTCTTTACCCACAGTAGCAGTTTCATTAGTCCATCGGGACTAATTCCGTCTACACCTTTTGTTGAAAACACACCTAACTTGCACACACCAGCTTAACTCACGATTATGCGGAATCACCCACGACACTGTCAAGCAAAACTCTAAGTAGGGAGGCTACAACCTCGACGTAGCATGGGATCACAAAATTTATACATGCAAGAAACTAGGGGAGCTACCCTTGGCTACAACCAAACACCCATGCCCTCGGTCGGATGGCATGCCTCTGGGATGCCTCCCAGATCTTCCATCATGGCCTCTCATGCGGTGTGTGCTAGGAAAGGGGTTGACAACTTACTGAACCGTACCCTACTTGTTGTAGAGACAAGTGGTAGTACGAAACAAGTATGGGGGTTACTGGAACAAGACTCGATCTATGGTCGACTCAGGAGGTTTAAGCATTCTCTGCATGATTAGCATAACAAAAATATTTCAACCAACAAAGTCACCACTCACTATACCTTACCATGCCATACCGGCCATAACCGTTCCAACGGAGACCGGCGACAAGCTCACGCCTACCCAAGGCAGAGGCCTTCCCAGATTCCTTTTCGGTATGCATGTAAGGCACAAGAAGATGATTACCATCACAAGTATAATCATTTCCAACAGCAAGGAGAATAACAAATAGGCATTCATGCAAATGATCATATCACATGAAATAACAAGTATCCCGAAATGAGGTGGTGTTATAAGCGTGTCAACGAACACACCAAAAATATTATGCCGGGTTCAGAATGCTTGCCTTCAAGGTGTGGAAAGTCAGTGTGCATTCCAATACTTTGAAAGTTTGCTCCTCTCTCTTCAAAATCCTATTTGAAAATATTTTTGAATCAACACACATTTCCAAAACAGCACAAAAAAGTAGTCTGTAAAATTTTCAAATAAATCTTAAAGTAAACTAGACAGAATTTGAGAGATCTAGGAAAAAGAATCAATTCATTTGGAGTTATATTTAAAAAGTTATAGCCGGTCAAAGTTTAGTCAATATTCTGGTTTTTAAAATAAAACAGAAAAAGAAAAACGCCCGAATTGAACACGTCGAACACGTGCTTGAATACGCTTTCACTTAACCACATGGACAGAGGCGGGGTCACCGCAGTGGGTCCAAGGGCCCACCGGTCAGGTTTGACTGTCCATATCTCCCTCCTCTTTCTCTGCCTGAGCAGCGGTGAGGCAACGACGATCAACACGGCTCCCATGGCGCCAGAGGTCGGGATGGATCCGAAAGACCGGGGTGGTCCTCCCGGTGGTCGTTGGGTCGACGGTGGTGGAAAGAGTTGTCGGCGGTGAGCTTCGCGGCGGAGGAGGTTTCGGGAGCAAAGTGGTTTTGGGGCGGCGGTGGTCCCCGACCAAAATTGAGCAGGGGACTGGTTCACGGGAGGAGAGGAGCTTGGTGGAGAGAATGGAGAAGGGAGGCACCGGTTGCGCTGAGCGGAGCCGGAGGCGGCGGTGGCCGAATCAGGCGTGGTCGGGAAGACGGCTTCCCAAGCGATTGCGGGCTGTGGGGGTGCCAAGGGTGGCTGAGGTCGCTGTCTTCCGGATGGGTTGGGGCCTCCTATTATAGCGCGACGAGGTCGGTTCATGGCGATGGATGAGGATGCGGCGAACCGCCTCTCTGTAGTTTGCAAGTCAACATGGGGCGACGAGCTAGCCGTGAAGAGGATAAGCTTGCACGGCACCTGAGGCGGTGGCGAGCCGGGTGGCTCTGGCGGCGCCGACCGGGCAAGACCCATGCGGATGCCGGCGTGCCAAGCGCCGACGGCGGCGGCCAGTAGTGTGCCAGGCGGTCGGGGTGGCGTGGCGGTGCAAAGTGCGTGGCGTGCTAGCTGCTGCTGGCCAAGGGCTGGAGCAGGTGCGTGGCGAGGCAGCGGCTCGGGCGCGCGTCTTGAATAAACGCACGCTCTGGCGCGCCAGAGCACGCCCGGACGTGTTCGATGAAATGCCGTGGTAGCCTAAGCGTGCTTGGCGGGGCTGGCAAATGTGAGGCTAGTTTAGGGTTGGCAAGGGATCAAGGGACATGGTGGATAGGCCAAAGGCTCAAGTTCACAACACAAACTTATAATCATGCCAAATCTGTTCATGCTCACAGGGTGTTTGACAAAATGCCAGAGGCGTCTAGGCAGGTCTTGGAGTGGTCAAAAACTCCAGATGGTGGTCTCATTAGGTGAATAAAAGGGTGGTGAGGTTAGGTGGCCAAATACAGAAACTAGTTAGTGCAAGTTCTGCAAAAACTCAAATCTGGACAGGAGACAAAAGGCATCACTTCTTGAACCAAAAATGATCCAATGGGTTCATGCTCCTGGACTTAGGGGTTTAGTAGGGTGGTCTACAAGCAGGGGAAAGAATCAAGGGCTAAAGAGCAAGCAATAATATGGATGCTATACAAACCATCATGTTGGACCAGAATGAAGATGAGGTAGATTCACTCAAAATTTTCAAATAACAACACTAGGTTTTTGCATAAAGTTAAATCATAGGCTTCTACTAACATCCCATAATTTTGGTGGAGGCTAGAAAGAAGTATATAAATAGGTTGTAGTGCAAAATTGCCCACTGGACCAGAGAAGAAAATTGGGTGTAGAACTCAAAATATTTAGGGAATGAAATATCTTTTTGCATAACAGTGGTTTGGTGACATCATAGGACATCCCCAAATTTTGGTGGAATTTTTGAAAGAAATTATAAAAGGGCTGTAGTTCAAAAAGGACCATAAAACCCATGGGAAACCATTTTTCAAGAAAATTAAAGATCATGGAGATTATTATATAATTAATTCCTCCGATGAAAAGAAAGGATTTTTCTTGAGAGGATAAACAAGTCCAATAACATATGTGAAAAGTTTTTACTAGGGGGTGAAAACTCCACAACTTAGGGAAAAGAGAGGCTCTGAAATCAAGATTAAATCCAGAAAAATAAAAATTTAATTTCCTGGCAAAATTTTAATTAAATAAACAAGGTTAAGAATTTTGGGGTGTTACAGTCTAAATTGTTTTTGTAGTGTATGTTGTGAGATATGGCCAAAGACATGATGAAATATATTTGATGTATGAGATGATCGTGTTTGTAATAGTTTATACCGACTTGCATGTCGATGCATGCGACAACCGGCAGGAGCCATAGTGTTGTCTTTAATTACTGTATAACTTGCATGTGCAATCATTAGCGTTGTGTAATGCTTCACTTTATCGCTAAGCGGTAGCATTAGTAGTAGAAGCATGGTTGGCGTGACAACCCCGATGGTGACACGATGATGGAGATCATGGTGTCATGTCGGTGACGATGGAGATCATGTCGGTGCTTTGGAGATGGAGATCAAAAGCACGAGTTGATGGCCATATCATGTCACTTATGATTTGCATGTGATGTTAATCCTTTTATGCATCTTATTTTGCTTAGGACGATGGTAGCATTATAAGGTGATCCCTCACTAAAATTTCAAGATAAAATTGTGTTCTCCCCAAGTGTGCACCGTTGTGAAAGTTCGTCGTTTTCGAAGCACCACGTGATGATCAGGTGTGATAGATTCTACGTTCACATACAATGGGTGCAAGCCAGTTTTGCACATGCGGAACACTTGGGTTAAACTTGATGAGCCTAGCATGTACAAACATGGCCTCAGAACACAAGAGACCGAAAGGTCGAACATGAGTCATATAGTAGATATGATCAACATGGAGATGTTCACCATTGAAACCACCTCATCTCACGTGATGATCGGATGTGGGTTGGTGATTTGGATAAAAAAAACACTCGGATGACCGGAGGGATGTCAATTTGAGTGGGAGTTCTTAAGTAATATGATTAATTGAACTCGTTTATCATGAACATAATCTAAATTGTCTTTGCAAATTATGTTCAATAGCTCGTGCTATAGCTCCCTGTTTTAATACGTTCCTAGAGAAAGACTAAGTTGAAATATATTGTAAGCAATTATGCGGACTAGGTCCATAGTCTGAGGATTGTCCTCACTGCTACACAAAAGGCTTATGTCCTTGATGCACCGCTCGATGTACCAACTCCTCTAGCATCGTCTATGGATGTTGTGAACATCTGGCATACACGTTCTGATGACTACTTGATAGTTTAGTGCGCCATGCTTTATAGCTTAGAATCGGGCTCCAGAGGCGTTTTTAACGCCATGGAACATATGAGATTTTCCAAGAGCTGAAATTGGTATTTTAGGCTCATGCCCGTGTTGAGAGGTAGGAGACCTCTGACAAGTTCTTTGCCTACAAGATGGAGGAGAATAGCTCAGCCAGTGAGCATGTGCTCGAAATGTCTGAGTGCTATGATCACTTGAATCAAGTGGGAGTTGATCTTCCAGATAAGATAGTGATTGACAGAGTTCTCCAGTCACTGTCACCAAGCTACTAGAGCTTCGTGATGAAGTGCTTAAGACCGCGAAGGTAGAAATCAAGAAGGAGCATCAACTATTGATGGTTAACAAGACCACTGGTTTCAAGAAGGGTAAGGGCAAGAAGGGAAACTTCATGAATGGAAAGCCAGTTGCCACTCCAGTGAAGAAGCCCAAGGTTGAACCCAAACCCGAGACTAAGTGCTTCCATTGTAAGGGGAACGACCACTGGTAGCGAAAGTGCCCCAAATACTTGGTAGATAAGAAGGCTGGCAACTTCAACAAAAGTATATTTGATATACATGTTATTAATGTTACCTTACTAGTACTCCTAGTAGCACCTGGGTATTAGATACCGGTTCAGTTGCTAATATTGGTAACTCTAAACAAAAACTGCAGAATAAACGGAGACTAGCTAAGGGCGAGGTGACGATGTGTGTTGTAAGTGTTTCCAAGGTTGATGTGATCACCATCGCACGCTCCCTCTACCTTCGGGATTAGTGTTAAACCTAGACAAATGTTATTTGGTGTCTGCGTTGAGCATGAATATGATGATATCGTGTTTATTATAATGCGGTTATTCATTTAAGTCAGAGAATAATGGTTATTCTGTTTAAATGAATAATACCTTCTATGGTCATGCACCCAATGCGAATGGTTTATTGAATCTCGATTGTAGTGATACACATGTTCATAATATTGATGCCAAAAGATGCGAAGTTAATAATGATAGTACAACATACTTGTGGCATTGCTGCTTAAGTCATATTGGTGTAAAGCGCATGAAGAAACTCCATGCTGATGGACTTTTGGAGTCACTTGATTTTGAATCACTTGACACATGTGAACCATGCCTTATGGGCAAGATGACTAAAACCCCGTTTTCCGGCACAATTGAACGGGCAACTAACTTGTTGGAAATCATACATACTGATGTGTGCGGTCTAATGAGTGTTGACGCGCGCGGTGGATATCATTATTTCCTCACCTTCACCGATGATTTGAGTAGATATGGGTATATTTACTTAATAAAGCATAAGTCTGAAATGTTTGAAAAGTTCAAGCAATTTCTATGCTAATGATGATGATCATGAAGCTCTGGATCAAGTTACTACCGAGCCTTGTAGGTCAACAAGGATTCGTGCCGGCCCTGAGTGGTAGGGCAATCCTGTCTTGGAGGTCATGTTGTTAGACAACAGTGAACCTACGAACTATGAAGAAGCGATGGTCGGCCTGGATTCCCACAAATGATAGGAGCCATGAAAACCGAGATAGGATCCATGTATGAGAACAAAGTATAGACTTTGGTGGACTTGCCCGATGATCAGTAAGCCATTGAGAATAAATGGATCTTTGAGAAGAAGACAGACGCTGATGGTAATGTCACCATTTATAGAGATCGACTTGTTGCAAAGGGTTTCCAACAAGTTCAAGGAGTTGACTATGATGAGACTTTGTCACTCGTGGCGATGCTAAAGTATGTTCAGATTATGTTAGCAGTTGCTGCATTTTCAGATTACAAAGTCTGGCAGATGGATGTCAAAACAAAGTTTCCTTGACGGTTTCCGTGAGGTAAGGTTGTATTTGATGCAACCATAAGGTTTTGTCGATCCTAAGGATGCTAAAACGTATGCAAGCTCCAGCGATCCTTCTATGGACTGGAGCAAGCATCTCGGAGTTGGAATATACGCTTTGATGTGGTGATCAAAGCATTTGGGCTTATAAAGACTTACGGTGAAGCCTGTATTTACAAGAAAGTGAGTGCGAGCACTACAACATTTCTGATAAGTATATGTGGATGACATATTGTTTATCGGAAATGGTGTAGAATTTCCGGGAAGCATAAAGGGTTGTTTGAAGGCAGTTTTTCAAAGGAAGACTTGGGTAAAGCTGCTTACATATTGGGCAACAAGATCTATAGAGATAGATCAAGACGCCTGATGAGACTTTCACAAAGCACATACCTTGACATGATTTTGAAGGAGTTCTTGCCTGAGTTGTAAGGTGTGAAGTTGAGTAAGACTCAAAGCTCGACCTTGGCAGAAGAAAGAGAAAGGACGAAGGTCGTCCCCTATGCCTTAGCCATAGGCTCTATGCCATATGCCATGTTGTGTACTGATACATCTCCAACGTATCTATAATTTTTGATTATTCCATGCTGTTTATTTATCAATCTTGGATGTTTTATAATCATTTTATAGTCATTTTATATCATTTTTTGGTACTAACCTATTGACATAGTGCCAAGTGTCAGTTGCTGTTTTTCCATGTTTTTTACATCGCAGGAAATCAATATGAAATGGAGTCCAAATGCCACAAAACTCCATGATGATCTTTTATGGGCCAGAAGGAAGGCAATGGGCCCTGGTTGCACCTGGGGGGTGCCAGAGGGCACAACCCACCGAAGCGCTAAAGGGCCCATCGCGCATACTCGTGGGTTGTGCCCTACAGGTGCCCGGACCGCCTCTTTGCTCTATAAATACCCCAAAAATCATATAACCCTAGAAGCTTCGACGAAATATTCATCCAGCCACCGCGAAGTCCAGAACGACCAGATTCAATCTAGACACCATCACGGAGGGGTTCACCACTTTCATTGGTGCCTCTCTGATGATGCGCGAGTAGTTGTTTGTAGACCTTCGGGTCCTTAGTTAGTAGCTAGATGGCTTTCTCTCTCTCGCTGAATTCTCAGTACAATGGTCTCTTGGAGATCCATATGATGTAACTCTTTTTGCGGTGTGTTTGTTGGGGTCTAATGAACTTTGAGTTTATGATCAGTTATATCTTTTTATATCCATGAAAGTTATTTGAGTTTCTTTGATCTTTTATATGCATGATCTCTTATAGCCTCGTATTTCTTCTCCGATATTTGGGTTTTGTTTGGCCAACTTTACCTATTTATCTTGCAATGGGAAGAGGTGCCCGGTAGTGGGTTTGATCTTACGGTGCTTGATCCCAGTGACAGAAAGGGAACCGACACGTATGTATCGTTGCTACTAAGGATAAAAAGACGAGATCTATATCTACCGCCATATAGATAAACGGATCTTGTCTACATCATGTCATCGTTCTTATTGCATTACTCCGTTTTTCCATGAACTTAATACACTAGATGCATCTTTGGATAGCGATCGGTGTGTGGAGTAATAGTAGTAGATGCGAGTGAGTCGGTCTACTAATCTTGGACGTGATGCCTATGTAATGATCATTGCACGGATATCGTCATAATTATTTGAAGTTCTATAAATTGCCCAATTGTAATTTGTTTACCCACCGTTTGCTATCTTTCTCGAGAGAAGCCACTAGTGAAACCTATGGCCCCCGGGTCTTCCTTCTCATATATTTGCTTTGCGATCTATTTTGTTTGCTCTTTTTATTCAGATCTATTAAACCAAAAATACAAAACTACTTTGCTGCACTTTATTTTATTTGTGATCTATTATTTCAATCTATTACAACTTTCTCCCGTCAACACGCAATTTCTGGCGCCGTACCCCGAAAGGGATTGACAACCCCTTTAACACGTGGGGTTGCAAGGTGTTGTTATTTGTGTGCAGGGGCTGTTTACATTGTGCTTCTTGGTTCTCCTACTGGTTCGATAACCTTGGTTTCATTTCGGTGGGAAATACCTACCGCCGCTATGCTGCATCATCCCTTCCTCTTTGGGGAAATACCGACGTAGCTTCAAGCGACATCATGTACCGCACCTAATGTGTGCCCTGCCACGTGTATGGCAAGGGGGTACAAGAGTAATCCAGAAGTGGATCGCTAGACAACGGTCAAAATTATCCTAAGAAGAATAAGGAAATGTTTCTCGGTTATAGAGGTGATAAAGAGTTCGACGTAAAGGGTTACGTCAATGCAAGCTTTAACACTAATCCGGATGACTCTGAGTAGAGTTTCTCGGTTATGGAAGTGATAAAGAGTTTGGCGTTAAGGGTTATGTCGATGCAAGCTTTAACACCAATCCAGATGACTTTGAGTAGAAAACCAGATACGTATAGTGGAGCAGCCGTTTGGAATTGCTCCAAGTGGAGCATGGTAGCAACATCTACAGTATGAGATAAAATTTGCGAAGTACACGCGGATCTGAATGTTGCAGACCCGTTGACTAAAACCTCTCTCACAAGCAAAACATGATCAAACCCCAGAACTAATTGGGTGTTAATCACATGGTGATGTGAAGATTATTGACTCAAATGCAAGTGGGAGACTGTTGGAAATATGCCCCAGAGGCAATAATAAATTAGTTATTATCATATTTCCCTGTTCATGATAATCGTTTATTATCCATGCTAGAATTGTATTGATAGGTGAAAGTGCAACTATCCCTGGGTGGTTTTGGTAATTCCTAACAACATATTGCTCATTGAGCTAATGCTATTTCAAGATAAATATTTCATGAAAGCTCAATGATTGGCATGGCATGGATTAGAAAGTGGACCCCTCAAAATGCTAAGGACAAAAGATTGGCTCAAGCTCAAAGCACAAGACTCTACATTTTCATTTTAGTGATCCAAGATCACATTGAGTCCATAGGAAAAGCCAATACTATCAAGAGGGGGTGAGGTGTTGCTTAATGAGTTTCTTGCTCAAAGTGCTTAGTGATATGCTCCAAAAACCCTCAACTACTTTCTCACATCCACATATGTCCCAAACCAAAAGTCAAAGTCGGCCCCACCGAAACTGTCTATCCAGCGCCACCGAGTTCTATTGACATAGCCACTGCTAGAAACCCTAGTCTTTTCGGTCTCACCGATAGGGATCTCGGTCTCACCGAGATGGGATTGTAATCTCTCTGTTTCCTTTCGTAACGTTTTAGTCAAACCGAGATGAGCGATCGGTCCCACCGAAATTGCAATGCAAACTCTCTGTTTCCCTTTCGTAATGTTTCGGTCTAACCGAGATGAGCGAATCGGTCCCACCGAGTTTGCCTGACCAACTCTCTGTTTGTCTATTACCGAAATCGGTCTCACCGAGTTTGTGTAATCGGTCTCACTGAGATTATGTTATGCCCTAACCCTAACAAAATCGGTCTCACTGAGTTGACGTGTCGGTCCCACTGAAAACCCTAACGGTCACATTATGAACTAAATTGGTCTGACCGAGTTATTTGATTCGGTCCCACCGAGTTTGGTGATTTGTGTGTAACGGTTAGATTTTGTGTGGAGGCTATATATACCCCTCCACCCACTCTTCATTCGTGGAGAGAGCCATCAGAACATGCCTACACTTCCAACATACATTTTCTGAGAGAGAACCACCTACACTTGTGTTGAGGTCAATATATTCCATTCCAACCACATAAATCTTGATCTCTAGCCTTCCCCAAGTTGCTTTCCACTCAAATCATCTTTCCACCAAATCCAATCCTATGAGAGAGAGTTGAGTGTTGGGGAGACTATCATTTGAAGCACAAGAGCAAGAAGTTCATCATCAACACACCATTTGTTACTTCTTGGAGAGTGGTGTCTCCTAGATTGGCTAGGTTTCACTTGTGAGCCTCCGTCAAGATTGTGGAGTTGAACCAAGGAGTTTGTAAGGGCAAGGAGATCGCCTACTTCGTGAAGATCTACCCAAGTGAGGCAAGTGCTTCGTGGGCGACGGCCATGGTGGGATAGACAAGGTTGCTTCTTCGTGGACCCTTCGTGGGTGGAGCCCTCCGTGGACTCGCGCAACCGTTATCCTTCGTGGGTTGAAGTCTCCATCAACGTGGATGTACGATAGCACCACCTATCGGAACCACGGATTAAAAATCTCCGTGTCAACATTGCGTTTGCTCCCTCAGTCTCCTCCCTTTACCTTCATATGCAATTGTTTTACTTTCCGCAGCTACACTCTTAGAATTGCATGTGTAGGTTGATTGCTTGACTTGTGCTAAGTTGTTAAAATCTACCAAGAACTAAAATTGGAAAAGGCTAGATTTTTAATTGGTCAAGTAATCTAATCACCCCCCTCTAGACATACTTTCGATCCTACAAGTGGTATCAGAGCTTTGGTCTCCATTTGCTTTGATTTCCATAGCTCTTGGTGGTCATAGCCTTCGTTTCACAACCTAGGAGAGTATGGCGTCTAGCGAGGGAAATTACCACCGTAGAGGTCCTTACTTTGATGGTACAAATTTTGCTAGTTGGAAGCATAAGATGAAAATGCATATTCTTGGACATAACCCGGCCGTTTGGGCTATTGTGTGTATTGGCTTGCAAGATGAATTCTTTGATGGGAGAGAACCAAACCGTGAAGCTACCGCGGAGGAGTTGAAGATGTTGCAATACAATGCTCAATCTTGTGATATTCTCTTCAACGGATTGTGCCCCGAAGAATTCAACAAAATCAGCTGTCTTGAGAATACAAAGGAAATTTGGGATACTTTGATTGATATGCACGAAGATACCGACTCCGTCAAGGAATCCAAATTGGATGTGCTTCAAAGTCAACTTGACAAGTTCAAAATGAAGGATGGTGAAGGCGTTGCTGAAATGTACGCTAGGCTTGCTCTCATCACAAATGAGATTTCCGGCTTAGGAAGTGAAGAGATGACCGACAAATTCATCATCAAGAAGATCCTAAGAGCCTTGTATGGAAAATATGATACCGTGTGCACGTTCAACCAAATGATGCCCAATTACAAAGATCTCAAGCCAACGGAAGTCATAGGAAGAATTATTGCTCATGAGACGTCACTCAAGGATAAGGAAGAGCTCCATAACAAGTCAAGCGGTGCTTACAAAGCCTCATGTGAAGCTCCCACATCATCAAGTGAGAAACAAACCTTCAATGAAGAATTGAGCCTAATGGTGAAGAACTTCAACAAGTTCTACAAAAGTAGAAGCAAGGAAAGAAGTTCTAAGTCAAGGTCCTACAATAACAAAAGATCTTCTAGTCGTGAGCGTAATTGCTACAATTGTGGAAGACCTGGACACTATTCCAATGAGTGTACGACTCCCTACAAAAGAAGAGAAGATTCTCCCAAAAGAAGGAGTAGAAGAGAAGAATCACCATCAAGAGAAAGAAGGAGTAGTGATGATCGTTATGAACGAAGACCCTCTCGGAGAAGCAAGGATTCGGAAAGGAAGGACAAGTCATCAAGGAGCTACACAAAAAGAAGACATCAAGCTCATGTTGGTGAATGGGTATCTGGCTCCGACTCCGACAATCACTCCGAAAGAAGTTATCACTCCGACTCCGAATATACTCAAGATGAAGGTGTTGCCGGACTAGCACTTCTGACAACCAACTCCTACGACATATTTGAATCACCAAATGAAGGAAGTGGGAGATGCTTCATGGCTAAAGGTCCAAAGGTAACACACCCCGAGTATGTTGATTTCAATAGTGATGAAGATGATTTGCCAGGAGATGATGACTTACTAGTTGACAACTCTAGTTATGAAAACTATGATGAATGTGCTATTAATCATGCTAATCAAGATAAAACGAATGATGATGATAAGAAGAAGATTGAGCGTCTAACTAAAGAACTAAACACTCTTAAGTTAGCTCATGAAACTACCTTGGAAGATCATCGAGAACTTTTAAAGACTCATGAGAAGCTACGCTTTGAAAAGCTCAACCTTGAGCAAGAGCATGAGTTTTTAAAGGCGATCAATGATGATCTTTGCAAGAAAAGTTCTTCTTACATTGCCAAGCGTTTACTCTTGTCTACTTACATTTTTTTTAGAAAAGGGGGATTCCCCGGCCTCTGCATCAGATCGATGCATACGACCTCTATTATTAAAAAGTAAACAAGGTCTGAACAAGGTCTTACGGTGATGGAACAAAAGCAACATCTAGCTCACATAGGCGTCAATCGCAGCGAAACCGTAACAGCCACAACCGGTGGCATAAAAACAGATAGGTAAACTAAATGCCTATCCTATTACATGATCGCCATCAAACCGGTTGAAGATATCCTCGCTACCGTCTCCCACCGGACAGATCCGAAGAACCAAACGCTCCCGGCCTCCATCGGAGTGAGTAAGGACCACGTACGGATCAGCGCCGTAGCTCGGAATAACACCTGCAAAAATTGAGTATTTGTTGTTCTGTTAAAAACCAAATCATTTCTGCAATTCCAAATTGCCCATAATAACGCACAAACTCCTACACGAATATGTCTGGCTGTTTCGGACTCAATCCCAACAAGCCACGCCCCAAATAACGTGTTGACCGAACTCGGAGGAGTAATATTAAAGGAAATTTGCACGGAGCGCCACAACCCTCGTGCCAATGGACAGTCAAAAAATAAATGCTTGATAGTCTCATCCCGATCACAGAAACTACACCTAGTAGATCCCGTCGATTAAACTTAACTAGATTGTCTTTTGTAAGAATAACTTGTTTATGCACAAACCACATAAACACTTTAATCTTCAAAGGTACCTTAACTTTCCAGACCTTTTTGGAAGAAGGTATGACAGTAGAATTAATGATATCAATGTACATCGATTTAACCGTGAACACCCCAGTTCTAGTTAGCTTCCAACATAACTGGTCGGGCCGAGGATTTAGTGAGCGTCCATCGACCCTACGGACCAAGTGAAGCCATGCTTCCCATCGAGGCCCGACAAGCACCCTCTGAATCAATGTTTAGAGGATAGACTGCATCACCGTGGCAACGAGCGTCCCTACGCAGAACAATACGATATAGTGTCGGATATTGAATAGCCAAAGGCGCGTCACCCAGCCACGTATCCTCCCAGAATCGCGTATTATCTCCATTACCGACAATACATCTTGTTCTGTTAAAGAAAGCGGCTTTAATCCTCATAAGCCCTTTCCATAACGGCGAATCTATAGGTCTCAGAGTAACCTGGGATAAAGTCTTTGAGTGCAGATATTTACTACGAAGAATCTGCGCCCATGTTGCCTCTGTCTCGAAGACAACTTAAACAGCCACTTACTAAGCGTGCATCATTCTTGACTTCAAGATTTTCAATACCAAGTCCCCCTTGGTCCTTTGGTCGACAAATAATATCCCATTTGGCCAATCTGTACTTCCTCTTAGACTCATCACTCTGCCAAAAGAAGCGAGAACGATAGAAGTCTAGCCTTTTCCTAACCCCCACCGGGACCTCGAAGAAAGATAAGAGAAACATAGGTAAACTCGTGAGCACCGAGTTAATCAGAATCAACCGGCCTCCATAAGACATGAGTTTTCCTTTCCAGGAACTTAGTTTCTTCTCAAACCGATCCTCGATGCACTTCCACTCACCATTTGTTAGCTTACGATGGTGTATAGGAATACCAAGATACGTGAAAGGTAGATCCCCAACTTCACAACCAAACAATTGTGTATATGCTTCTTGTTCGTCTTTGGCTCTACCAAAGCGTAACAACTTCGCTTTATGGAAATTAATCTTCAACCCCGACAATTGTTCAAAAGGCATAACGCTAACTTCATGTTCCTCGCTTTTGCCAAATTGTGTTCCATAAAATGATTGTATCATCACAGATCGCAGGATGGACAGACCACCATCAACGGATGAGGCACCAATCCTCCACCGACCGCCTCCTTGGCCCTCCCAATCAGGATCGCTAACATATCAACCACAATATTGAGCATGAATAGGCGACATAGGGTCACCCTGTCTCAAACCCTTGTGCTTTTGGAAGTAATGACCTATGTCGTCATTAACTTTAATGCCAACACTACCTTTTTGCGTGAATGTTTCAACTGATGTCGCCAGTTCTCATCAAAGCCCTTCATCCGTAAAGCTTTGTTGGAGGAGCGTCCATTTGACTTTATCATAAGCCTTCTCGAAATCCACTTTGAAAATAACACCATCTAGTTTTTCGTATGAATTTCATGAAGCGTTTCATGAAGGACCACAACCCCTTCGAGGATGTTCCTATCCGGCATGAAAGCCGTTTGAGAAGGTTGTACTACTGCGTGCGCAATCTGTGTGAGCCTGATCGTCCCAACCTTGGTAAAGATTTTGAAACTGACATTCAGAAGGCAGATAGGCCGAAATTGCTCAATTCTCACGGCATCTGTTTTCTTAGGCAACAAAGTTATCGTTCCAAAATTAAGTTGGAAAAGCTGCAAATGTCCCGAGAACAAATCATGGAACATCGGCATCGGGTCCCTTTGATAATATGCCAACACTTCTTGTAAAACTCAGCTGGAAACCATCCGCCCCGGTGCCTTGTTACACTTCATCTTTGAAATAGCCTCAAAACCTCCTTTTCCGAGAAAGGGCAGTTAATACATCGTTCTCCACATTAGTAAGTTGAGGGATATCGTGTACCCTAGACTCATCCAGGACACAGTTCTCCTCCGGTGGTCCGAACAAGCGTTTGTAGTACTCAAGAATGTAGAGCTTGAGTTGTCTGACCGACTATTGTACCCTCATCTTGTTCTAGCCGGAAGATTCTCTTCTTCGGTGCTTGCCATTAGCTATCATGTGGAAGAACCGAGTGTTCGCATCCCCTGACAACTTTTCTCACCTTTGCCCATGATGCCCACTTTAATTCTTCTTCACGGAGTAACTCTTTCAGCCTCATCTCAGCCTCATGCTTGATATGAAGCTCGGTGGCTAACAGAATCGTAGATTCTGCTTTTATATCTAAGGTTTGAATAAGGGAAAGGAGTCGTTCCTTCTCCACCTTATACACTCCACCTATATGTTTAGCCCACCCATGAAGGAAACTTCGAGATGCCTAATCTTGTTACTCGCCAAATCAAGGGCATTCCTACCGCTGCACCTTTAGCCCATTCTCGGCTACAAGATCCAAGAATCCTTCTCTTTCAAACCACGCAAGCTCAAAGAGAATAAATTCTTGTTGCCCGAATAGGTAGCCCCACGAGAATCAAGCAAGCCGAGGTGTGTGATCAGAAATCCCGAGATAGAGCACGAGCAGTTACAAAGGGAAACTTCATTCCCAAGCAACACTAGCGAACCCGATCCAACTTCTCGAAAGTTGGATTTGGCAACGCCTTAGCCAGTGAACTTCCTACCAAAGCTCAATCTCTCTCAAATCCAAGCTTTCAATAATAGTATTAAACATAAATGACCATCTCCCATCAAAATTGTCATTATTCTTTTCATCGCGTCTTCTAATAATATTAAAATCACCCCAACCAGAATTGGAAGCTGCTCGGACCCATGAGACTCTAACAAGATCAGCCAAAAGTCAGGTTTGAACTCTGCTGCGCTGCCCGTACACCGCCACCAAAGCCCAAATAAACCATCATCTTTGGACCGCACCCTGAACTTAACAAAGAAATCCCCATGACCACACTACTAACTTGAGAGAATCACATCTAACACCAAGTAAGATTCCACCGACCTTCCTCTCGGCGGAAGACAATGCCACCAAACTCAATACCCCGACAACGTATTGAGAAATTGAGGTGAGAAATTTGCTCTACCCGCTTCCGATAAGGCAATAAAGTCCAATCTATGCTCAATGGATGCCTCCGCAAGAAACCTCCTTTAGCCAAGTCCTTAAGACCTCTGCTATTCCAAAAGATTCCTCTCATATCTCATCATGAAATCTTTTAGCGGTGCGGATCCTAGCGCTCCTACGGACCGCAGACGTCGGGTAAATTTTATGCTTCCACTTGCGCTTAGGGCTGGTCGGGCCCACCCGTCCAAACTGCCCGTGAATCGGGATCTAACTACTTCCAAACCGACATTCTCGTCCTCCTCCTCCGGCTCTGGAGGGCGGTGCGAGATCATCACAAAATTATCAAGTATTCGAACTCCCAAGGCATCAATCTTAGAATCGTTCATCGATTTGACAGAGCTAAGTTATTTAATCATTTCTAAAGCCCTCTCGGCTTCTAGATCCGATAAATCGTTAATGAATTAGTAACTTCACCCTCATTACTACCAAGTGAAATTCCTAATTGGTTTGCCTTATCCACAATTTGATCATTCAAAAATGCAAAATAGTATTGGAAGTATTCACGGACATACCAAGTAGTGACACTGGGCGTCACGAAGCTTTGCCGCCCCTTGCGGCACGCGCTGCTTGCATGTCGTCAACCTCCGGATAACCCTGAAGCCGACGACTCATGCGTCGGCCCTCAGACGCCTGGTCCGGGATCCCGCCAAACAGAATAACCTCCTCCCTCAAGAATTTATCCGGAGAGCGACCGCCTGTCACTCCCCGAACATCCACTCGGACGTCAGGACCAGGTGAGAGCGCCAAGTCAGCTATTGGGGAGGCAAAGGCCACCTGCCTCCGCCCCCCATCCCCTCCGGACCGCCTATCAAGAATGCACGTCGATGCCGCGAACGGGGCGCTCCCCTTGGGCACCGAAGGTGAAGAGAGCCTTGAGGCCGCCTGCCCCAAGCCCTCTCGCGGAACCTGACCGGCCGCCTGCAGTGTCACCTCAAGAATAAAGTAGAAGGTGCGGAGGCCACCGCCGGACCCCCTCAGATGCCCGTCGTCTCTCCCGGTAACCTCATCGGGAATAAGAGAAGAAGGTGTCTCCAAAGCACCCTGCCCGAATCCCCAGACGGGCTCGGATCACCCCCCTACAACTCAGCCACGTCACCGCACACCGAGGAAGGCGAAAGCACGATCTCCAGTCTCGCAGCCATACCGGAACCCTCCACACCCATGCCCTCAAAGTCCAGCGTGGCAAAGAGTGCTCAAACTCCTCAAGAGAGTCCACCCGCTCACTCCAGAGTCTCGGAGGTGCAGACGCGGGACCAAAGGAACCAAATCTCAAAGTGGTCGACGGCACAGACGTACTGAGGCGCCGTCCCTCCTCCCGCTGCCTTAGCAGTCATCTCCGGTCCCTTGGCCATCTCAGACCCAGAATCATCGGCCGGTGCTTCCTTACCGGCCGTATCATCATCCCCCTCGCCCATATCGTCACCAGTGGCAGCCGGACCCTCGGCAAAGAGGCTATCATCCTCAAATTCAATCTCAAGGTTGTATACCTGACCACGAAAAACCCACTTATCGACATCCGGCACGAAGTCAATGTCCAAAATACTGACTAATAGGCGAGCTATCCCATGAGCTCGAGTAAAGGCCATATCCACTCGCTCGGTCTTTCCCACCATGATACCCAGACTAGCAACAACCGTGGCATCCTGCAGGAGCTCAGATGGAGCACCCGAAAAGCGCAACCAGGCCTGGGTGAGGGGTTTACCCTGAGGCTCAACCAGCTTCCACTCCTGGAACTCAAGAATGGCCTCCGTGCACTGAACCTTACACATCCCAAAGCTCAAGAACCTCTCTAAATCCTCCACACCGAACTGAACCTCTGAATAAGTTGGTCTCCACCGACAAGCTCCCAATGGAAGTCTCCTGGTGCCAGTCCCGGGGCGCTGAATAATCTGGGCCTCGAAACTTGACCTCTCGTCACTTTCACCACCCCAGCTTGTCATCTGTGCACCTCTTGAGGAACCTCCTCTCGGTGGCGACCCAAAAATGTGAGCTCGAACAGAACACACCATACGTCATAAGGCTCGGTTCTGCTCCCGCAACAAATGACAAGCCCCAGCACTGCGTGTGCTTACCACAAGTATCACATAAAATAGCCACACATTCAGCAATAAAATGGCCCTTATCCCCACATCGATAACAAAGCATTCTTTCCTTTTCTTTGCAAACTTTGCAGCCCTGTCCATCTCAGATCTGTCGAAGCCTCCACCGACATAGGCTGGGCCTCAACCGCATCAGAGCCTCCACACCGCCGCCCGCCACCACTTCCATAGCTTGGCAAGACAAACCTGTCTCGTCGGTAACAGTGTCGACCACCGTCTCATTAACAGTAACATGATGCTGTCTTGGACGGTAGCGACCCCCTCGGCCACCGCGGCCACCACGATTACCACGGAAACCGCCTTTGTTACGATGAGCCGGTCCAGAAGCCCCTTCGACAAAACCGCCTGTCGGCCCCAAAAAAGGCCTTTCGGCCGAACCATCGCTCTGCCAGGCATACCCCCGTCCACCTCCCGTAGACGAGGATCCCCGGTGGTGACCATCTCCATACGCATTGTAGCCATCGTCACCCCGCTGCCCACGAGGTGCCGAATCAACATGCACCTTAGCAGAGA
The DNA here is from genome assembly GCA_021605205.1 of Aegilops longissima. NCBI lineage: Eukaryota > Viridiplantae > Streptophyta > Magnoliopsida > Poales > Poaceae > Aegilops > Aegilops longissima. The sequence goes on from CM038679.1 coordinate 257,412,230, forward strand.
CCTGCGGCGCCTGTGCATGCTGCAAAACTGGCGTCGTCGAGTTGTGCGCCTGCCTTGCCACGAAGTGCGGCGGTCTAGCTCCTGCCTGAGTCGCCACCGGACGTAGGCCATTAGCAGCAGGAAGAGGCGGCCTTGGGGTCGGGCACCCGGCCCGCGACAACCCTGGTCGGCACGGACGGCCTCGCACCACCCCGCCCGCAGCGAGCATCATCATCACCGAGCGGAGGTCAACTCCACCACAAAGAACCCCACGGCCAGCCGGAGCAGCCACAATGGCACCACCCACCGGCGCTCTTTGGCCGCCGAGGACCGGTGCCGCGCGACCGGTGCCGTTCCCTAGACGCGGAGGAGCACCACCCCGGCCAGCACCGAGCGGCACACCCGCGCCGCCGCCATCCGTCCCCGCCAATAAGGCCTCCGCCCGCCACCACAGCGCCGTCTGCGTTGGCCCTCCGCGGCCCGCGCGCCCGTAGCAGCGGCGTTAGCAGAGGGAACACCACGTCCCGCCATGCTTCGAAGAGGAGGGATGCGCCTAGCACGCACACGACCGCGATCACAGAAGCACGGCCGGTGCCCTCCACTGCGAACCCTAGGCGTGACGATCGACTCGGATCGTATTGTCGATGCATGGGGGTGTAGACGACGCGCCGGTTCGCCTCGGGCCTCATACCCGGCGATCACAGCCCAAGAGCCGTCGGCCCGTTCACTCGAACCGCCCACCCGCAAGCAAACCGACATCGCGCCCAAAATCTCATTCAAACGCGATCCGCCGATCACGGATCACAGCCAAGACGGTCGATCGCCGGCGCGGTGCTGCGCGCCGTCGATCGCGGTTCTTCTTCCTCTTCACTACCTTCCATGTACCCTCGATAATAAAATCGACAGAGTTGGTTTTGAAGACTAACCTTAGGGATCGGCCCTTCCAAGGCGGATCGCCACGGCCGTAGTCCGTCGATGAGCGGCGCGCCGAACTATCTCGATCTTATCTTCGTCGCGAGTCCTTGCGCGCCGGATCATCGGCCGACGACGCCATCCACGATCGCCGCCACCTCCTCTTGAGTATCCAGATCGAACGCTTTGCAGATAATGAGACGGCGGCGTCGGCGGTAAGCCTCCGGAGATACTCGGCACACTCCAGCGTCATCTTCGTCCTCCGCATCCGACTCCGCTAGGACCCAGAACCTCCCCCCGACATGCCCCGCTCCAGAGGCGGACGCCGGCGACAAGGCCGCGGCGGGCGTCGCGGGCGCCGCCCGAGTCGCCTGAGTCGCACGCCCCATCCCAAGTATAACATGCATCTACCACCAGAATCACAACGTGCCACTCGGAGTCTCTTGTCTACTTACATGCCACAAGTTAAATCTAACAACAAAAACAAGAAAGATTCTTCATCTAGTAGTAACAACAATCATGCTAAATCCAATGATGTTGCTTCTAGTAGTTCTCTTGATTCCACTAACGATTCTCTTAGCCAAGTTACACTTGAGCAAGAAAATAGCTTATTGAAGGGAATTATAGAGAAGGTGTTTACAAGAGCCTTGCCGGAAGTAAGCAATTTGAGGAAATTGTACGCAAGCAAGGAAGACACTGGAAGAATTAAGGTGTTGGTTTTGAACGAAAGTTCAATGCCAATGGAGTTGAGTGGGAAGAAGATCAATACCCCAAGACGAAGTTTGTTCCTCAACAAGAGAAGTATGATCCTACTTCTTTCAAAGGAACACAAGCTCAAGATGATCTTCCGCCACAAGACCACAAACAAAAAGGCAAGGCCAAGGTTCAAGAGGAAATTGATGCATTTGAAGAAGCACCTAAGGCCTTAGTCAAGTGGGTTCCCAAAACTACATCAAGTTCTACTTCATCAAGTACGACTACAACTCCAAGGATTCCCATCAAGATGGTGTGGATCCCGAAGAAGAAGAACTAGAGAGTTCTTGAGGGTGATTCCGCCAACATACTTCACTCTTATCATTTTGGCAATGACAAGTGCAAACAACTTCCACATCTTGCACTAGTCCAAGGAGTCACAAACCCTCTTGTTGGTAAGACAAGGGACAAGGTAACCTAATGCTTTCATGGACAACATCTTGTGTATACATCACTCTATGTCTATGGATATCCTTGCTTGTTCCTTGTGGGACTAACCCGTGTAGGTATTGAAAGTGCAACTCATTCCAATGGATCGCTCCGAATGATCTACATCAACTTTGAGCATCCACATCTTCTACACCTACATGAAGTCATCATCGACAAAACCCAAGGTTAGTTCATCCCTCTTAGGGGGGCTATCACATCCAGGGGAGATTTAATCTACAATTGAGCTAAAGCAACTCTAATGGTGTGAGCACAACGATGCTTTATGTAAAAGTGGTAACCCCACTTGTGCTTAAAGATGAGTATGACCTATGATCAAATGTTCTCATTTGACTCCTAAGTCAATATACTCATATATAGATGACCTAGTCATCGCCAATTGCTTGATAGATGCTAGAGTGTTTGTGCATGCTTTGTCACATATTTCATTTGCCATTTTAATTGTGTGAGCATGTTGGATGCATATTTTACTCATTCAAGGACATCCATTTGTTGCTTTGATTGTTTGCCTTTTTATCTTTTGCCAAATGGATGGACAAGAATGCCTAAGAACTCCCTCTAGCTATCTATGATTTTCTCGTCTCAAACTCTATTCATGCTACATCACAAAGTTTGATCAAGTCAGATTCGAACCACTCTGTGTGAGGAGCACTCGGAGTCCCTGATTCGTCATAGACTTAAACTTCCAAAACCTCTTTGTGCATTTCGGTCTGACCGATTCATCCTTTTCGGTCCTACCAAGATCACTAAGTTGATCTAGGTTTTCAATCTCGGTGCAACCGATTAGAACCTTTCGGTCACACCGAGTTGTAGTAACTGCCTACAGATTTGCATCTCGGTGCCACCGAGCTGTTCCACTCGGTCACATCGACAGGGTTAGGTTATATATACCGACGGGTCAAAATTTGGAATTTTTTCCGAAACCCTTCACCCGCGCGTAACCTGCTCTGCCTCTTTGGGTCTCTGGATCGTCTTCTCGCCGCCAGCGACCTCCCGCCGTTGGTCTCCGCCGCCGTCAACGGCAATCTGCTCCGCCGTGGCCGCCGTGGCAAACACTCGCCGCTCTAGGGTAAGTGTTCGACCCCTTGTGCTGTCTTTTTCACTCTGATTCCTAGCACAAGGACAATGCCATGTTTCTTGCCACGATTGAGATTGATCCTTCCAGCAAAAACTTCCTTAGGTCTAGATTGATTCGAAAATTTTAGGGTTAGCTCTCCGCAGAACTCATCTCGGACCGACCGAACTGTAGAAATCGGTCTCATCGATTCGGCCTTGGCCATTGCACATGCGCTTTTCGGTCTGAACGAAACGTGCAAATCGGTGTGACCGAGTTCAGGATTTTGTGAAACCCTAGCAATCTCGGTGCCACCGAACAGTGACTCGGCCCTACCGAGTTCACTAGTTTAGGTTCCAAGTGTTGCTTCAGTATCACCGAGTTTGTCAATTCGGTAGCTCCGAGATCACTTCTGTAGAGAACTAGAACTAAGCTTTTTGACTCATTTTTTTGCAAAACCTCTGTACTTTGTGATGCTCATCTACTCTACCTCATCTACAACCTATTCACAGGGTCTGCTGTCAGTGAGCTTGAAGAGATGTTTGATCAAAGTGATAGTCAGAACAAGTCTGAAGAGCAGGTTCAGTTGAGCGAGGGCACTAGTCCCTCAGGGAGCTATGATGAGGGCATCAGGAGCAAACCTAGTAACTTGCCCAAGGCAGTTACCAGGACAAGGAAGAAGAAAACCTCAGATTCTGAAGATGAAGATTATGTGGCTGTTGAGGATGAGGCCACTTCAAGAAAGAAGGTGCTGAAGAAGGAATATAGCACTGCTGCTGCAACAAAGCCTGGAATGCAAACAAAGGCTCCAGCAAGAAGAGTTCCAATGTTAAAAGCCAGAGCCTCTACTGCTAAAGCTTCCAAGCCAAAGAAAGTTGCCATAGGTGAAACTATGAAGTTCACCATTGAATCAGAAGATGGTGAAGAAGTAGGTGATGGTAAGAAGAAGAAGAGGGGAAGAACCACTACTGCCAGAGTTCTTGGCAAGCCCTCAATGAAGAGAGACTCTGAAAGAGAAGAGGAAGAACAAGAGGATGCTGCACCAGCACCCAAAGCTCAGAAGCTCATGGGAGATGCAATCGATCGGGGCTGCTCCATCTAAGCCAAGCTGCTCCCAAGGCTACTTGCTCCAGCTCGAAGCCTAAACCTAAGAGGAACACCAGCAGATTCCCGCCGAGGAGAAGAACAAAGCCCCAAAGGCTCAAGTCTGCCAAGAAGAAGATGATGATTCACTTGTTTTGAGAAAGCTGAAGCCCAAGATCCCTAACCACAATGATGCACATCCTGTTGCAGAGAACATGAAAATCAGGAAGGATTCAGGACTGATATTATGGAGACAGTGTGATCCATATGCTGTCAGGAGGAGAACTGTTGTTGACTACATGTTTCACACTAAGGAACAACAAGATTTCTATGAGACAATTTTGCTTGACAAGAAGCCCATAGTGTGTGACATGAGATAGGTTGACTGAGAGTACATCAAGAAGAATGAAGATCACTATCCAGGTGTATATGACAGCTTCAAGGCATGTGGAGTTGATACATTTGTTGCCCAGAAGCTCACCAAGTGGAATGATTAGCTGATCATGCAGTTTTACTCCACTGCCCACTTCTACCCAGATGGGAAGATCATTTGGACGTCTGAAGGTACAAGGTACCAATCTTCTATTGAAGAATGGGCTCAGTTGATCAATGCCCCAGAAGAAAGTGAGGATGACTTCGATGTTTATGCTGAAAAGAAGAAAGACCATAACACGATGGCCAACATGTACAGAGAGATCCCAGATGATGCTTTGGAGAATCATAAGTTTGGATCTGTCCACTTCTTGTTGTCTGGTCTGCCTACCATCAATTGGATCCTAAGGCACACATTTCTCCCAAGTCAGGTGATCACAAGATGATAAGAGGACATGCTATCAACTTGCTACATTTGTTTGATGTGCCTCAAAAGTTCAAAGTCATGAGTTTGATTGTGGAGACAATCAAAAGGACAACAGCTGATCAGAAGAGAAGTTGTGGGTATGCCCCACAAATTCAGGAGATCATCAACTCCAAGATGGGCACATGCAAATATCTATTGGATAAGGAGCACCTGCCCATCTGCCTTGAATTTTAAGACAACACTGTTGTCATGAATGAAAATGAACCATCATCAGCTCAAGCACATGAGAAGAGAGAGCAGGCAAGGGCAGAGAAAGCTACAAAGATGCCAACTGTTGAAGAGGCATCTCAAGTGTTCTTGAAATCCAAACAATATCAACTTGGATATCTGATCCAATCCACTTTGAGGATTGAGAAGGGCTTGGCCACCCTGACTCAAAACACGGAAAGTTTGGAGAGGATCATTGAGCAGAAATTCTATGATCTGGATGTCAAGGTAACTGAGATCCAAACTGCAGTTGAGCAGCTACAGGAGGAAGTAGAGGAGAAGAAGGCAAGTCTACTACAAATGCTTTTGCTAGAGTGCCCAGGGGACAGAGATCTGCTGCAGTGCCAGTCACAGATACTCGAGCTACAACATCAGCTCCAACAGCTACAGCTCCAGTGCCACCTCCAGCAGCCACTCCACCAGCTCTAGCTACATCAACAAAAGCTTTCGTCCTTGGCGTCATCTCTACACCACCTACCGAAGATCAAGCCTGAGAGTCATTTAGCACTACACAGTTTTGAACTTTTTGGTAACTTGTTGCCAAAGGGGGAGAAAAATGTATAGATCATAGGCTTCGAGAGAGAGTGTTGCTTTTTTCTTTCTCTTGCTATTTTGGTTGAAACTTTTTATTGTGTGCTTGTGTGAGATACTTTATGTGCTTGTGAGATACTTGTTTGATCATGTGTTTGATCATATGCTACCCTTAATGCTTGTTGGATGATATTATCTCTTATATTCTTATATGATCATTCACTTGCTTGGTGATGAGTGCATGCTTTTAACTTCTATCATTTTGAGCGCTCCACCAAGATGTATGTGGCACGAAAGAGTAACCCATGATCCTAATCGATTGTGCATTTGCATTCAAAAGCAAATTTTAAATAATGCACAAATTTAGGGGGAGCTCTTTCTTATCACATACTTCTCAAAGCGACGATGTTTTTCAATCTTACTATCATTTGTCGAAGCTTTGATCTATATGTTGTCATCAATTACCAAAAAGGGGGAGATCGAAAGTGCAACTATCCCTGGGTGGTTTTGGTAATTCCTAACAACATATAGCTCATTGAGCTAATGCTATTTCAAGATAAATATTTCAGGAAAGCTCAATGATTGGCATGGCATGGATTAGAAAGTGGACCCCTCAAAATGCTAAGGACAAAATATTGGCTCAAGCTCAAAGCACAAGACTCTACATTTTCATTTTAGTGATCCAAGATCACATTGAGTCCATAGGAAAAGCCAATACTATCAAGAGGGGGTGAGGTGTTGCTTAATGAGTTTCTTGCTCAAAGTGCTTAGTGATATGCTCCAAAAACCCTCAACTACTTCCTCACATCCACATATGTCCCAAACTAAAATTCAAACTCGGCCCCACCGAAACTGTCTATCCGGCGCCACCGAGTTTTATTGACATAGCCACTACCAGAAACCCTAGTCTTTTTGGTCTCGCCGATAGGGATCTCGGTCTCACCGAGATGGGATTGTAATCTCTCTGTTTCCCTTCTTAACATTTCGGTCAAACCGAGATGAGCGATTGGTCCCACCGAGATTGCAATGCAGACTCTCTGTTTCCCTTTCGTAACGTTTCGGTCTAACCGAGATGAGCGAATTGGTCCCACCGAGTTTGCCTGACCAACTCTCTGTTGGTCCATTACCAAACTCGGTCTCACCGAGTTTGTGTAATCGGTCTCACCGAGATTACGTTATGCCCTAACCCTAACGAAATCGGTCTCACCGAGTTGACGTGTCGGTCCCACCGAAAACCCTAACGGTCACATTATGAACTAAATCGGTCTGACCGAGTTCTCTGATTCGGTCCCGCCGAGTTTGGTGATTTGTGTGTAACGGTTAGATTTTGTGTGGAGGCTATATATACCCCTCCACCCACTCTTCATTCATGGAGAGAGCCATCGAAACATGCCTACACTTCCAACATACATTTTCTGAGAGAGAACCACCTACACTTGTGTTGAGGTCAAGATATTCCATTCCAACCACATAAATCTTGATCTTTAGACTTCCCCAAGTTGCTTTCCACTCAAATCATCTTTCCACCAAATCCAATCCTATGAGAGAGAGTTGAGTGTTGGGGAGACTATCATTTTAAGCACAAGAGCAAGGAGTTCATCATCAACACACCATTTGTTACTTCTTGGAGAGTGGTGTCTCCTAGATTGGCTAGGTGTCACCTGGGAGCCCCCGTCAAGATTGTGGAGTTGAACCAAGGAGTTTGTAAGGGCAAGGAGATCGCCTACTTCGTGAAGATCTACCCGAGTGAGGCAAGTGCTTCGTGGGCGACTGCCATGGTGGGATAGACAAGGTTGCTTCTTCGTGGACCCTTCGTGGGTTGAGCCCTCCGTGGACTCGCGCAAACGTTACCCTTCGTGGGTTGAAGTCTCCATCAACGTGGATGTACGATAGCACCACCTATCGGAACCACGAAAAATCTCCGTGTCAACATTGCGTTTGCTCCCTCAATCTCCTCCCTTTACCTTCATATGCAATTGTTTCACTTTCCGCTGCTACACTCTTAGAATTGCATGTGTAGGTTGATTGCTTGACTTGTGCTAAGTTGCTAAAATCTGCCAAGAACTAAAATTGGGAAAAGGCTAGATTTTTAATTGGTCAAGTAGTCTAATCACCCCCTCTAGTCATACTTACGATCCTACAATAGGAAACTCAGATACATGTGTGGATACATAGACAACAACGTGTCCCTAGTGAGCCTCTACCAGACTAGCTCGTTGGTCAAAGATGGCTATGGTAGCCTAGCCATAGGCTGAGTTGTCAATTGATAATGGGGTCGCATCATTAGGAGAACGATGTGATGGACAAGACCCAAACTATAAACGTAGCATATGATCGTGTCAAGTTTATTGCTACCGTTTTCTGCATGTCAAGTATTTGTTCCTATGACCATGAGATCATGCAACTCAGTGACACCGGAGGTGTACCTTGTGTGTACCAAACATCGCAACATAACTGGGTGACTATAAAGGTGCACTACAGGTATCTCCGAGGGTGTCTGTTGAGTTGACATGGATCAAGACTGGGATTTGTCACTCCGTATGATGGAGACGTATCTCAGGGCCCACTCGGTAATATATCATAGTAAGCTTGCAAGCAATGTGACTAATGGGTTAGCCACGAGATGTTGTATTACAGAACGAGTAAAGATACTTGCCCGTAATGAGATTGAACTAGGTATGGGGATACCGATGATCGAATCTCGGGCAAGTAACATACCGATAGACAAAGGGAACTGCATACGGGATTAGCTGAATCCTTGACATCGAGGTTCGACCGATAAGATCTTCATAGAATATGTAGGAACCAATATGGGCATCCAGGTCCCGCTATTGGTTATTGACCATAGAGGTGTCTCGGTCATGTCTGCATAGTTCTCGAACCCGCAGGGTCTACACACTTAACGTTTGGTGATGATATAATTATAGTTGAGTCATTATGGTGGTTCCCGAAGCTTGTCCCGAGTCCCGGATGAGACCCCGAACGTGACGAGGAACTCCAGAATGGTCCGGAGGTGAAGATTTATATATTGGACGAAGGGTATTGGAGTCCGGAATTGTTTCGGGGGTACCGGGTGATGACGAGCATGACCGAAAGGGGTTTCGGGGGGGCCCCGACAAGTGTTGGGGGGCCTCATGGGCCAAGAGGAGGGGGCAAACCAGCCCACTAAGGTGTTGTGCGCCCCCCTCACCCCATCCCACGTTGCCAGAGGAGGTGGGGGGGGGGGGGTGCTCCCCTAGGGTCCCACCCCTTTGGCTTGGGGGCCAAGTCTCCTAAGGGGGGGAAACCCATCTCGGGTTTCCCTCTTGTGGCTGCCGGCCCTAAATGGGATCCCCTAGGGGCGCCCCCTCTCCCCCTTCCCCCTATATAAAGATAGGTAGAGAGAGGGCAGCCGCACCCTCATACGTCACGGCGCTGCCCCTCCTCTCTCTCGTAGTCTTCTTCCTCTCCATAGCGCTTGGCGATGCTCTGCTGAGATTCCGCCACCACCACTGCCACCACGCCGTCGTGCTGCTGGAGGACTCGAGCTACTACTTCACCATCGCTCGCTGGATCGAGGAGGTGAAGGCGCCATCAAGCCGTACGTGTGTTGAACGCGGAGGTGCTATCCTTCGGCACTTGGATCGGGAGTTCGCGGGACGAATCATGGTTGGATCATGAAGACGTTCGACTACATCAACCGCGTTTCTTAATGCTTCCGCTTAGCGATCTACAAGGGTATGTAGATCCAATCTCTCCTCTCGTAGATGGTCATCTCCTAGATTGGATCTTGGAAAGCGTAGGAAATTTTTTGTTTCCCATGCAACGTTCCTCAACAACTACACGAATTGGGTCCGTAACTTGAGGATTATCCTCATTGCGACACATAAGAATTATGTCCTTGACACACTGCTAGGTGAGAGGCTTGCTGCAGGAGCTGAAGCTAATGTTATGAACATCTGGCAAGCTTGATCTGATGACTACTCGATAGTTCAGTGTGCCATGCTTTACAGCTTAGAACCGGGACTTCAAAGACGTTTTGAACGTCATGGAGCATATGAGATGTTCCAGGAGTTGAAGTTAATATTTCAAGCAAATGCCTGGGTTAAGAGATATGAAGTCTCCAACAAGTTCTATAGCTGCAAGATGGAGGAGAACAGTTCTGTCAGTGAACACATACTCAAAATGTCTTGGTATCATAACCACTTGACTCAACTGGGAGTTGAACTTCCGGTTGATAGTGTTATCGACAGAGTTCTTCAATCACTGCCACCGAGCTACAAAGGCTTCGTGATGAACTATAATATGCAAGGGATGAATAAAATGATTACTAAGCTCTTCGCAGCGCTTAAGGCCGCACAGGTAGAAATCAAGAAGGAGCATCAAGTGTTGATGGTTAACAAGACCACTAGTTTCAAGAAAAAGGGCAAGGGAAAGAAAGGAAACTTCAAGAAGAATGGCAAGCAAGTTGCCACTCCCGGGAAGAAGCCCAAAGATGGACTCAAGCCTAAAACTGAGTGCTTCTATTGCAAAGGGACTAGTAACTGGAAGCGGAACTGCCCCAAATACTTTGCGGATAAGAAGGATGACAAAGTGAATAAAGGTATATTTGATATACATGTTATTGATGTGAACCTTACTAATGCTCATAGCAGCACCTGGGTATTTGATACTGGTTCGATTGCTCATATTTGTAAATAGAAACAGGAGCTGCGGAATAAACGAAGATTGACTAGTGACGAGGTGACGATGCGCGTCAGAAATGGTTCCAAGGTTGATTTGATCGCCGTCGGCACGCTACCTCTACATCTACCATCGGGATTAGTTTTAGACCTGAATAATTGTTATTTGGTGCCCGCGTTGAGCATGAACATTATATCTGGATCTTGTTTATTGCGAGACGGTTATGCATTTAAGTCAGAGAATAATGGTTGTTCTATTTATATGAACAATATCTTTTATGGTCATGCACCCTTTAAGAGTGGTCTATTCTTGTTGAATCTTGATTGTAGTGATACACGTATTCATAATATTGATGCCAAAAGATGCAAGTTGATAATGATAGTGCAACATATTTGTGGCATTGCCGTTTAGGTCATATTGGTGTAAATCGCATGAAGAAACTCCATGCAGATGGACTTTTGGAATCACTTTATTATGAATCATTTGATACTTGTGAACCATGCCTCATGGGCAAGATGACTAAAACTCCATTCTCCGGAACAATGGAGCAAGCTAATGACTTATTGGAAATAATACATACTGATGTATGCAGTCTGATGAGTATTGAAGCACGCGGCGGGTATCGTTATTTTCTGACCTTCACAGATGATTTGAGTAGGTATGGGTATTTCTACTTGATGAAACAAAAGTCTGAAACATTTTAAAAGTTCAAAGAATTTCAGAGTGAAGTTGAGAATCATCGTAACAAGAAAATAAAGTTTCTATGATCTGATCACGGAGGCAAATATTTGAGTTACGAGTTTGGCCTTCATTTAAAACAATGTGGAATTGTTTCACAACTCACACCACCTGGAACACCACAACGTAATGGTGTGTTCGAACGTCGCAACCGTACTTTAAGTGCGATCTATGATATCTCTTACCGATTTACCACTATCATTTTGGGGTTATGCATTAGAGACAGCCGCATTCACGTTAAATAGGACACCATCTAAATCCATTGAGATGACACTGTATGAACTGTGGTTTGGCAAGAAACCTAAGCTGTCGTTTCTTAAAGTTTGGGGTTGCGACACTTATGTCAAAAGGCTTCAGCCTGATAAGCTCGAACCCAAATTGGAGAAGTGCGTCTTCATAGGATACCCTGAGGAAACAGTTGGGTACACCTTCTACCACAGATCTGAAGGCAAGATCTTTGTTGCGAAGAATGGAACCTTTCAAGAGAAGGAGTTTCTCTCGAAAGAAGTGAGTGGGAGGAAAGTAGAACTTGATGAGGTAATTGTACCTTCTCTTGAATTGGAAAGTAGCTCATCACAAAAAACCGTTCCTGTGATGCCTACACCAACTAGAGAGGAAGCTAATGATGATGATCATGAAACTTCAGATCAAGTTACTACAGAACCTCATAGGTCAACCAGAGCACGATCCGCACCAGAGTGGTACAGTAATCCTGTTCTGGAAGTCATGTTACTAGACCAAGGCGAACTAAAAACTATGAAGAAGCTACGATGAGCCCAAATTCTGATAAATGGCTTGAGGCCATGAAATATGAGATTCCATGTATGAGAACAAAGTGTGGACTTTGGTGGACTTGCCCAATGATCGGCAAGCCATTGAGAATAAATGGATCTTCAAGAAGAAGACAGACGCTGATGGTAATGTCATCATCTACAAAGCTCGACTTGTCGCGGAAGGTTATCAACAAGTTCAAGGGGTTGCCTATGATGAGACCTTCTCACCCGTAGAGATGCTTAAGTCAGTCCGAATCATGTAGCAATTGCCGCATTTTATAATTATGAAATCTGGCAAATGGATGTCAAAACTGCATTCCTAAATGGATTTCTTAAAGAAGAGTTGTATATGATGCAACCAAAAGGTTTTGTCGATCCTAAAGGTGCTAACAAAGTGTGCAAGCTCCAACGATCCATCTATGGACTGGTGCAAGCATCTCGGAGTTGGAATATACGCTTTGATGAGGTGATCAAAGCATATGGTTTTATACGGACTTACGGTGAAGCCTGTATTTACAATAAAGTGAGTGGCAGCTCTATAGCATTTCTGATATTATATGTGGATGACATATTGTTGATCAGAAATGATATAGAATTTCTGGATAGCATAAAAGGATACTTGAATAAGAATTTTTCAATGAAAGACCTCGGTGAAGCTGCTTATATATTGGGCATCAAGATCTATAGGGATAGATCGAGACGCTTAATAGGACTTTCACAAAGCACATACCTTGATAAAGTTTTGAAGAAGTTCAAAATGGATCAATCAAAGAAAGGGTTCTTGCCTGTGTTACAAGGTGTGAAGTTGAGTCAGACTCAAAGCCCGACCACTTCAGAAGATAGAGAGAAAATGAAAATCATTCCCTATGCCTCAGCCATAGGGTCTATCATGTATGCTATACTATGTACCATATCTGATGTGTGCCTTGCCATAAGTTTGGCAGGGAGGTACCAAAGTAATCCAGGAGTGGATCACTGAACAGCGGTCAAGAACATCTTGAAGTACCTGAAAAGGACCAAGGATATGTTTCTCGTTTATGGAGGTGACGAAGAGCTCGTCGTAAATGGTTACGTCAATGCTAGCTTCGACACTGATCTGGATGACTCTAAGTCGCAAACCGGATGCGTATTTATATTGAATGGTGGAGCTATCAGTTGGTGCAGTTCCAAGTAGAGCGTTGTGGCGGGATCTATGTGTGAAGCAGAGTACATAGTTGCTTTGGAAGCAGCTCATGAAGGAGTCTAGATGAAGGAGTTCATATCTGATCCAGGTGTAATACCTAGTGCATCGGGTCCAATGAAAATCCTTTGTGACAACATTGGAGCAATTGCCTTGGCGAAGGAATCCAGGTTTCACAAGAGAACCAAACACATCAAGAGACATTTCAACTCCATTCATGAAAAGGTGAAGGATGGAGACATAGAAATTTGCAAAGTACATACGGATCTGAATGTGGCAGATCCGTTGACTAGCCTCTTCCACGAGAAAAACATGATCAGCAACAAGACTCCATGGGTGTTCGATTCATCACAATGTAATCTAGATTATTGACTCTAGTGCATGTGGGAGGCTGGACGAAATATGCCCTAGAGGCAATAATAAAGTTGTTATTTTATATTTCCTTATTCATGATAAAGGTTTATTATTCATGCTAGAATTGTATTGATCCGATACTTAAATACATGTGTGAATACATAAACAAATACCATGTCCCTAGTGAGCCTCTACTAGACTAGCTCATTAATCAAAGAAGGTTAAGGTTTCCTAACCATAGACATGTGTTGTCATTCGATAACGGGATCACATCATTAGGAGAATGATGTGATGGACAAGACCCATCCATTAGCTTAGCATATTGATCGTTCAGTTTATTGCTATTGCTTTCTTCATGTCAAATATATATTCCTTCGACTATGAGATTATGCAACTCCTGGATACCGGAGGAATACCTTGTGTGCTATCAAACATCACAACGTAACTAGGTGATCATAAAGATGCTCTACAGGTATCTCCGAAGGTGTTTCTTGAGTTGGCATAGATCGAGATTAGGATTCACTACTGCAGGATGCTGCTAACGCGACACTACGATTAGAGACCCTTTCACGAAACTGTGTGCGATGCATTAATCACAAACGGGGATGTAAAAAAACGTCAAAGAAGGTGCAAAATGTTTGCGATGGAGGATGCATCAAACACGGTTTAGATTTTAGTTGCATGTGCGATGCAGGGCACACGGTTAACCCGTTCGAACTGTTTATGGCGAGGCGTAACAATGTAAACGGGCAGCCATATCAATGTGTAAGCGATATATTTACATACTGATTCGCTCCGATGAACCGTTTGCTATTATGTAGTGCAACATAAACGGTTAGCCAGATCAAGGTGTGTGTGATATAGGGCATACGGTTCACTCGGACGAACTATTTTCGATTGTCGAATGCAACAGAAACGGTTCAACTTAACAAGATGTGTGTGATACATGGCAAACAGCCGACTCGGATGAACTGTTTGTGATGAGAATTTACAACACAGATAATTAATACAGTTAGTTCGTGTGCGATTCTGTGTGTACAAAAAACTTTGAAAAATGCATAATAGTTGCTTGCGGTGGCTAGGAGTATCGCACACGATCGTCTGCCAGTACTCATGTGCGATGATTAGTAAGTTATACATGCATTTCCTTATGTTAACACTTGTGTGATAAATAACACGTGGCACTGGATACGGTATTCGGGTTGTGTGTGTACTCCACATAGTCTTCCCGCGCTCGAGCGAATGCTTCCCGCGCTCCACATGGTGAATTGCAAAATCCACGCCTATTCCCTCACCGGTTTCCCGCCACCAGCTAACGGCTTCCTGCATATAACCCAGGCGGCAACACACTGCCACGACACTCTGCGAAGATCTAGTCCTCACCCATCTACCATTAGTTATTCCAAGCATGACAGGCAACGACCAAAGCTTCAACGTCGACGCCTACCTGTGTTACATCTGCGGCGAGGAGAACGAGCCGGAGCAGGTCGGGGAGCAAGAGCTTCATCGGTCGGTGCAGGCGCCATGGCCCATCGGCAGCGATATCGGCGTCACAGTCCTTGGTAGCACAATCGACATATTGTAGAGGAGGTGTGATGAGCAGTTTGCCATCCATCGTGCAAAAGATCCAGAGCTACTCGGCGGCATGATCGATGACCAACCCGAAGAACCACCGTCACCAGTGCTCATCGAGAGCCTGATGCCCCGCAAGGAATGGGCAGAGGACCTCTGTGATTCAGTCAATACAAAGGCAGCCTGCGGCTTCATCATTGCCCGCGGCGGCCGTGTCAACCTCGACCCCGATGATGTGGTGGCCAGACTCGAGCGTATCCTTGGCGGAGTTGACATCCCCGATGAAGTAGAACATCGCCAACGTGATATCCTGAGGATGCAGGTGATCGACAGAATTTGCTACCAGGCCAGAGAAATGGAAATGGAGCGGTTCCCTGGAGTTGTCATGCGCGCAATTGCACACTATCAAGCTCTTCTGGAAGAGGCCCAGCAGCCCCAAGAGCCTCCCAGCGCTAGTAGCTCCGTAGGCGGAGGCGGGTCGGGACACTCGGAGTGAACTGCCGCAAGGGTGCTATGCTGATCATGGAGTCCGAGAAGACCATCGTCGGAAGGCCGCCAGCTCAGCCTTTTAGCTTATATTTTATTATAATTGTATGCATATGTAGGTCGTGAGTGTTCTAGGCCTTGCCGCATTTGGCATTTTAAATTATCATGAATATGTAAGACAATTATTAAGAATTATTAACCGTTGCCATTGTAACTTTGCCTCAACGGCAAGCAGAGCGCCAAGGGATGACAGAGCAGAGCGCGCCGCGGCCGCCTCAATGGCGAGCAACCACGTGGTAAACCTTCTGCCATCAATAAATTTTGACCTTGTTTCTCGTCACATTGCTGATTGCAACGCAATAAGTAATTGCAAATCTGTTCACACCTATCAAACTAATGTGTTCACACTTAGCACCGGGCTATAAAAACTACCCACTCGAAAATTACTTCACAGTTCCTCTCCTCATCACCCACAAAACTGATTTTTTCTATCAAGTCGTTCCGCCATGACCGGTAGGAGGAGTTTAGGGTGGACATATAACCAGGCAGCAAAGACCAAGGCCGCGGAAGCACTAGAGAGGTTCCGCCGCGAAGCCGCAGCCGCATCAGAGATGTCCCAGCATGCCGCGGAGCCCTCGAACGAGCTCTCACGGGCACGCGAGGGCTCTCACAAGCGCATTCACGGCATCGGCCATCGCGACGAGCCGGCGTTCCTAAAGTCCTTCACCGGCGATGACGACATTCTCGTTGGCGTCAGTACGCAACAGGAGCTGGTCGACGGCTTGATGAAGCTGCTCAAGATCAGCGATGCCTCGGTTGAAAAGGCGACCAGCCTCGTCGAGCAACTCATGGGTGACAATGCGAAGCTCCTCAAGTTGGTCGCCGAGAGGGAGGAGGAGGCCGCCGGCTGGAAGATGCTGCATGAGCAGAGCAGTGCCTCGAAGATGACATTGAAAGCGGTCGTAGAGGAACTGATGGGTGGCTTGAGGAAGCTCCGGATCGATTGCGAGCAGGAGGTGGAGGAATCCGTGGCTGCTTTCAAGCAAAGTCGTGAGGAATTGAAGAAGGAGCTGGAGGATTTCGCTGCCCGGCGATCCATTGACGAATAGAGACAGTAGCGACCCAGATCATTGTCTGCAATTTCCTTCTTCTATTGCCCCCGTGTCTTCCGGGCTTTGCCGCATGTGGCATTTTAAATTATCCGGAATATGTATGACAATTATCATCTGCGCCATTGTAAATTTGTCGTCGTATTATCCGTTGCCATTTTATTTGTGGTCGTATTATCCATTGCCCTATGTGGCAATTTAAATTAGGGAGGAATACGAGTTGAAAACACGAACAAAGCAAATGCTGCCATGGGATCACAAGCAAACACCCTCCGTCCAGGTGCTTTAATTAACCCATTAATGGAGAAGTTGCGAGAGAGGCGGGCGGCGGCTGGTGCATGGAGGTCAAAGAGCTCTCTTCCTGGTGAGCATGGGTGGCCTTGCTGCTCGCACATGTCCCGTCGAGCCTGTGAGGTGGACAGGATGCACGTGTCTCGTCGAGCCTGCGCGGCGGACTGCTCGCACGCGTCCCGTCGAGCCTGCACGGCGGACTTCTCGTGCTCGTCCTGTCTAATCAAACAGCTGCACGCACGCCACCGAGTATGGTCAAATTTCGACATGGTAAATATAATACAACCGTTTGTGATAATAATGTGTCAGCTTTTTGTTTCAAAAAGGACTTAGTTGGCTACTAATGTGTGCGCCTCTTCTCAAACTGGATGATTTTTTTACCACGACATATATGTGCCATGTCATGAAACCATGCCAAGTTTCATGTCTTTTGGGTGACTGTTTGATTTATCGATTTAAAAACCAAGATTCTCATTGTTTCAGGACGATGACAAGTTTGTAATTCATTCTCATTCCTTAAACGAGACCTAAACATGCACCCAATGACACATGTACGATTTCCCACCCATTTTGCTTCACTGGAGCATGTGGTTGTAGTTCAAATTTGAATTATGGACTACATTAAATGCATAGAAAACTTAGTAATTAGTAATATATATACAATGGCCAAACGAACCCTGAACAGTTTCAAATTTCAGCCAGACACTCCTGTTATTCTATGTTGCCTGTAGAAAATAAAGTTCAAGGTGAGAAGAGGCATCAATTGTCGTTTCGCCCACAAGAGGGGCATGTTTCCCTACTGGAACCACGTGGGTTGCGATAGGCTCCGGTTTGTAAAAGGCTTGTAATATAGCTTCGCCCAAATTGGACAATTATATGTACCATGTAGTGACACCATGCCAAGTTTCATGATTTCCTGGTGAGTTTTGGATTTACAGACATTTAAAAACCAAGATTCACAATGTTTGTGGCCAAGCCAGGACGGTGAGACGCTTGAATTCGTTCCCATTTGTTCCATGGGACCTAAACATGCACCCCAAGGAAACATGTATGTTTTTTCTAGCCATTTTGGTGCACTGGAGCATGTATTTGTAGTTCGGATTTGAATGATGGACATTAAATGCCTAGAAAACTCATTAATGAATAAAAAAGGTCAAACACACCCTGAATAATTTCAAAGTTCAGCATGAATTTCCAGTTCTTCCGTGTCACGTATAGAAGAAAATACGAGGCTAGAAGAGGGAGTGATTATCGTTTGGCCCACAAGGGGACACGTTTCCCTATCGAAACCACGAGGGTTCTTGTGATAGGCTCCGGTTTGTAAGAGGTTTGTAATAAAGCTTGGCCCAAATTGGCAATGTTTTTACCACGACATATATGTGCCATGACGTGACACCATGCCACCTTTGATGATTTCTGGTGAGTTTAGGATTTATGGGGACTTAAAAACCGAGATTCGAAATGTTTGAGGACAAGCCAGGACACCAGTATGGTTGTAATTCGTTCCCATTCCCGGCATGAGACCTAAACATGCACCCAAGGACACATGTATAAATTTTCTAGCCATTTTGGTAAACTAGAGCATGTATTTGTAGTTCAGATTTGAATTATGGACATTAAATGCCTAGGAAACTCAATTAGTGTATAAAAAGGCCAAACGAACCCTGAATAAGTTTAAATTTCAGCATGGATATCATGTTATTCCATGTTGCCCGTGGAAGAAAATAAAAGGCGAAAAGAGGCAGTGATTACGTTTCGCCCACAAGGGGAACACGTTTCCCTTTCAGAACCACGAGGCTTCTTTGAGAGAAGCTCCAGTTTTTGTAAGAGGTTTGTAATAACGCTTGGCCCAAATTGGACAATGTATTTACCACAACATATATGTGCCATGACGTGACACCATGCCACCTTTGATGACTTTCTGGTGAGTTTAGGATTTATGGGGACTTCAAAACTGAGTTTCAAAATGTTTGAGGACGAGCCATGACACCGGTACGGTTGTAATTCGTTCCCATTCCTGGCATGGGACCTAAACATGCACCCAAGGACACATGTATAATTTTTCTAGCCATTTTGGTGAACTGGAGCATGTATTTGTAGTTCAGATTTGAATTATGGACAATAAATGCCTAGGAAACTCAATTAGTGTATAAAAAGGCCAAACGAACCCTGAATAAGTTTAAACTTCAGCACGGATATCCTGTCGTTCCATGTTGCCCGTAGAAGAAAATACAAGGCGAAAAGAGGCATTGATTATGTTTCGCCCACAAGGGGGACACGTTTCCCTATCGGAACCACGAGGCTTCTTTGAGAGAAGCTCCGATTTGTAAGAGGCTTGTAATAAAACTTGCACCACAATGGACGAAAAAAATTCCTCGACATATAAGTGCGATGTCGTGACACCATGGAATAGCACACAGTTCACTCACGAAAGACAATATTCAATGAAAACTTCGTGGAAACCATATTTTAAAGTTTCATAAAAATCTGAAAAAATATGGGATGTTAAGAAGGTGATGTTTTATTGCGACAAAAAATTTCAAGTTGAAAAACATTACGAGATGTGAGCTAAGAAAAAGACAAATTCCGCCCTGAATAGTGACATTACTATTCGACACTATTCAACACTGATTTTGTCTTTTTCATAGCTCACATCTCGTAATGTGTTTCAACTTGAAAATTTGTGTGGCAATAAAACATCATCCTCTTAACATCCTGCATTTTTTGATTTTTTTAAACTTCAAAACATCTTTTTCTCATGGTTTTCACCGGTTTGCACCGAATGTTGGTTTCCGTATGATATCCCCCCGCTGCGCGCGCGATCTGGGTCGTGAGTTTTGACTGGCCAGAACCCAAACCCCACGGATTATACGTGTGCACCGTTGGATGCTCCCAGATCGAACGGCAACCCTGAGCCCTTTCGACAGCACATGCAGTTCATGGGTAAGCACTGTGCACATGCGTCGTGTAGCTCATGCTTCCTTCTCTACTAGGTTTTCATTCAGAATAGGCTACTGTTTCTCGCCACTCCTCTCATCGATTTCCCGCCTCTTCTCCCAAATATGCATGATGTAGATGTTTGTTTAATTCTTATAGTTCATCTCATCCAAAATCAATTAGTTTATAAAAAAACTATTTAAGATTCATGGAATTGTGCATTGTGAAGGTAAAAACAAAAAGTGACAATTCATTTAGAAAAAAAGGTTTGGGCAATTAAGATATGGAAGATTCTAGAGAACAAAGGAGAAGTGCTTGTGTTTTGAGGTTTGTGCATTTTGCTTAAGTTCAACTGACGGTGTCTTGGACGAGGGGGTACTCACCACGTCGTCTCCCGATCAGTTGGATTGGGCCGAGGACCCCCATGGCTGTTTACTCATGGGCCAGTTCGGACTGCCCATGCCGCATACAAGGAGGATTCCACAAGACTTGGCGCCCAAGACAAGGACTCCTCTAAACCCTAGGCCTATGGTGCATATATAAACCGCGACCAGGCTAGTCAATAGACAATCTCATATTCATTACTACAATCTCGTGGTAGATACGTGTACTCTGTACTACACCCATATGAAAACAATCAAAAGCAGCATGTAGGGTATTATCTCATCAAGAGAGCCCGAAGCTAGGTAAAACCCAGTGTCCATGTTACCATCACTCCAAGACGCCTAGCTTAGGACCCCTACTACGAGATACACCGGATATTGAACCGACATGGGTGCTTTCATTGAGAGCCTGCTGGGCGTTTGCCGCAGTTCGATGGCTTACTCATCTACATCGGTTCTGACCTCGTTGATCGAGATTGAAAGAAATTTCGGCTGCAACATGAACCAGGTGATATTCTTCTGATTAGATCGTTCCGCAATGAATAATTTATTTTGAACCCTGCTGCTAGTTTGCACTAATCCTTCGCAGATCAAAAAGCGGCCGCGTCCATGAGTGGCGTACGCCATCGTTCCCTGATGACCCAGTCATGGGCGTGTGGATTACCACGCGGTAGTGGCCGATTGGCCGAGAAGCATGTACAAGAGCACCAGCCGAATACTAGTACAACTGGTGGTCAGATCCGAGATGATCCGCCCCCACCTTTTTCCTTCACCGGCCGAATACTAGTACAATTGGTGCGATAGTTCGGTGAAGTCCCAGGCCAATTCTCTTGGCCGATGCCCTACTACTAGCACTATCACCGTAAAAGAGATTTTACTCCACATGGAGCATCAGGGAAGTTAATCAATTTGTTAATTGGTATTATTAGTCTAAGTGCAGCACAATCTTCGAGGCTTAATCATTGAATAGTACATCTTGCTTTTCTTGTTCACGTGAAGGCCCAATCTAACACTACTTCATTTTGGCTCTTCCTCATCAATTGATGTTGCAATCTCCTCGCTGAGGTCTATCTGGCTTAATTAATTCGGTGGCCGTACAAGAGCAGTCGACTCTCCATCGATCTCCAACTACTACATGATGCCTAAACGCAAGCTCTTCGGTTAACCGCAACCACGTGGGATAATCCCAGGTTTTATTTTTCCTAACTATCCGGTTAGCTCGCAAAATTATTGCACACAGAATATTTTCTGTTGTTTTGCAATGCATTATTTTTGCAGGGGTATTTCTCGACACCGGTGTACGACGTCGGTCTAGCCGGCGTCTCGCCGTCACTGAGGTTGGCCGACCTGTGTCGACATCGTCGCGCCACAACGCCGTCATACCATCGAGCTAGCCTCAACGATCAGGCCATATTTACCAAACTTTTTTTTCGCACAAATTAATTATGCACCTTTTTTCATTATTATTATTTCTTGGTTGGACTACTTTGTGCGTGCAGGCAATATATTTAGGTTGGGCCGCGCCAACACCTCGGCAAGCCGATGTCGTCGTCCCGCCTGGGTCGACCAAGTCATTGCGTCGCGTCAACACGTGTCCCTGTGTCAACTTTTCCGCATTGGCGCTCCGCCGGGCTGACCTTGTCGCCCAGGCCATATATATTCAATTTTTTACTTCACTTATGTCAATTAAGTAGAAGATTTTTTATTTTTGGACTACACTATTTTACATGTGTAGGTAGTCGACTTCGACTGCGTCACACGGTCACTTCGGCAAGCCGACGTCGTCGTCCCAATCGCCATAAATTGGCTCGTGTGATCATCTTGTTGGTCGAATTGCCATACCGACATGTTCGGTTGCCTCGGGGACTTCGGCATCGTTGAGAGTGCTCTACCTCATCGAGTGTTCGGCACACGGTCCATATTTCTTTTATTACTCACTTTGCATAAATTATTAATTATGCAACTAATTTTTAATTTATTATTATTATATTATCTCTGGCTTGCACTATTTTCCATGCACAGATAAATGATCCGGGTCCGGCAGCGCTGTCACCTCGGCGTACTGACTTACCACGTCACCTCGGCTGGACCGGGGCTTCGTCATCACTTTATTAACCCACGCCGGGGACTTTGGCGTCATACTGCCGGCCTTCTCCGTCGGCTCGGTCGGACTGGGGGTTCCACCTCGCCACATCAACCGTGCTATGTCGCCACTTCGTCAAGCCGAGCTCTTTTCTCGGACACTTCAGAACCGTCTTGGGGGCTGGGACCTCGGCCAGGCCGAGGACTATGTATTCGTCCCGCCATAAGTCCAGACCTCATCATCAACACCGAGCACGCTAACCAGCTAAGCGCTTTCATGCTCAAATTTGTTTTAATGAAAATTCTATTTGGTTCGACCAAGCATTATACTTTTTTGGCAAAAAGTTGTTTGTGAAAAAAATTCCTTGTCAAAACTTTGTTTGTGACACACAAATTCAAATACCCCGTTTACTTGGGGGCTTCCTTTATGAAGCCTTTCCTCTTGCATATGATTATACTTGTATGGCTTCGTTCCTTGTTCATGTATTACGCTACAATATGCACCATATTGACTTAAGTGTTCCGCAAGCTGGGTTGCCTTGCTCCTGTGTTTACCCCTACGTTCCCGATTGTTCGGCTAGGGAGTAAAGGGAGCACCTCTGCGATTGTCACGATCGGGTCATCCGAGCTCGGTCCTTAGACTGGGTGAAGCCGAAAGCTAGCGCTCTTATTGTTTTCAATCATGGTCGGCACACAACGGAACTCATGAGTACAAAAAATCTATTGCACAAGTCTCATAGTGACAATGAGCAACCGAAGAAAGGTATCGGTGGAGGTACTATTTTCTTCGAAGATGCTTCTTACACTTCGCCGAGAATATAGCATAAGTTCCCCGAAGCGCTTTGTCTGTTACAGCCTTATGGCCTGATTGCCTGGTTATCGAAAACACCGTTGATATTCTCGACAGGCGGAGTACATAACACTTTTCGGTCCTTGACCGAAGAGGGAGAAGCCCACGGTCGGTTAAGACGTGTTTAAAGTTCGGGTGAACACAGATATGATATAAGTACTTCGGTACATACAATCATTATACATAAAATTCTTCTACCCAAGTCACTTGGGGGCTCTTAAATTTACATGAGCCATTTTATAATCAGTGTTTTCTTCTTAGTCGTTGCAAAGTCTTTTTCTATCACTCCCTGTTTCGACGCGAGTGTGTGGTCAATAGCTGAAGAGCCTAATTTCTCTCTCAAAGTTGCTAGAGTTTAGTTTGCTAAACTGGCCTAATGAGAAGTACTCCGCCTTCAAGATAGAAGGTTCAAGCCGTAGGCTGACCCGCTTGAAGTCTTGAGATAGGATGTGTCATGTTAATGCACGACATAAGCACTTTTTTTCTAAGACCAATTTCGGATTGGCACCGAACACTTGATCTTGTTCGGACGTCAAGTTTTTACTGACGTTTTTTGGTTTTCCAAGCTTATGAAACTTTTAAACTATTTGTGTGTTTCCAGCATAAGTCTCGCAGTGCAACACCGGACACCTTTAGATATTGGGCAAAAACACTCTCGGATATTGCTATATATGCATTGGTTTCGAATTGTGTCTTCGGTCAATAGTTGGGTTGCCCGGCTCCTGTGCTTGCCTCCTACGTTCCACTTTGTTCGGCTAGGTGTGCAAAGGGAGAACCACTGCGATTGTGCTTCCAGCTCGCATGGTTAAGCACCTCAGTGGAGAAAGCGAAAACTGACTGTCACAATAAGCGTAAACTGGTTAGCGATCCGATGACTGTGTTAAATGACGGGCCGTTCATAACATTGGCCGAGGTGTTTATGGCTTGACCTCGACTGTCGCCGAACACTAACCGGGGGCTAGTAACTGGCCTCCCAACTTTAAGCTCCTATGACAAAGTGAAAGTTATAAAGTCCGCATATCTGATTGCCTCATTTCCGCTAACACAACTGCCTTCGGGCACCGAGACGTCGGCTTAGGGTTATTTTGTTATTGCGGAAACACTCTGCGTAGCATCTACAAGGGGGTGGAAGCCGACGATGGGCCACTTTGAACTGATAAACGGTCGCAACGGAGTCAAAATAAACATATCATCGGCGTTTGTATTTAATATACGAGGGCTATCTTATGTAATTATCGTTATAAAGCCATAAATATGCATCAATTTGACTTAAGAGTTTGGCCAAGCTGGGTTGCCTGGCTCCTGTGCTTACCCCTATGTTCCCGATTGTTCGGCTAGGCGGTAAAGGGAGCACCTCTGTGATTGTTACTATCGGGTCATCCGAGTTAGTACCTCAGACTGGGTGAAGCCGAAAGCTAGCAATCTTAAAGGATCACATTGGTCGGCAACAATGGAAGTGAAAATTTTGGTTCATTAATACCATAGAGTTCGGGAACTTTCCCGAAACTAAATCCTCAATATTTTCCTCTCCCATTGATCGGAGGTGAGGTTTCATGATCATGATCAGCATGACAACCCAAAGAAAGGAACCGATAGCGGGACTATTTTCCTTGGAAGATGTTTCTTACATTAAAAAGTAATATAACATATCTCTCTGTGTACTTTGTTTATAAAACCGTATGGCCGGATTGCCTTGTTTATCATAAATCTTTTGCCCTTATAACAGCTTTATAAAGTAGGAAAACACTCCTCGGCTACTGGCCGAAGAGGTTGAAGCCGATGGTCGGTCAACAAAGTTTTGTACAATGCAGATCCGAGCATTAATGATGTAAGTACTTGGATACATAGAATCATTACACATAATTTGTGATTTTACTATGGACATCGATCCTTAATTCGGCCTCCCATGCCTGCATTAAGGCTCGGGGGCTAGTGGGCTTTATCATTTACTACTATTAAAGGGGCACATTGATCCCCTGATCCGGTGTTGCCACCCGACCAATGTCTCGGGGGCTACTGCATTGATAATCCAATGCAGGAAATTTAAGTGCAGTATAGTTTCCGAGGAGATTATGATCCTCAGGTTGGTCGGCTGCACCCAGCCTGAGTCTCGAGGACTGTTCACACCGCTTTTTGTGTCCCGAAGTATTCTACCGAGCTAGGAGTTGATCCTTAGGCTGATTTTGCAAATCAACCTGAGTCTCGGGGGCTACTGGAATCAGCGGTCTTATGTCATCCTTCAGGTGCATCTCAGGTTTTTAGACCGACACACACCTTGAGGGCTACTGGCTATATATCTCGTCAGTAAATAGATTGCATCAATCGGAAATAAAATCTGCAAACAATCAGCCCATGACCGAGGTGCTGAACCACCTCGAAAGCATTTCAGGATATAGCTCGGATGCAAGTGGCTGGCTCCATAGAGGGCATTTCCGGCATTAAGCTCGGCTAAACTCCTTCAACTTTTTTGAACCAAGGTGATCTATGACACCTCGGATATAGTAAGGCGTTGGAGCTCGGATACAGTCCGGCGTTGGAGCTTGGACATAGTCTGACGTTGGAGCTTGGATGCATTCCGGTGTTGGAGCTCGGATACATTCCGGCGTTGGAGATCGAAAGCGGTCTGACGTTGGTGCCCGGCTGCAAAAGATACCTTGAATATAGTCCGGCATTGGAGCTCGGACGCAAGAGGACACCGCCGCACGGGAAACACTTCAAACGCGAGGCGTGGCATAAAAATAACAAGGGATTTATAAAGGCGAATACTTAAAGGGCTCCTCGGATACTCGACGTGTAAACTCTTCGGAGTCACCTCGGCGATCCTCAATATCGAAGATGAGAAGATTTGTTGAACCAGTTTTCAAGACCGACGACCGAAGATGAAGAACAGTTCGAAAGAATCAAGGAGCGTCCCCAACTTGAAGACCGGTTCAGGGGGCTACTGACGTTGTCCTGGACGAGGGGGTACTCACCACGTCGTCTCCCGATCAGTTGGATTGGGCCGAGGACCCCCATGGCCGTTTAATCATGGGCCAGTTCGGATAGCCCAAGTCGCATACAAGGAGGATTCCACAAGACTTGGCGCCCAAGACAAGGACTCCTTTAAACCCTAGGCCTACGGTGCATATATAAATCGCGGCCAGGCTAGTCAATAGACAATCTCATATTCATTACTACAATCTCGTGGTAGATACGTGTACTCTGTACTACACCCATATGAAAACAATCAAAAGCAGCATGTAGGGTATTATCTCATCAAGAGAGCCCGAAGCTGGGTAAAACCCCGTGTCCATGTTACCATCACTCCAAGACACCTAGCTCAGGACCCCTACTACGGGATACGCCGGATATTGAATCGACATCAACCATGGAGTCCTCTAGATTGTACATGTGGCAGAATCTGGTGGAATGTAGATGATATCCACCGGCCAGTAGTGCTCGGATTTGCCATCTCTGTACCGTCGGATTGGCTTCATCCAACGAGCAACTTTCAAAGTTATTCGCACACTATATAGGTGTATAGATGTATATATATATATATATATATATATATATATATATATATATATATATATATATATATATATATATATATATATATATATATATATAGATGATCCCATGCTAGACAAAATAAAGTTTGAGCGCATGCGTGGGACGACCCCCCGCCGCCTCGAAGTTGGGAAACTGACATCATAGGTATTGAACCAGGCTTGGAGTCGGGTACGGTGTTTGGTTTGTAATGTAGTTGGCGTGGCCCATCGAAGTTGTGCATTTGGGATTTAAACACATCATACACCATCGTACCCATACATATTTTCGGGCTGCATGCAGTGTATACGGGGTCTTCTGATCGACCACGTCTCCCTTGTGCGTTTTTTGTGATGACACAGATATTTGTGGGCTCCCCGAGTGTATATATATCATCCCTTTGACCGATATGAGGGGTATGTGTTGGCCATGAATGGATTCCTCCTAGTTCGTGTTAGGGCCGGTCACCGTCAAATGTCGGTCAACCAAAGCTCGAGCTGATGCGTTGTCAGGATTCCCTCCCAGATGCTCAGATTGCTGGGTTCGACCTACATCAAACCCTACGTACGTATCTTGTCCTTAACTACCTTGCCTTCATGGTTGTTGTCTGTATTGAGAGGTAGGCACCACATCTAAATTGTACATTATTCTATATTAAAAACACACATCACGCCTTCCCAACGTACATCATTTTGGGCTGCATGCAAGAGGTGCTGGTTTTGTGGTCCCTCTCGTGCGATATTTATGATGGTTCAATCTATTGGCCCAAGCGGTTTATGGACAACAACAAATGTCATTTGACCAAACGAAAGATTCATTGGTCTGTCTTATGGTAGGTCATGGCGACATGCATGTATGACCAAAGTATCAATCATTACGTGCATCCGCCCCGCTGACACAAAGTGGGAGGTGGTGGGCCAAGCATCCTAGCTAGGTACGACATTATGTCATTATATATATCCTAGCTAGGTGGTTGTTAGGGTGCTTTCAGGTTTGCGAGGCAGGTGCCACCAAAGTTATGCATTGTGTATTTAAAGTTTTAAACATCCCCAATATTCGTACATATATTTGGCCACTTCCAGGTGGTTCTTGACTTCTGGCCCCTCTCATCGATCTTCAACGACGCGCCCAATCGTGGGCCCGCGGGGTCAAAGTTGTGCATTGGAATTTTGAACATCACATGCCACCCTTTTCACTCATATATATTTGGGCCACATGCTGGTGTGGCTGTCTTTTGACCCTCTCTAACGTTATTTTTTGTTCCAAAGACTCTGATGACCCTCAACAGACACGGGGTATAATATCTTAACCGTGTGTGATACAAGTGCGATGTGAATCACCACGACCGCGCAAGTGCGAGCAAATTAAGGTGGAGGTACTGGCTCAACCGTGTGCAATGCAAGTCTTGCTTGAAATCCTGCGACCAGCAAGCGCGAGCAAAGGGTGGAGGCACTGGCTCAAGCGTGCGTGATGCAAGTGCGCTAAAATCACCACGACTGCGCAAGCGCGAGCAAATTAAGGTGGAGGTACTGGCTCAACCGTGTGCGATGCAAGTGCGCTGAAATCACCACGACCGCATAGCGCGAGCAAATTAAGGTGGAGGTATTGGCTCAACCGTGTGCGATGCAAGTCGCTAAAATCACCACGACCGCTGGCGCGAGCAAAGGGTGGAGGTATTGGCTCAACCGTGTGCGATGCAAGTCTTGCTGAAATCACCACGACCGTGCAAGCGAGCAAAGGGTGGAGGTAATGGCTTAACCGTATCACGATGCAAGTCTTGCCAGTAAAAGCACCACCTGTGCAAGCTAAAGGCGGGTAAGTTTATTTGGAAATGTGGACGAACCGTGCGATAGACCAGCTAGCTAGAAATATAAAAAACAAACTACCCGCCTTGACCGTTGCAAAAAGAGGATCCGCGCCACTTTTCCTTATTATCATACACGCATATTGTTATTGGACCGTGCGCGATCTTGGGCACTCCCGCCCCGCATCAATTCCTTTACCCAAATTTTAGTAGCCGCCGTACTTCAACCGTCGCCCACACTCCTCCAGCACCGACCTTATAGTAAAATTACAGTAGCCGAGGCATTTGAACCGTCGCCCACCCTCGTCCACCACCATCTCCACCCACCATTTCTAAAATTTTCAGTAGCCGTGGCGTATGCTCAAACACCAACCCCCTCCATAGTCCCCACCCGCACCTCCCCCTCGAACCCTAGCTCATGCCGCCCATTGGCTGCCACGCCAACCCTGCCGGTCTGCCCCTTCCTCCTTGCTTAGATAATAAAGTTCAGGTTGCCCAGCGATTCCCACACTGTCACCCCACTCCCCTGAGTTTTTAGATGAGGCATGCGGTGTCCCTCGCCGCCAGATCCACATCCCCTACTCCAGAATGTCGCAGCCTAAGCTCGAGCACGTATCCCGGGGAGCCCGCTGAGCGTTCGGCCAAGAAGAGGTTTATTATGGCCTCTCCGACGAACGCTGGCGAGGTGGCCGCCGTTCGCCCCGACCTGTCGATCCCGGAGCAACACGTCACCGTGAAAGCCGGCGAAGACGTTGACTACTTTGCCATGCCGAAGGCTTCATGTCAGCGGGCTAACAGATTACTGTATCTTAGGAAATGATGTAGAATTTCTGGGAAGCATAAAGGGTTGTTTGAAGGCAGTTTTTCAAAGGAAGACCCGAGTAAAGCTACTTACATATTGGGCAAGAAGATCTATAGAGATAGATCAAGACGCCTGATAAGACTTTCACAAAGCACATACCTTGACATGATTTTAAAGGAGTTCAAAATGGATCAGTCAAAGAAGGAGTTCTTGCCTGAGTTGTAAGGTGTGAAGTTGAGTAAGACTCAAAGCTCGACAATGGCAGAAGAAAGAGAAAGAACGAAGAGAACGAAGGTCGTCCCCTATGCCTTAGCCATAGGCTCTATACCATATGCCATGTTGTGTACTGATACCTCTCCAACGTATCTATGATTTTTGATTGTTCCATGCTGTTTATTTATCAATCTTGGATGTTTTATAATCATTTTATAGTCATTTTATATCATTTTTTGGTACTAACCTATTGACATAGTGCCAAGTGCCAGTTGCTGTTTTTTCCATGTTTTTTACATCGCAGGAAATCAATATCAACGGAGTCCAAATGCCACGAAACTCCATGATGATTTTTATGGGCCAGAAGGAAGGCAATGGGCCCTGGTTGCACTGGGGGTGCCCAGGGGCACAACCCACCGTAGCGCCGCCAGGCCTAAGCGCCCACGGTGTGTTGTGCCCACCTCGGGTGCCCCTCGGACCGCCTCTTTTCTCTATAAATACCCCAAAAATCCTATAACCCTAGAAGCGTCGACGAAATATTCATCCAGCCGCCGCAGAGTCCAGAACCACCAGATCCAATCTAGACACCATCACAGAGGGGTTCACCACTTCCATTGGTGCCTCTCCGATGATGCGTGAGTAGTTCTTTGTAGACCTTCGAGTCCATAGTTAGTAGCTAGATGGCTTTCTCCCTCTCGCTGAATTGTCAATAGAATGGTGTCTTGGAGATCCATATGATGTAACTCTTTCTGTGGTGTGTTTGTTGGGATCTGATGAACTTTGAGTTTATGATCAGTTATATCTTTTTATATCCATGAAAGTTATTTGAGTTTCTTTGATCTCTTATATGCATGATCTCTTATAGCCTCGTATTTCTTCTCCGATATTTGGGTTTTGTTTGGCCAACTTGATCTATTTATCTTGCAATGGGAAGAGATGCCCGGTAGCACTACAAAAAAAATACACTTCCGTGATGATACGTGTTTGTCACAGTAGGTCACGTTTTCTGTCATGCATGTACATCCATGACAAATTTATGACAGAATGAAGATAGTCATACCTGTGCTGTCGTAGAAGTGTTCGATGACATTACCAAAATTATCATCACGGAAGTGTCCACTTCCATGACGATAAATCGCGCATCATAGAAGTGCTTTCGTCAAGGGTGACCGACACGTGGCATCCACCATAACGGGACGCCATTAAGCTATCGGGTCCGGTTTTGGATCCGATAACCCGCTAACAGCCACGACCAATGCCGATTTTCCACGTGTAAAATTCTCATTTGCCGACGGAACCACGCGTCAGCTCCACGTTGGCACAGGTGTCACTCATCCAACGGTCGAGATGGGCCTATGATATGTTGACACGTGGACGGGCCCAAAAGTGGCCCATAAAGTTTAAATGGACCGGCCCAACTAAAGGCCCACAAGATTTAGCGGACCATAATGGGCCGGCCCAGCTAATGGCCCACAAGATTTTGCAGACCATAATGGGCCGGCCCAGCTAAAGGCCCAAGATTTAGCGGACCACAATGGACCAGCCCAGCTAAAGGCCCACAAGATTTTGCAGACCACAATGGGCCGGCCCAGCTAAAGGCCCAACATTCTCAGTTAAGGCCCGTACGGCGAGTGTCAAATCAGCCCGTTAACGGCCTGTCCTAAACTTGTCATCATCGCGGCCCATGGTCACTTCTGGCCCGTTAACAGTCCGCTAAGTATATGGGCCGAATTACGGCCCGGTGTATTTCTGGCGTGTTAAAGGTCTTGCTTCATTTGGGCCCATTTATAGACCATTGAAACTTTTGGCCCATAAACGACCGTGCAAGATTTGGGTCATGTTCGGCCATGTCTGACATTCGGCCTGTTAGAGGCCCACTATAGATTTGGGCCACTTTCGGCTTGTTGTGATTTTCGGCCTGTTAACGTCGGACGAAAGCCATGTGCCATATGTGGCCCAACGTCACATCGAGCCCATTAACGGCCCATATAAAAATGGCGATAATCTAGCCCGACCGAACTTCCGGCCTGTTAAAGGCCTGTGTATTAGGTCGACGCATTTACGACCCGTCCGAATTTCGACCTGTGAAAGATCTGCATCGTAAATGGGCCCAATCTCACTTTCGGTCTTTTAAAGGCCCATGTTTTTATGGGCTCGAGATATTTACACCTGTAAAGGCCTATTGTTACTGAGGGCCCAAATTATGTTTAGGCCTGTTAAAGGCCCACTATGGGCATAGGCCTACCAGAAAAATATGAAATCTTATGCTGATTTAGGCCCAGATATTGTTAGTGGGCTACATGCAAATATCGGCCCATAATCGTTTTTAGCCCAATTGGAATGGGCCCGATGAATGTTGGCATGTTGAGCTCCTACGAAGCTTTCGGCCGAATACATTACTAAGATAAACCTACACTATACAAAAATAGCATCGTAGTTATTGCAGCCTTTGGCAGCACCATAAATGCTGTATCACAACAAAATAAATTCCAACCATACAACAAAAGGCCTGTTGGCATAAAGTTTACAGTCCTTGCAGATAAAAGCACCATCAGATGTATAGAAGCACATATCATTTGACCTCGGTGCTAATGTTTTAGGCTGTAGAATCTAATGGAGTAGCACGATCTTCACCTTTTTTCCGCCATTGCTCTTTAACAACGGTTTATGTCGATAGTGCGGTTTCAAAACCATTCATATCTTGACGACATTTGTCAACCACTATTCTTGTTTCCAAAACGACGTCCATTAGGGATTGGACTTGTGTCTGGAGCACAGATATATCACTTTGTCTGGCAGGAAGATTTTGTTCAGTAGGCGATTTGGACAAGGTTACCTTGACAACCAACCGAGAATTACGCAGGAAGGTGCTTTTTGCACTGTTGGTGGAGAGATACTGACGCACTGCAGCAAGAGGTGACATTGTGCCTATGGTAGCCTCATCACCTTCAGGTGGTTGTGGGTGTTCAATCATTTGTTCCATAGCTTATTATGGTGAACTTATTATGGTGAACTGCTGTAATACATTAGCATGTATTGTAGTGCCAACTACATAATAAAATCACTTTCGGAACATATGTCCATGTAGCATGCCTACTGTACTATCTATTTCCTCACATTCGTTGACATCTAAGGATAAAGAGACATGGTTTAAAGTAGGATGAACATAGTATGACATCATTCATATCATGGGCAAACAGATATAAAACAAACAGGCTATTTTGTCATTGTGTGCGCACGTGAACATAACAACTAGAACACAGATCAAGACCAAAAGAATATTCTTCATATCTTTTAAACCATGTAAGGTGAAATGATACGTTAAGACAACTGTGTATAAAGTGAACAGAGTAACTGACATTGGCTGCAAATCAAGTAGTTAAATGAACACATCACAGTACCAACCAGTTCAAAGGCAGGAGGAGTAAGGACTTACAATAGTGGCTTGAACTGGTGTGCTCATGCCCTTCATCTTGCTGGTGTGGCAATCATTGAAGATTTGCACTGCATTCGGTTCAGGTTCTTTTTGGTCCGCACATGCTTTCCTCTGTATTTGGAACAAGCCAATATAGATACGATAATATGGCATAGAAAAAAGAAGGAAGTAGCAGCTATTTACAGGAGCCTCACAGTGTGCAATATAGCTACGAGATCCTGTTGTCTGTTGGAATTTCACTTTAGAACGGTTGGTCTTGTTCTTCAAACAGTTAGCCTAGAAGAAGATACACTTGTAAGGCACATACATAAATACAAGTTCAATATGTGGTCGATCAAATACATATAGCCTACGATACTTTGGATCGCACCGGTGTTTAACGAGGGCTTTCCAAAGATTCATCGTAATATATTCCATCGGAGATGTTTGGGCGATTTCATTGTTAGCCTTGCCTTCAAAGTGAGATTTTCTAAGGTGGTACCGATCTTGTCACAGAAAGCGGTGAAAAACATGAGTGCATGCTTGTTTAGTTGCATCATCTTTTGGATCCAACTTGAACCTCATCTGTTGAAAAAAGAATGCGAGTCTTATTAGGAGGAAGCTAGAAAGTATGGGAGAGAGCAAGACAATATTACTAATTGCGATGAATAACATTACTTACGGATAAATGGTCAAGGAAGGTGTTAAGCTGGTATTGTCTTTCTCATTCTGTCTTTGGATCCACGTTGGGAGGATACGTGCATGCCACCTAACGGCTGCCTCGATACTAACTTGGCTGACTCTATAGCATCACGTGGCCTTTTAAACCTGCCTCAAAATGGATCTCCATTCTTCCTCCTTTAGATTTTGTTAATCATCAAGCATTATCCCGATGTCTGCTTTCCTCTTGCGTCGTGGTGCTAGTTCAACAACGAATATGGAAAGTGTTAGTGTACATCAAGCCGTGAGAGTACATATAAAGGAGCATGCAAGCGCAACTTGACTCGATCAGTACCGTCTTGGTGTTGATGCTCATGAGGTTCATCTGATCTTGCCAAGTCTGTTGTGTTCGCAGATTTCTTGGAGTAGTGTTAGGTGTGAAGGCAGCTTGGGAACTGGCGATTCGGAGAAAGCGAACGAGTAACTCGTTGAGATGCTTTGGTACAATTGAAGCGGATCTGCAGCTGGTGGAGCAGGTGATCTTGTGTTTGTAGATTTAGCGGTGGACTTGGAACTTCTACTACACTATAAGTACCAAAGATAATCTGGACGGTAGATCCTTTTACATTTCACCGACGAGTAACACCACTCCCTACTATATTATTTTCCTTGCTCTTTTTGACTTTGCCATGTCAAGCCGTACCCACAACACAAAAGAATAAAATCACTCTTCAGAACTCATTGATGCATGATACAGACAAGCAATACTTTGATGTAAGACAACCGTATGAGGATGGAATATGTAAGAAAAACAGGACGACCTGACATATTCACAGCTACAATATGTAAACTAAGCAGAAGGATTTTCAAGAAAATAGAAGTAATGCAAACTAGACACCATATGAAAGATGCAACCAATATTACTCTGCCAAGTTAAAAGTGTCTTGTCATAAGTGGCAATTCGAAAAATTAGAAGCAGTACAACGTAGAAATCAATGCAAGATGCAACCACTATCAAATTGCCATGTTAAAAGTGTCCAATCATGAGTGACTGATGTGGGATACACAACAACAGTACTTTGATGTAAGAACATGGTATGATAGATAGATGCAGTGTATTCTAGACACAGAACGCCATGTCATATGCACATGTATAACGTATGAACTCAGCAGGTGCAACTTAATCAAAATAGAAGAAATATGTCACGCCCAATATGCGACCCTATCCAAAAGGAACTCGACGGTCCCACCAAGGATAGACCCGCATATTGAAACGCTTTTGCAAGGTGGATATCATTACATCAACATTACATAATAGTGGGGATACATACATAAGGCACAAATGCCACAAGAATACATCAACATCATATACAAGAGATCAACATCCGGCTACGGATGAAACACAAACAGAAGCTCAAACGACATCCACCCTGCTAGCCCAGGCTGCCGACCTGGAACCTATCCCCTGATCGAAGAAGAAGCAGAAGAAGAACTCCAAAATAAGCTACATCGCTCTCACGTCATGATCAACGCAAACCTGTACCTCCAACTGATGTTGTAGTAATCTGTGAGCCACGAGGACTCAGCAATCCCATTACCATGGGTATCAAGACTAGCAAAGCTTAAATGGGAGAGGAAGGGGTAAAGTGGTGAGGTTGCAGCAGCGGCTAAGCATGTATGGTGGCTAACATACGCAAATGAGAGCGAGGAGAGAAACAAAGGAACGGTCGTCATCTAGTAATGATCAAGAAGTGATCCTGAACTCGTACTTACGTCAAACATAACCCGAAACCGTGTTCTCCTCTCGATCAACCCGAAAAGAGACACTCACGATTACGCACACGGTTGGTGTATTTTAATTGAGATCAACTTCGGTTTTCTACAACCGGACATTAACAAATTCCCATCTGCCACATAACCGCGGCACGGGTCTCGAAAGTTTATACCCTGCAGGGTGTCCCAACTTAGCCCATGATAAGCTCTCGCGATCAACGAAGGATATTCCTTCTCCCGGAAGACCCGATCAGTCTCGGAATCCGGCTACAAGACATTTCGACAAAGAATAAAACAAGACCAGCAAAGCCGCCCGATCGCCGACAATCCCGATAGGAGCTGCACAAATCTCGTTCTCGGGGCAACACCGGATGAGACATCCTACGAGTAAAACCAAACCTCGAGTTGCCACGAGGGGCCCCATGATCTGCTCGGTTCGAACCAGCACCTAGAGAAGCACCGCCCGGGGGGCTAAATAAAGATGACCCTCGAGAGAGCGACTCCCAAGGGAAAAAGTAGGTGGTGGTGAGGCAAATGGTAAAACCAAAGTTGGGCCTTTTCTGGAAAAGTCTTATTCAAAGCGAACTGTCAAGGGGGTCCCATAAATCACCCGACCGCGTTAGGGACGCAAAATCCGGGAACATAATACCGATATGACGGAAACTAGGGCGGCAAGAGTGGAACAAAACACCAGCATAAGGCCGAGCCTTCCACCCTTTACCAAGTATATAGATGCATTAATAAATATCAGATATATTGTGATATCCCAACAAGTAAACATGTTCCAACAAGGAACAACATCTCCATGTTCCAAAAAGGAACAAACTTCATCTTCACCTGCAACTAACAATGCTATAAGAGGGGCTGAGCAAAGCGGTAACATAGCCAAACAACGGTTTGCTAGGAAGGGTGCAAAAGGTTAGAGGCTGACATGGCAATAGGGATGGCTTGAGGAACAAGTGATAGGTAGCGCAGCATAGCGAAAGAACGAAGCAACTAGCATAGCAATGATAGTAGTGAGATCCAGGGTAGCGGTCATCTTGCCTGAAATCCCGAAAGGAAGAAGAATGAGTCCATGAAGAAGACGAACGGATGAAGCCGAACCAAGCGTGAGACGAACGAATCCTCACGATCGCAAGCAAACAGAACTAACAAGAAGAAGCACATAACATAGTAAACACACCACACATAGACAAGACATGATGCACAACAAGCATGATGCATGACAAAGCTACGTGAAGCTACTCATGGCAAGAGATGATGCAAACAGAACATCACATCAAAGCAAGTTTAAATGAGGCCGGAAACAACATAGAACAATTCCGGTAAGTCCTCATATGCAAATTTCGAAATTGGTCCAGATCTGAATAAACCTTATGTTCAAGTTTTTAAACAGCAATTTAAGATGCACCATGATGATCTACACGAAATTCTAGTCAAGTTACATATAAAGTTCATTAGATTCGGAGCTATGCCCTAGAAGATATGAGCAAAACAAGATAAGCATGGCATTGATGCAAAATGCATACAAACATCAAGCAAACACCTCAAAACAAGGATGCAACATGATAATATGAAACTACATGCAAAATCAAGCAAGTTTCATATAGAGCACACTCAAAACGGAGCAACGGTGCAACACATACACTCTATACAAGTCATGACAACAATCTGTCCAAAACAGCAAGTAGGCATATTGCAAGCATCAAAACAATATGCTACAGGACCTTAATATGAAAACAAAAGGCATGGACATGATGTACAGGTAAAGCATTACAAAATATGAACACTGAGCTATCTCCAGAAATCACTAGAACATGCTCAAAATGACATGGCAAGATTGCAAATAATAACAGCTTGGACTTTAGCGTAAATAACATCAAAGTTGCAATGTTTAGAGCTATCAAACAACATGCTACAGGAACTTATCATGGCAAACAAAGGCATGGCATGAATCTACTCAAAGCATATAACAAAAGTCCTTTACTGACCATAAGCCAAAAGGATCAGAAAATATGATGGCACCCATGTAAACATGGCAAGTTATATTACAGATTTAAACATGGCAGGAACAACAATAAGTAGGCATGTTGGTGAGCTTGAACCACTCACCACAGAGCAATACATGGCATGGCAAGGCAACTAACAGTAAGAAGATATGGCATAGAAGCTATACATGGCAAGAACAACATCATAGCATACACGGATCAACTACAACAGCCTTGGCAAAATTGAATAACATGTAAACAATCTGCCAGGAACATTTTATAGCAAAAGTAGAGCTCGATTGACTCAATCTATGGCACTCCATAATTGCAAAGAAGGGCATGGATGGATAGGGCAAGACATGTATAACAAAACATCCTTACTGAAGTATCTCAAAATATGCATGGATCTCTCTATAGCATCAAGTTAACATGGCATAAAAATATCAGCAAAACAGGGCTGAAATCAGCAACATCAGGAAGCCTACTTTGCATGCTTGTGCTAGTCACCACATAGATCAAAAAAATACATACCAAGCACCACTGTAAAGAAGACATGGCATATTACAAAACACATGTAGGACTCAAGTCCATAGGATGCACACATCAATCATGGCAAAAATGACAAAAGTGCATGTTCTGTTAAGAAACAGAAACTAACATCACATAGCACTCTTCCAACACCATTTCGGGCATCAAGATGAGCTCAAATGAAAATTATGCAATGGAATGAAATGATCTACTCTTCGAGACGAACATTTTGACATATTATACGCACAAAACGGAGCCACGGATGCAGAGTCATGGCATGATGAAAATGCAACAAAAATGCAACAATTTCGGGGACTTAGCAGTTTTTCACCTCCGGGGAAAGTCAACGCGGGACGTGTTCGACCCGGGACGGAGGGATCCGGGCGTGGGGAAGGAGTTTGGATGGGCGAGGTGGTGGATCTGATCCCGATCCATGGACCTCGCCGGAGTAGCTCGCCGGAGACGGCGGGGACGACGCCGAAGATGGAGAGGAGGGGGCGGCGGCCAGGAGGAGGCCGGGCACGGCGGCGCGAGGCAGCGAGGGCGGGGGGCCGGAGGAGCTCGGCTCGGCCGAGGCGGGACGGCGAGGAGGGCAGCGCGAGGCACTCCGGCGGCCGAGGCGCTGCTCGGGCGCATGAGGCGGTTCGGGCGGCGCGGTGGCGCTGTGGCGCCGCAGGCGCTGTTCGGCGGGAGGCTTCGCCGGCCGGGCGCAGAGGCGCAGGGCGGCGGCGCAGCTAAGCGTCCGGCGAGGCGGCGGTGGAGGCTGGGGCACGGGCGCGCTCGGCGGCCGCCTCGGCCAGCGGCCGCCAGCAGCCTGCAGTGGAGCGGGCGCGCCCGGGGACACGTGGCGGCGCGGAGAGGGCGCGGGGTGGCTGGAGCTGACGTGGCGGCGCCTCATTGGCCGAGGCGACGTGGTCGGCGGACGTGTCCGGCGCGGGCGGACGCGTCCGGCTGCGGGAGGAAGAGGAAAGGCTAGGGTTCATCCGCGAATTTCGAAGGGGGGGACTAATTTATAGGTAGAGGGAGCTAGGAGAGTCCAAATGAGGTGCGGTTTTCGGCCACGCGATCGTGATCGAACGACCGAGAGCATGGAGGGGAGTTTGCTGGATTTTGGGCCACTTTGGAAGGGGTGTTGGGCTGCACATGAAAGAGGCCTTTGCGGTTACCCGGTTAACCGTTGGAGTACCAAACGACCTCCAAATGGCACGAAACTTGACAGGCGGTCTACCGGTGCTATACCAAGGCCGCTTGACAAACCTCGGTCCATTCCGAGACCGTTTAACACCCGCACATGAAAAGAGGTAAAAGGGGGCGCCGGGAGACATAGGAGTGCCGGATTGCAAAACGGACAACGGGGAAAATGCTCGGATGCATGAGACGAACACGTATGCAAAATGAGATGCACATGATGACATGATATGAAATGCAGATGATGACATGGCAAAGTGCAACACGCAAGCAAATGACATGGCAATGACGGCGAATAACTGACGGACACCTGGCGCATCGGATCCGGGGCGTTACAACACTCCTCCACTAACAAGAGATCTCGTCCCGAGATCTTAGGTCCGAGACGAAAGGGAAAAAGGGATGAGGTGAAACAAGAAATCAAGAGAAGAAGCAAAGAATCGAGAGCACTCGAGAAAAGAGAGGAACGACGAGAAATGTCGAGAATCGAAAGCTCACGGAATCAGATAGACTATGAAAGCACTCCTTCTAACCGGAGTGGTTAGGATGAGAAAAGAAACGGATAAGACTGAAACGATTTAGGTAGCACTCCGACTAAACATGGAGGAATAGAACTTGAACTAGAGAGGATGGAATGATACTTGACGAGATGAACAACACAATGCCTCCGGAAGAATTGAATAATGGAATGAAAATTACTTAGAAGGAAGGATTGACTGGAGTTGTTGAGAAAATCAACAACGAAAGAATAAGCTTGTTGTGGACTTATGGATAACATCTCAAAATTAAGAGCTGTTCCCGACCACAAGCGGAAAAGATTAAATAGCTGGGAAGAACGAAGAAACGCAAAACTCCACTTCAAAAGAATACGGAGAATTAATTGCACTTCGAGATGCGAGAAGGAGAGATACTTGAATTCCACCAACAAGAACCTTGATGAACTCTTCAAAGAATGAATTAAATCATGAAGAACCACCGTGAAGAACTCCTGTACAAAAGGATGATGAGATACAATTGAAGGATGGAAAGAATAAGGATTAAGTCTAGCGGTGATTTAGATGGAGGATTCCGACGAAATGGCCGAGGAAATTGAACTCCGGAAAAGAAAAGATGAAAACACTTGGAACTAGAATTTATTCCTCAAGAACAAACTCCGAAGAAAAAGATTAATCACTTTGATGAAATAGGAATAAGATTTATTGTATGCTTATCCTTCATCAAGTTAAATTGATGAGAAGCAATGGATTTGGCATAATACTTATTCTCGTTGAAAAAAGGATTGAGAAGGGATAGCATAGAACTTGAGAAAGTCTTCATGAACCACCGGTAAGATTCGAAAGAACGAATGGATTAAAATGATAACCAAGGAAAAAGAATCTTGAACGAACCACCGTTAGAAATGAAAATGAACGAAGAGAAAAGAACGAATCGCCGGAAAGAATTAGAAGAACCAATATGCTAGAGGGGATTTAGATTCAAAAGAACAAAGAGATCATGAACTGATTAAGAATACTTGAACGAAGCACCGGGATAATCGGATAACGGTAGCTGAAATGTGAGGACAAAGAATTCTTCTGGAATGACGGCCTCCGAAAAAAAACAAGTGCTGACAAACTCCGGATGGTTGAGAAAAAGAATATCTGACACATGGAATAATTCGAGAGGATGACGTGAAGCTAGAATCACGAAACTCCGGGAGAACGGGCAAGATTTAGAGGAAAAATTCTCTTCAATCTTCAAATGATGAGGAGAAACACCACCAAAATTACTGAGATACTCCGAAAAAATGAAAAGCGAAGAGGTTGAGGCAACAATGAAAATAATTGAAAGCGATCTTGGAAAAGATCCGACTGATGAAAATCATACTTACGTCGAACTTCAAAAGGATTTGAGAATAGCTCCGGAAATTAGAAGAGTCAGGTAAGATCCTGGGAAAAGACCTGTGGGTTAGGGCCCACTGAAGAGAAAAACACCATTGGAAAGGGATGATGAACAGATAGATGATGCACCGGAAGAACTGAAATATTTGACCGAGGTGATAACCTCGAATTAATTCAAACACGATTTAATCTCTTGAGATGTCTTGAGCACTCCGGAAGGATAAACTGGCAAGAGGAGAACGAGCAAGGGGAAAACATTTGATCCAAGGAAAAGAATGTGATCAACCGAAAACTTGAATTGAGTGCACCGGAAAAGAAAGAGATGAAGAATGACGAACAAGACGAGAATTCACCTGTTGAAATGATTGAGGGAAGACTGAATAGACTCCGTACGAATGAAATTTATGGTCGGAGACATTTCGACAGCAATAAAACAAGACCAGCAAAGCCGCCCGATGCGCCGACAATCCCGATAGGAGCTGCACAAATCTCGTTCTCAGGGCAACACCGGATGAGACATCCTACGAGTAAAACCAAACCTCGAGTTGCCACGAGGGGGCCCCGCAGTCTGCTCGGTTCGAACCAGCACCTAGAGAAGCACTGGCCCGGGGGGGGGGCTAAATAAAGATGACCCTCGAGAGAGCGACTCCCAAGGGAAAAAGTAGGTGGTGGTGAGGCAAATGGTAAAACCAAAGTTGGGCCTTGCTGGAAAAGTCTTATTCAAAGCGAACTGTCAAGGGGGTCCCATAAATCACCCGACCGCGTTAGGGACGCAAAATCCGGGAACATAATACCGATATGACAGAAACTAGGGCGGCAAGAGTGGAACAAAACACCAGGCATAAGGCCGAGCCTTCCACCCTTTACCAAGTATATAGATGCATTAATAAATATCAGATATATTGTGATATCCCAACAAGTAAACATGTTCCAACAAGGAACAACATCTCCATGTTCCAAAAAGGAACAAACTTCATCTTCACCTGCAACTAACAACGCTATAAGAGGGGCTGAGCAAAGCGGTAACATAGCCAAACAACGGTTTGCTAGGAAGGGTGCAAAAGGTTAGAGGCTGACATGGCAATAGGGATGGCTTGAGGAACAAGTGATAGGTAGCGCAGCATAGCGAAAGAACGAAGCAACTAGCATAGCAATGATAGTAGTGAGATCCAGGGTAGCGGTCATCTTGCCTGAAATCCCGCAAGGAAGAAGAATGAGTCCATGAAGAAGACGAACGGATGAAGCCGAACCAAACGTAGACGAACGAATCCTCACGATCGCAACGAAACAGGAACTAACAAGAAGAAGCACATAACATAGTAAACACACCACACATAGACAAGACATGATGCACAACAAGCATGATGCATGACAAAGCTACGTGAAGCTACTCATGGCAAGAGATGATGCAAACAGAACATCACATCAAAGCAAGTTTAAATGAGGCCGGAAACAACATAGAACAATTCCGGTAAGTCCTCATATGCAAATTTCGAAATTGGTCCAGATCTGAATAAACCTTATGTTCAAGTTGTTAAACAGAAAGTTAAGATGCACCATGATGATCTACACGAAATTCTAGTCAAGTTACATATAAAGTTCATTAGATTCGGAGCTACGCCCTAGAAGATATGGGCAAAACAAGATAAGCATGGCATTGATGCAAAATGCATACAAACATCAAGCAAACACCTAAAAACAAGGATGCAACATGATAATATGAAACTACATGCAAAATCAAGCAAGTTTCATATAGAGCACACTCAAAACGGAGCAACGGTGCGACACATACACTATACAAGTCATGACAACAATCTGTCCAAAACAGCAAGTAGGCATATGGCAAGCATCAAAACAATATGCTACAGGACCTTAATATGAAAACAAAAGGCATGGACATGATGTACAGGTAAAGCATTACAAAATATGAACACTGAGCTATCTCCAAAAATCACTAGAACATGCTCAAAATGACATGGCAAGATTGCAAATAATAACAGTTTCAGACTTTAGCAGAAATAACATCAAAGTTGCAATGTTTAGAGCTATCAAACAACATGCTACAGGAACTTATCATGGCAAACAAAGGCATGGCATGAATCTACTCAAAGCATATAACAAAAGTCCTTTACTGACCATAAGCCAAAAAGGATCAGAAAATATGATGGCACCCATGTAAACATGGCAAGTTATATTACAGATTTAAACATGGCAGGAACAACAATAAGTAGGCATGTTGGTGAGCTTGAACCACTCACCACAGAGCAATACATGGCATGGCAAGGCAACTAACAGTAAGAAGATATGGCATAGAAGCTATACATGGCAAGAACAACATCATAGCATACACGGATCAACTACAACAGCCTTGGCAAAATTGAATAACATGTAAACAATCTGCCAGGAACATTTTATAGCAAAAGTAGAGCTCGATTGACTCAAGCTATGTCACTCCATAATTGCAAAAAAGGGCATGGATGGATAGGGAAATACATGTATAACAAAACATCCTTACTGAAGTATCTCAAAATATGCATGGATCTCTCTATAGCATCAAGTTAACATGGCATAAAAATATCAGCAAAACAGGGCTGAAATCAAGAACATCGGGAAGCCTACTTTGCATGCTTGTGCTAGTCACCACATAGATCACAAAAATACATACCAAGCACCACTGTAAAGAAGACATGACATATTACAAAACACATGTAGGACTCAAGTCCATAGGATGCACACATCAATCATGGCAAAAATGACAAAAGTGCATGTTCTGTTAAGAAACAGAAACTAACATCACATAGCACTCTTCCAACAGCATTTCGGGCATCGAGATGAGCTCAAATGAAAATGATGCAATGGAATGAAATGATCTACTCTTCGAGGCGAACATTTTGACATATTATACGCACAAAACGGAGCCATGGATGCAGAGTTATGGCATGATGAAAATGCAACAAAAATGCAACAATTTCAGGGACTTAGCAGTTTTTCACCTCCGGGGAAAGTCAACGCGGGACGTGTTCGACCCGGGACGGAGGGATCCGGGCGTGGGGAAGGCGTTTGGATGGGCGAG
Organism: Aegilops longissima; assembly: GCA_021605205.1. Lineage (NCBI taxonomy): Eukaryota > Viridiplantae > Streptophyta > Magnoliopsida > Poales > Poaceae > Aegilops > Aegilops longissima. The sequence goes on from CM038679.1 coordinate 257,456,327, forward strand.
GTGGTGGATCTGATCCCGATCCACGGACCTCGCCGGAGTAGCTCGCCGGAGACGGCGGGGACGACGCCGGAGATGGAGAGGAGGGGCCGCCAGGAGGAGGCAGGGCACGGCGGCGCGAGGCAGCGAGGGCAGGGCCGCTCGCCTCGGCGAGCTCCGCCGAGGCGGGACGGCGCGAGGGCAGGCTGCGGGCACTCCGGCTGCCGAGGCGCTGCTCGGGCGACGGCTCGGGCGCATGAGGCGGTTCGGGCGGTCTGGGTGGCCTGGTGGCGCCGGGCGGCGCTGTTCGGCTGGGAGCTTCGCTGGCCGGGCGCGAGGCGGCTGGCGTCTGGCGAGGCGGCGGAGGCTGGGCGGGCGCGGGCCGGGCCGGGGCTGGCGGGCGGGCGGGCTCGGGCCAGCGGGCAGCCATGCGGCCTGACGGTGGAGGGGGCGGCCCGGGGACACGTGGTGGCGCGGAGAGGGCGCGGGCGGCTGGAGCTGACGTGGCGGCGCCTCATTGGCCGAGGCGACGTGGTCGGCGGACGTGTCCGCCTTGGAGGACGCGTCCGGCCATGGAGGAAGAGGAAATGCTAGGGTTCATCCGCGAATTTCGAAGGGTGGGACTAATTTATAGGTAGAGGGAGCTAGGAGAGTCCAAATGAGGTGCGGTTTTCGGCCACGCGATCGTGATTGAACGACCGAGAGCATGGAGGGGAGTTTGCTGGGTTTTGGGCCACTTTGGAAGGGGTGTTGGGCTGCACACGAAAGAGGCCTTTGCGGTTACCCGGTTAACCGTTGGAGTACCAAACGACCTCCAAATGGCACGAAACTTGACAGCGGTTCACGGTGCTATACCAAGGCCGCTTGACAAACCTCGGTCCATTCCGAGACCGTTTAACACCTGCACATGAAAAGAGGTAAAAGGGGGCGCCGGGAGACATAGGAGTGCCAGATTGCAAAACGGACAACGGGGAAAATGCTCGGATGCATGAGACGAACACGTATGCAAAATGAGATGCACATGATGACATGATATGAAATGCAGATGATGACATGGCAAAGTGCAACACGCAAGCAAATGACATGTCAACGACGGCGAATAACTGACGGACACCTGGCGCATCGGATCCGGGGCGTTACAAAATACAGGCTAGACAACATATGCAACATGAAACCAATTATCACACTGTCAACTTAGAGCAAGCACCTGCGATGGTGGAGTACGGGAGATGAACTCATCATGTAGACTTGGGACTTCAACTTCATTAGCAGTAGCAGTGGAAAATCTAGAGAATCTCTGTTTGCGTCGGTGCGGAGGACGACCAACATCCCCTAACTTACTCTTTTTCTTCCTATTTTCTGATATTGCCTTATGAAGTCAAAACCACAAGAATATGAATAAAATTAGCTCTGCATAACTGGTTGATGCATGATACAGACGAACACTACTTTGACGTAAGGCAAGCGCATGATAGGAGGATGGAATATATACAAAAAAGGCAGCGTTTCATATTCACACATACGATAGGATGATGGAATATGTATGAAAAAATAGTAAGCGGAACGCATTTCAACAAAATTAGAAGAAATGAAAGCTAGGCACCATATGAACATGCAACCAATATCACTCTATCAGGTAAAAAGTGTCTCGTCGGAAGTGCCATTTCAAGAAATTAGAAGCAGTACAAGCTAGAAGACAATGCAAGATGCAACCTACATCACAGTCCCAAGTTAAATGTGTCTTATGGGTAAGTGATCGTTGCAGGTATAAGTTGTAAGCTACGCAGATGCAATTCAACATAATCAGAAGCAATACAAACTAAACATCGTACGGAAAACGCAACCACATATAACAGTTCCAAGTTAGAGCAAGCACCTGCGATGGTGGAGTAGGGGAGATGTGCTCATCATGTACACGTATGTTCTAGAAACAGAACACATGTCATATTCACAGCATTATGTGTAAAGTAAGCAGATGCAATTCAACAAAGTTAGAAGCAATACAAGCTAGACATCATACGCAACATGCAACCACATATAATAGTGCCAAGTTAGAGCAAGCACTGTGATGGTGGATTAGGGGAGATCTGCTCATCATGTACATGTATGTTCTAGAAACAGAACACGTGTCATATTCACGGGCATTATGTGTAAAGTAAATGATGCAATTCAACAAAGTTAGAAGCAATACAAGCTAGACATCATACGCAACATGCAACCACATATAATAGTGCCAAGTTAGAGCAAGCACCTGTGATGGTGGAGTAGGGGAGATGTGCTCATCATCTGCACAGCTACATTGACTGTCTAGCCTTGTGTTGTCTTGCGAATCTTGTTGGGAGGATGGCGGAGTAGAATCTGTAGAGAACCTCCGTTTCAGTTGATCGGAAGGACCACCATCATCCAATGCCTTGCCAATTTCCTTTAGCTTTATTGATTTTGCATTGTGAGGTCAAACCGACAAGAAAAAGGGATATAATTCGCTCTTCAGAACTCATTCATGCATGATACTGACGAACACTACTCTGATGAAAGGCAAAGTCATCATACGAGGATGGAATATGTACGAAAAAATGGACGGCTTGACATATTCACACCTATGATGTGGTAACTAAGCAGAAGGCACTTCAACAAATTAGAAGCACTGCAAACTAGACACCATATGAAAGGTGCAATCAATATCACTCTGCTAAGTTAAAACTGTCTCGCCATAGGTGGCGTTCATCAAACTAGAAGCAATACATGCTAGAAATCATATTTAAGACGCAAACCAATATCACACTGCCAACTTAAAGGTGTTCCATCATAAGTGACTGATGCAGGATACACAAGAAGAGTAGTTTCATGTAAGAACATGTTGTGATAGACAGATATAGTATGTACCAAAGATAGGAAAGCGTGTCATATTCACACGTATCATGTGTAAGCTAAGCAGATGTAGTTTACACTAATTAGGAGCAATACAAGCTAGACACCATATGCAACATGCAACCAGATATCACACTGCCAAGTTAGAGCAAGCACCTTGGATGGTGGAGTAGGGGAGCGGAGACTTGGACCTTGTAATGCACTATCAAGACAAGGAGAATCGCACAGATGCTCAATTTACGCTCTCGCAGAGGACCACCGCCATCGCCTTCCTTACTTTTTTCCTTCCTCTTTCTTGATTTTGCCTTGTCAAGTCAAACCCATAAGAAAAAGGAATAAAATTTGCTCTTCGTAACTCATTGATGCATGATACCGATTTAACACTACTTTCATGTAAGGCAGCCGCATGATAGGATGATGGAATATGTATGAAAAACAGGACGGCGTGACGTATTGACATGTATGATGTATAAAGTGTAAACTAAGCAAAAGGTGCTTGAACTTGTCAGAATCAATGCAAGCTAGAAACCATATGAAAGATGAAACCAATATCACTCTGCCAAATTAAAAGGGTGCCCTAACAAATGTATTTGACCAAATTAGAAGCAATACATGGCAACAGGCTAGAAATAATATGCAATATGCAACGAATAAAGGTGACTCATCGTAAGAGCATCTCCACTCGTTGGCGCTCCCAGGAGGTCCTTTTTTCGCGGCTTGGGGTCGCGCCGGCGGAATTTTAGGCTTCAGGAGGCAAATTTTCCCAGCCGTCGCCCCACCCAAGACGCATTCCGAGGACGCTTGGCGGCACCCCGCAAGTCGACACCGTCTCCAGCACCATCGAGGACACCCTCCACTGTCGGTGTACTAGAGTAGGGGTACCCTAGTATCCCGGACTCGTGCACGGACAATCAGCAGCTTCCGCAAGCGGGGCTGGCCCGGTAACCATCAAGATCTTCCGCGGCTCCCGTGGAGCCATTCGAGGACAAAGTAATCAAGGCCCGGCAAGAGGAGCTTGCCGGAAGACCACTCAAGGCACGGCGAAATAAGGCCCCGCAAGAGGAGCTTGCCGTGAAGGCTTGGTGAGCGACAAGCCCCGAAGCGACAAGAACCTTGCCGCGCAAGGTGCTCGCTGCGGCAGTAACCTCTCTTCATCTCCGCTCCAGCTCATCCGCCAACGGTCGCCATGGGGCTTTCCCAAGCACGCGTGTCGACGGGCTGTGCAGCCAGCGAGGAGCAGCGATAAGCGGCTCGACAAGCTACCATCGTGGCAAACGGAGGCGCACTTGACGGTCCTGTTAATCGTTTCAGCGATCGTGACGGGCATTTGTGACTCTTGTCCCTTGCCGTCGAGTTAGGTATAGATCACTGTACACTTTGTAAAGCGGTGTACCAACCTCTGTTTTACTATCTTACCTCGCCTAGTTGCCACATGTGGTGACCCCTTGTGCCTATAAAAGGAGGCCCAAGTGCAACGTAGAAAGGGTTCGGTTCAGCTCCAGCTTAGTTCATCCGACTCACACATACACTCGAGCTAAGTTTTGTAGCCCTCATTGGTCCCTAGCAAGAGCACAATATAATCCACAAAGCAGCAGTAGGAGTATTATCTCTCTGGAGAGCTCCGAAGCTGGGTAAATCTGCTCGTGCATCGCTCGATCCGCTTTTGTGCAATCTCCGCCCCCTCACGAACCACAAGGGACCCAGGTCCCATAGGTGTTCGTGGGCCACGATCAACTTCCCGACATCTTTGGCGTGCTGTAGGGCGTCGAGGCTGTGTGAACCTGATCCAGCGGTCACACGAGCAACTTCATCATCATCTTCATCAACATGGCGCCGAAGAAGAAGCCTTCGGCAGCAGCAGATCCGTCCGCGTCGAACCCACCACCACCGGAGCTGTCGGTGGCGGGGAAATGCCGGCGGAGGAACGGTGTCATCGAGAGAGCCCACAACGCCGCCAGTCCAAGGACAAGGCAGCGCAGCGCCGGGCGTCTGAGTCCGCACAGCGCCCTTCTCGGGAGGCGCGACCGACAGCGCCATGAAGTTCGCGGCACCATACGCCGCTGGATCAAGGCCAAGCCGGAGGATCCCGAGGCCCTCGAGACCGCATGCACACCAAAGATGTTGCAGATGAAGCGAGTACGGTCGCTATGGATGCTGCTCCTCCTAACTTGGTTAGAGTCCGAGCACATCCGTTCCTCGCCACGCACGCCATTGCCACCCATGACACCAGCAGAAGCCTTGGCAAGAGCTCAACTACTTCTAGACTACCCTCCAACGGCCGACAAGGTCGACGAATGGAGGGCCACAATTCAGAGTCTCATCGGCTTTGCCAACGGCGACGTCCCGCCGGCAACCAAGCGCCTCGCAGCCGCGGCAAGGCGACAAGGCACGAGCCGATGGCGACGAGACTTCCGGGGTGCAGCCACCAGACACTCCCTTCCCAAAGGCCAAGATCGCCGACTCGCCGGATCCACCTCGACAGCGACTCCACAAGATCGCCGGATCCGCGAGTTCGTCGCGACCAGCGCCAAGTTCTTCGAGAACGGCAAGAAGAAGACACCAACCCGTGACGAAGCGCCGAAGAGAAGCGCGTCGTCAATCCGACCAGCGCGCCGGGCCCATCGTTGATATGCATGCGCCAGGAACCAGCGACTTGCAGACGCTGTAGGTTGCCCTGCGCTCACTCGTGAGCTGCGGCAAGTCCGTGGCCCGACAAGAAAAACTTCAAGCCGATGTGCCGGAGAAGTATGATGGCAGGACACACCCATCGGAGTTCCTCAAAGATCTACACCATCGCGGTGCAGGCTGCGGAGGACGAGACGACAAGATCCTCGCCAACTACTTTCCCCGGTGCTCAAGCCAAATGTCGATCTTGGCTCATGCACTTGCCGGACAGCTCTATTTCTTCTTGGGATTTGTGCCACTAGCTTGTCGGCGCCTTCACAGTGCCACAAGCCTCATGGCCAAGAGAGCGACCTTCACCTGCCGCCTGTAAGGAAGGAGAGTCCTCGCAAATTCATCCAGAGATTCAGCGAGTGCACTACAACATCCCAGCGCTCACCCCGCCAAGGTGATCAATGCATTTCATCGTAATGTACGAAACCGCAGGATGAGGGAGGAGATGGCGATGTGCAAAGTGAAAGACGCCACGAGCTCTACGCCTGGCCGACAAGTGTGCACGCTACTGAAGAAGGAAGAAGACTCCGGAGAGAATGTGGGAGCAGAGTCGAAAGTGAGGAGATCGCCCGCAAGGAAGAGCCGGGCGAAACAATGAAAGAAGAAAACCAAGAAGTACTAGTTGTCGAGCAGTCCGGCAGCGGAGGTGGCGCCTGCAAGGCTAAGGTTAGCGGCTCCGCAAGGAGGTTGCAGCCGACGCCGACCGCTAAGCTGTGGCGGTCACGACAAGCCCGACAGCTCCAACAAGCAAGATCAGAAGATTCATCGCACTAAGGGCCACGATCTCCGAGCTGCAAGAAAGTCGAGCAGCTTGTTGAGCTGAGAGAGCTGAATACGAGCGAAGTAGACAAGGAGAAGGCCGGGAAGGTGCAGTGCAGCTAGTAAGAAGAGACCCGTCGGGAGGACGCCGTGGCAAGGCCAAGCAGCGGCAAGGAGACAGACTCTCCGCGCCGCGACAAGGAAGAAGACGAAGATGAAGATGACGAAGACATGGAAGACGATGAAGCTGATGAACAGGAGTTTCGAAGGCAACGGAGGTCCTTGGCGCTGACGGAGGTGCTTCTCAGATACCGCGACCGCCAACTCAAGCAATGGATGCGTGAGGTCAATGCAGCAGAACCATCCATAGAGTCGCGCAAACCTCCGGTGGTCCAAGACGCCCATCATCTTTGACATTGAGGATCACCGATCGCATCATCGCGGTCGGTGCTTGCCGATGTTGGTGTCACAAACTATCCGCAACCTCAAGGTCACAAAGATGTTGGTTGACGGCGGGCCGGCTGAACCTGATCTCCTCTGCAGGCTCCGAAGCTTCAAATCCTCGACAATGAGCTCAAGAGACCGGTACTTTCCAAGGTATCAACCCAGAAGGAGCAAGCCCAAAGGGAAGATCACGTTGCGGTAACATTTGGCAGCGAGCTCAATTTCAGAACTGAGAAGGTCACGCTTGACGCTGCCGATTTCCCATTGCCCTACAATGGCATAATTGGCCATCCAAAGACTCGCCAAGTTCATGGCCGCCTCATTATGCTTACAACTTACTCAAGATGCCCGACCGATAAGCGCCATTTCTGTCCATGGCGACAAGAAGGATGCGCTTATCTGCGCCGACAAGATTTACCGGGATGCAGCAGCCGCAACAGATAGCAAACCACTTGTCACCGAAGCTCCGGGGAAGAAGAAGACCACCAAGTCCGCAAGAGCTCGATGCCCACTCCGGCAAGCGCACCTCTTCGGAGTGCTGCGCTACCGTCGAGGACGCACCATCGAGCTCCACCGCAAGTGCAAGAAGACGATGGCAGCCCGCCAAGACCAAGAAGGTGCCCGCCAAGGAGGACGGCACGGTGGTACCTTCACCATCGATTGCCACGCTTGACCCTAAATAGGAAGGCGAGCTCGTTGCTTTCTCTGGGCGAATGTCGATGTGTTTGCATGGCAACCATCCGACATCCCCGTGTTCCTGTGAAAGTAATTGAGCACCACCTAGCTGTCTGTCCTCACGCCGGCCCGTCAAGCAAAAAGTTAGAAAACAAGCAGTAGAGCACCAAGAATTCATAGCGGAAGAAATCAAGAAGTTGGAAGCAGCAGGCCTTGTCAGAGGAGTCCTCCATCCCACGTGGTTGGCCAATCCGGTAGTTGTACGTAAGGCAAATGGGAAATGGAGGCTTTGTATTGACTTTACGGATGTTAATAAAGCTTGTCCCAAAGACCCATTTCCCTTGCCACGTATAGACCAGATTGTTGACTCCACGGCTGGATGTGATTTGCTTTCATTTCTTGATGCATATTCAGGATACCATCAGATCTTCATGGCAGAAGAGGATGAAGAGAAAACCGCATTCATTACACCATGTGGCACGTACTGTTTCATACGGATGCCTTTCGGTTTAAAGAATGCTGGTTCAACCTTTGCAAGAGTAGTCCATGATGCCTTTGAGCCACAAATACACAGAAATATAGAAGCTTACATGGGTGACATAGTGGTCAAGAGCAAGAAAAAGGCAACTCTGATTCAGGATTTGGACGAGACATTTGCAAATCTGCGCAAGATCAATCTCAAGCTCAACCCCGAGAAGTGCGTGTTTGGAGTCCCTTCCGGCAAGCTTCTCGGGTTCTTTGTGTCTCAGCGGGGAATTGAAGCCAATCCCGACAAGATCAAGGCCATTGAGCAGATTGAAGCACCAAAGCGCGTCAAGGATGTCAGAAGGCTTGCCGGTTGCGTGGCTGCTCTCAGCAGGTTCATCTCTAAGTTCTGCTGAGCGCCCGCCATTTTTCAAGATTTTGAAAAAGGCAGGTCCAATGAAATGGACTCGAAGCGGAGGCTGCGCCGCAGACTTGAAGAGATACTGTCCTCCACTCCAATACTTGTCGCACCTAGGCCACAAGAGAAGTTGCTGCTGTATATAGCGGCAACCAATCAAGTGGTTAGTGCTGCGTTAGTAGCGGAGAGGGAGGCAGATGATGAGCCGACAACCGAGGCAGGTGCATCCAGCGACAAGCAGGGGGCTTCGCCGTCAAGCTCTTGTCCCGACAAGAACAGATCAACGCAGGGTTGCGACAAGATACAAAAAAGGATGGTGCAGCGCCCAGTCTACTTTGTCAGTTCCCTTCTGCAGGGGGCTAGGTCAAGGTACTCTGGTGTGCAGAAGTTGCTTTTCGGCCTCCTCATGGCCTCGAGAAAGCTACGCCATTACTTCCAAGCACACGAGATAACAGTTGTCACTCGCTTTCCGCTGAAGAGGCTTTAACAAAATCCAGAAGCAACAGGCAGAATTGTCGAGTGGGCACTGGAACTATCAAGCTTTGGTCTCAAGTTTGAAAGCACTTCAACTATCCAAAGCAGAGCATTGGCAGAATTCATAGCAGAGTGGACGCCAACGCAAGATGAAGAAATTCCAGAGACGAGCATCCCCGTCAAGGAGGCAAATAAAGAGTGGCTGATGTACTTTGATGGTGCCTTCTCGCTGCAAGGCGCCGGTGCCGGCGTGCTGCTTATCGCACCCACCAGAGAGCACCTCAAGTACATAGTCCAGATGCACTTTCCCAAGGAACAAGCAACAAATAATACTGCAGAGTACGAAGGTTTGCTTGCCGGTCTCAGGATTGCGGTAGACCTTGGGATCAAGAAGCTCATTGTCAGGGGGGACTCGCAACTTGTCGTCCGCCAAGTAAATAAAGATTATCAGAGTCCGTTGATGGAAGCCTACGTCGATGAAGTGAGAAAGCTAGAAGAGCACTTTGAAGGCCTCGCAAATGGAACACGCTCCAAGAGCTCGTAATGATATAGATGATGGCCTCTCCAAATGTGCCGCACTTAAGTTACACAATGGAACCAGGAATTTTGTGCTCAAGTGACTCACCAACCGTAACACCATCAACAGGATAGAGCAAGAAGAGAAAATTGGTTTCGACGACTACTTTCCCGCAGAGCTCCTCGGAGCCGCCGCCAAGAAGGTCCCTAAAATCAATGCAAACATCATCGAGGAGCGATCATCCGACAAACCACAATGGTTTGTTTCGTTGAAGCAGACGCCCCGACAAGCTTTGCTCGGCAAGCTTGCCGGGATCATCAAGCTCCGCAGAATTGCAGTTCTTGCCGTGGAAGCTAATGTTCCCGCATGGTAGACGAGCCTTTAGTCCTTGTTGTCGAGCCACGAGCTCCAAAGATGGGCGCAGCAAATCGCTCATTTCCTTCGAGACGAGAACTTCCAAGAGCAAGAAGAAGCGGAAAAAGTAGCCCGGCAATCAAGTATGTACCAATTTGTTGACAACATCTTGTATGTAAGAAGACTCAACGGTGTGAAATTGAAGTGTATTTGCCGGAAGATGGATGAAGCTGTTGGCGAGAGATACATGGAGGCATATGTGGTCACCACGTTGGCGCAAAGAGCACTTGCCGCAAAGCTTTCCGGCAAGGTTTCTTCCGCCCGAAGCCCTCCAGATGCAACCGCACAAGTAACCAAGTGTGAAGCGTGCAAGGCCCATTCCAAACAGATACACCAACCAACTCAAGCTCTCCAGACGATCCCTTTATCCTGCCCTTTTCGATCTGGGGCTCGACATCCTCGGCCCCTTTCCCGAAGTTGTCGGGGCTTTGAGTACTTGTACGCTGCGATCGACAAGTTCACAAAGTGGCCGGAAGTGGAACCAGTGAGGAAGGTGACAAGACAACAAGCATCAAATTCTTCCGTCAATTGTTTGTCGCTTTGGGATTCCTAACAGGATCATCACCGACAACGGCACACAATTTACGAGCCGCACCTTCATGCAGTACGCCCAAGATCTTGGCGCCAAGATCTGCTTTGCTTCTGTTGCCCATCCGAGGAGTAACGGTCAAGCGAGAGAAAACGCTGAAGTGCGGGGACTCAAGACCAGAACTTTCGACAGCTGCACAAGTGCGGAAGAAACTGGATCGAGGAGCTGCCGGTGGTTCTTGGTCGATCAGACGACGCCAAATCGAGCCACCGCCGCACACCTTCGCCTAGTCTACGGAGCGCAGGCAGTTCTCCCCACGGAACTCAGATACGGGTCACCTCGAGTGCTCGCTATGATGAGCTTGAGCAAGAGCAGCTGCGACAAGACGACGCTGCTCCTCGAGGAAGATCGCCTTCAGTCTGCTGCAGACGAGCTGCTCGTTATCAGCAAGCTTTGCGCCGCTACCATAGCCGCAGTTAATGCCGAAGCTTCGAGGAAGGCGACCTTGTTCGCGGGCGCGCTCAGTCCGCCAAGAATTCCAACAAGTTGACGCCTTGAAGTGGGAAGGCCCTTATCGGGTGAAACGAGTCACTAGGCCCGGCGCTGTCCGCCTTTGAGACCGAAGATGGTATTCCGTGAGCAATTCCTGGAATATAGAGCATCTTCGCAAGTTTACCCTAAAGCGCGATTCGGAACCTGCTCAAGAACCACCCTTTTGTACAAGTCTTGCCATTGTTGCATGTAATCCTTTGTACAAAGCCGGGCGCAGACACCCGTGCATCAAGAAGCCTATGTGTTGCGCATAACTTGTCAAGACATGCTTTCATAATTTTATATGCATGTGTTATCTAACGTTTTGTGCAGCATCCACACCCGGTAAGCGATAACGAGCCACTAGACTCCATAACTTTATTTTCTCTTCTTTCTTCTCAAACAAGAAGAAGGTTCATCCACCCACAAGTTAACCGGGGGGGAAGGAGAAGATAATGGTGTGGGCCGCCAAGCGTCGCTCGAGGGACTGCCGCCTTTCCGGGAAATGGACAACAGAGAAGCTAAGTTGCTAAGTTTAAACGACCAGTTTTAAATTTTTAAGTTATCTTCCTCGAACGATAGTACTTTGTATGGAAAACCTGTGCGCGGAGGAACCGACCTGCGACTAGCTTGCGCCCTTACTTTGTTTCGAGTCCGCTCAACAACTTAAGTGTGCTGCAACTAGTTGCGACAAGGTTGCTTGTCGGTGGCGGCATCGCCAGCAGGCTGCTGAAGTTCCGCACTCAGCGCTCGCGGCAAAGGTGTTCGCACCGACAAGTTCCCTAAAAGCGCAGGGCATAAATATACAAGGGAAGAAATCGAGTAAAGGAAATAACATTGCATTCGATTGCCTAAGATAGTGTATATTACATGATAACTTGTCGCGGATCTAATAGATTTTTCGCCTAAACATGATCTACAGCGACAAGAGAAAGATAAGCTTGGCGGCTTAGTCCACGCGGTCGCCATCGAGACTCTTGACTCCGCCACCCCGCCCACAATGGGTGCGATAAGGGTTTTGAGCGCTTCAACGCCAGCAGATGGAGGCAGGGACTTGAGGACTTTGGTGAAATCGACGCTGGGTTGCGGAAGGCCACCTTCATCAAGACCTTCTCGAGAGCCCCGGCAAAACTTGGCGCGACTCCTCCGCCACCTGCTTTGGGATCTCCTCCCGAGTCAGCTGGAGACCCACAAGACACCCTTGAAGAACAGGCTGAGCTTGACGCTGGGTTGGAGGTTCTCGCCGGTGGAGTACCCAAGATCCACCATCCCCTCCATCAGCTCATTATGGATGCCGGCGGCGGTGTCCACAAGACCTTCCGCCCAAAGGCATTATGCTGTCTCTCGAGATTATTCTCGGCGCCACAAGATTCGACAGCCAGCCTCGCTGGCCTTGATCTTCTCCAGCAGGCCGCTTCCCGCCTCCTTGGCGCCTTCCAACGCCTCCGCTAAGGTGGTGGCTTCAGCCCAGATCCGCTTTGGAGTCCTTGGCGGCGCCGATCTCCTTGATCTTCTCAACGAGGCGCCTCAACTCACCGAGGGTGTAGGCCTTCTCACGCCAAGGCTTCAACCCGTGACCTCCTCGGCGCTCTTCGAGGGTGGACTCCAGCTGAGCCACCTCGCCTCTCAGCTTCCTTCTTGGCGGCCTTGGCAGCCGCAGCAGATCCTTTGCCTCCCAAGTGGCCCGCCAATCGCTTGCTCGCAAGACGGCGAGATCTTCCTCATAGCTGTCGAGGTTGATCTTCCGCCGCGCCACCACCTTCTCGCTGAGAGCTTCTGCGGCAAGCCTCTGCTGCTCCTCGACCTCGCCCTTCTCCAAGATGAAGGCCGTGGCGCTTTTCAGAAGTTGCTCCCGCCTCTACTATATCCCGGAGAGTTTTTGTTGGCGCCGCCGAGCTCTTCCGCTTTCTCCAAGTCAGCTCCTGCCTCGCGACAAGCGCCTCGACTCCAGCTTGGCTTGTTTGGCGCAGTAGAGCGACAACAACCTCCTTAGCAGCTGCTCCTCCTCAGCTCGCCGCTGCTGCTTTCGAGCATCGACCAGCGACACCGGGCGAGGCAAGCGCCTCAGCGTCAAGGTCTCCTCGGCCGTGCCACAGAGCTTGATGCCCAGGGGAGCTTGATAAAGACACCTCGCCGCCTTCGATAAGTGCCAGTGTGGGGCTCTTGGAGTCCAGTGCGGCATCGGTGGCGGGAGGATCGGCGGTCGGTGCAGCGCTGGCGCCCTCGCGGCCTCGGGGCCGCCAAGTCGATCGCCAGATTCCTCCCCAGCCTCTGCGCCCGGCAGCCTTGGCGGCCTCCTCGCTGGCGGACCCGTCTGCGCCACCTCCTCCTCCATGTTGGCGGCGTCGACATTGTCGCCATGAAGCGCCCTCCTCGGCCGCAGCCTCGGGCCCATCGGGTCTCCGCAGATGGATCTGATGGTCGAGAAAGAAAGAACAAGTCAAGCAAATGTTCGAAAGAGAAGAATGAAGAAAAAAAGAACCCAAGGGAAATTCTCAAAACAAGAAGATTACCCGCAATGGGATCTGCTGGGGCCTCCACAACCGGAGGGTCGCCGACGCCGCCCTTGTCGGGAAGCTCCCTTGTCGGAGAGGCCTCCCTTGCCGGAGAGCGCCCCTTGGTGGAGAGTTCTCCCTTGGCGGCGAAGTTGAAGCAAGCAGAACTGGGAGTGACCTCCGGTGCTTCCTCGATGAGGCTGCTCTGCTACTACATAATTCAACAAACCAGATATCGGTGACGGAGAAGCACCCAAGCACACCTAACCATGAGAAGTAAACCAAACACTTACGCCTGGGCCAGTCTGGGGGCTGCTCTGATGAAGGGTTGCCGGGTCCGCAAGGAGTCCCAGACGTGCCTCCCGTCAAATCACAGGGAATCATCTGAGACGACAACCACCGGGGTCTTGGCCCTCTTCGACGCCCTTTGAGCTAGTGTCCTGAAGAAGGAGAAGGTTCAGAGTGAAGCCAGTCAGATATAAGAAAAAGCAATAGATTGAAGTATTGCAAGTAGCAGCGACAAGATCTTACTCTTCCTCTTCTTCCTGAGCCGAGGGCGAGAGATCAAGTTCTGCTCGCGCCGACGTAATTGGAGGAGAAGATTCCCTGACGCTATGGATGCAGGGGGCGCGACCAAGACCCCGCCCCATTGTCAGGCGGGAGGCGCCCCAGCAGCAGTGCTTGCCGCGGGAGCGCGTCGGGCGACGAGGCGGTTGCTGGGCCGCCCGCCGCCCGCCACTTCTCCTGTCTTTATGGAGGCGCTCTGGCGGGGCTGCTGGCTCTTCCCGCAAGCTGCTTGACGGCGGAGGGAAGCGCCACCGCTGGCTCTTCCGGATTAACGCCGGGCTCGGCCTGTTCCTCCTCACCGACAAGCTCTTCTCGGTCAGCAAGGCTTGCCGCCTCGGTTATTTCCGCCTCGACGGTAAACCCAACACGCCGGCGGGCGGCAGCTTCCGCCGCCTCCAACCTTAGGGCGATCGCGCCATCTCCTCGATCGGTGGTGTCGCGGTGAGCCGTCTCGCGCCGTCGGCGCGGATCGCACCTCCACCAAGTTGTCGAAGAATTGCTGAACGACGCCGTCGGGCGGCTCCTCGCCAAGTTGAACGATTCCATGGGAATCGCACAATGGCATCATCGCGCGGATGCCGCTGTTTACGCAGTTGTTGCACAAGGCACGACTCCCTCGCAACATGCACCACTCGGGTGATCCACATCGCTTGAACAACTCCCGCAGCATGCCATCCAGCTCCAAGGTGGTAAAATTCCAATTCAGACCCGGCGCAGCCTCATGATGTCTGCCAGATTCGGAATTCCCAAGCAGGCCTCCTCCTCTCCTGCAGGGCGCAATGCGGCGGCGGCGAAGTCCGCGCCAACTGCTCCTACGGTAAGCCCTGCTTGCCGAGAAGCAAAATCCTAGTCACGGCAATCTTCAACTTGTCGCCCTCCCGCCAAGTTGCTCCACCATTGCCAAGACTATGGGAGTTTGCGCAGGCGGTGAAAGGCTGCGCTCCTCCTCTAAGATCCAACACCAGTCAGCTCTCCACTCCTCCCACTTGCTACGCAGCCTCCGTCAAGATATGCTTCTTTCTTGCCGATCCTAGAGACCCATGCAATCCCTCCCAAGTGGCTCTCCTCTCTCTACGCTGGGCATGAAGTAATGGCGGAAGAGTGCTACATTTGGTGGACCCGACAAAGTTCTCGCAGAGGTGCGAAACGCCAAGGTGAGGACGGCGTTGGGGTGAAATCAAGGAGGCGGAGGCCATATGTGTTCATGACATCACTGTAAGAATTAGAAAAGGCGGGCAAAGCCCGCAGATGGAAGAAAAGCGCCAAGAAAGGGTACCATGGAGACTTTCTCGGATGTGGCGGCGAGATGACTCAGTGCTGGGTGCGCCTGGTTTCCGCCGACTGTAAGAGATAGTACAGCTCCCGCAGCTCCTTCCCCAGCAAGCAGGATCAAGAGGGCCCGCCCTTCCGCAAGCGCCATGAGCCACTGCGCCGCCGATTTCACGCCTTTTCCCTTGTCGGCCTTCGGAGCCATGGGGAGAGGTGGTGGAGGAGGTCGACGGCGCTGGTGGCACCGTGGCAATGAAGGGGCGGAGCGCCGCTTCTTTGGGCTCGAGAAGAAAAGGGGAAGCAACGGGGTTTTCGATGTGACAAAGAATGGCAAGTGGGCGCCCCGCCTGCACTCCTCCGCTTATAAAGGGAGAGGGACGGCGCCCGATTTTCCCATTAAAGAAAGCTCCCACGATCTTCCCCACGACGCCACGCCCAAAGACGTGACGCTCGTGGGAGGCGGTGGGTCCAAGACGAGTAATGGCGTATCCGCACGGCGTGCGTCTGCAGAATCGCTTTTGGGCCTGGCCCAACAGAGCTCGGGCGCGCTGCGTGGCCCAGTTCGGGGCTCTGCCGGTGTACTAGAGTAGGGGTACCCTAGTATCCCGGACTGCGTGCACGACAATGCAGCACCCGTGGCAGGGCTGGCCCGGTAACCATCAAGATCTTCCGCTGCCCCGTGGAGCCATTCGAGGACAAAGTATCAAGGCCCCGGCAAGAGGAGCTTGCCGGAAGACCACTCAAGGCACGGCGAAATAAGGCCCGGTAAGAGGAGCTTGCCGAAGGCTTGGTGAGCTTATTAAACTCCCGAGCGACAAGAACCTTGCCGCGGCAGTAACCTCTCTTCATCTCCGCCCCAGCTCATCCGCCAATGTGTCGCCATGGGCTTTCCTAAGCACGCGTGTCGACGGGCTGTGCAGCCAGCCGGGAGCAGCGATAAGTGGCTCGACAAGCTACCATCGTGGCAAACGGAGGCGCACTTGACGGTCCCTCGTTATAATCGTTTCAGCGATCGTGGCGGGCATTTATGACTCTTGTCCCTTGCCGTCGAGTTAGGTATAGATCACTATACACCGTATAAAGCGTGTACCAACCTCTGTTTTTACTATCTTACCCTCGTCTACTTGCCACATGTGGTGACCCCTTGTGCCTATAAAAGGAGGCCCAAGTGCAACGTAGAAAGGGTTCGGTTCAGCTCCAGCTTAGTTCATCCGACTCACACATACACTCGAGCTAAGTTTTGTAGCCCTCATTGCTCCCTAGCAAGAGCACAATATAATCCACAAAGCAGCAGTAGGAGTATTATCTCTCCGAGAGCTCTGCTGGGTAAATCTGCTCGTGCATCGCTCGATCCGCTTTTGTGCAATCTCCGCCCCCCTCCGAACCACAAGGGACCCAGGTCCCATAGGTGTTCGTGGGCCACGATCAGCTTCCCCGACATCCACCGTCCGCCACGCACCACCAGCCCTCCATCCTCGTGCCCTCCGTCCAGCTCCCTCCTCCACGCGAGCCAGCTCCGCCACGGCCATGCGTGCTCTAGGCTCCACGCCAGCCATGCATGCTCCGCTCCAACCGCGCGCGAGCGCGAGCTTGAGCTCCGCGCCGGGCCATGCGTGCTCTCTCTGGTCGCGCGAGCGCAAGCTCTGCGTCGGGCATGCAAAGCGCCGACCTTGTTGCGGCCAGCTTCGGCCTTGACGGAGACGTCGTCCGCAACCCGGAGTAGAGCAGCTCCCAGGCAGACGGGCGCGGCCGAGCTCCGCCACGCACAGGCGGGCGCGTGCGAGCTCCGCCCCTGCCACGCGCGGCGAGTGCAAGCTCCGGCCACGGCTCCTCCCCGTGCAGCTCGGCGTGCAGAGGAGGCTGGTCCCGAGGCGGCGGCATGCGCCGGAGGTGAAGAGGGAGAGCCAGGCGACGAGCAGCGTGCCGAGGAGGACGAGCCCGACGAGCACCATCCAGAGATGCTCCCGCGCCGGGTGGAACGCCACCGCCCACCACACCAGCACGCCGGCTCCCGCCAGCCCCACCACCGCCACGCACGCCGCCACGTCGCAGCACACCCATGATCTGGCCCACTCGGCCTCTGCCCCCGTCGACTGTCGCCCTCCTGGTCCTCGGCCCGCCGTCTCCATGGCCTCTGCCCCTGTCAATGCGCGGCTAGCTGAGAGGAGAAAGAAGGGGGTGGGCAGAAGGAAAAAGGAAAGAGAGGAGAGAGAGGAGGAGAGGAGAGAGAGAGGGGGTGGGTGGCTGGCGTGGGGGAAAGAGATTTGTTAAGCAAAAGTGCCGGTGCTCCCAGACGCCCCCAATAGCCTGGATGTGGGCTGCGCTCGCTGGCGGTGTTTTTCGTCAAATCTGGCGAAAAGTGAGGTCCTGGGGGGCCGAGTGGGGCGTTTTTTACCCATCGGCGCCTAAAAAGTGGCCTGGGGGGCATCCTGGGGGCGCTAGTGGAGATGCTCTAAGTGATTGATGCAGGATATAGAAGAGAGGTAGTTTCATGTAAGAACAAGGTTAACACATAGATGTAGTGTGTACCAAAATAGGAAGGCATGTCATATTCACAGGTATAATGTGTAAACTAAGCAGATGCAATTTACCCTAATTAGAAGCATTACAAGCTAGACACCAGATGGAACATGCAACCACATATCACACTCGCTGGGTTAGAGCAAGCACTGTGATGGTGGTGTGGGGAATTGCGGTCATCAACTAGAGATCTACGTTGACTATCTTCATTTAGCCTTGCTGCTTCTTGAGAATCATGTGGGAGGATGACACCGCACTCTTTAAACGAGTATGGCGCCTCACAAGAACTCCACCGGGTGACTGTCTCATCATAAGTGATTGACGAGGATACAAAAGAGTATTAGTTTGATGTATCAACATGGTTAATAGACATATGTAGTATGTATCAAAAACAGGAAGGCATGTCATTATCAAAGGTATAATGTGTAAATTAAGGTGATGCAATTTAACCAAATTGGAAGCAATACAAGCTAGACACTATATGCAACATGCAACCACATTTGACAAATACGAAGTTAAAGCAAGCACTGGGATGGTTGTGTGTGGCAATTGAGATCATCAACCGCAGAGCTACGCCATCGCTCCAACTCACGACATCGCATCCTTTAGAGCGCTGAAACACTTAGTGCTTATCTTCAATTACACTAGAGCGATTGCTTTTTCTTTTCAGATTCATCAACACTGCGTCCGAGTCTGAATCCCATGCATAAAAAACAATAGTGTGAGTATGGGTGAAGTGTGTGCACAATTAGTACAGTGTAAAGGTAGCAGATAGCAGGTCGGTGAGAAGTAAATGATGAGAGACATATGATAGCTCTACAACATGCATGGCACACTAAATTAGTACAGGATTCTATGAAAATAACATTTGACTGAAAACAAATAGGTCTGTCCATTTTTTCTGCACCGTCCGATGTACAAAGAACAGGCACATCGCCTTCATCTACCTCCAGCCAGTCAGTGTTGACGATCTTCCTCGAAACGGCAGCGACCATCGGACCAGTCCCCTGCCTGCGCCCTTCCCTCGACCTCACCACACCGCCGTGCTTGGCACCGGCCCCCGGCAATCCATTCAAGCCCCGCCAACCTCCAGATCGGGCGCAAGCAGCTCCTGCACCCCACACCCCTATGATAGACACCGATGCGCGCTTCCCGCTAACAAAGCGGACTAGGTGCTCCGCTACTAAGCGGTGCTGCTTCTTTTAATTGCGGTTCGACTGAAATCCAGGCGGGCTACTGACCTCTAGCAAAGGTGAAATAGTAAAGAGAGGAAACCTTGTGCATTTAGTATCACGAAGAAGATGCAGTAAGAAGCACTCAACTAGTTTCTTTCGTGGGATGAATACAGTGTGAGCAGAGACGTAAGGTTTGCACAAATAAGGGAAGAGGAGTACCTCTTTCTGCTGGCAGTGCTATGTCCTCCTTCTGTTTTTCCAATGATCTTCTTGTGGTTCGCTGGAAACGAGAAGTTGTGGAGGACAATGCAGCCTTGGACGAACCCATGGCCAAGTTGTTGAGTGTGGTGCGGTGGCCGTCTGTCGGCGGCGGGGAAGCAGATCCGAGGCGGCAAACAACGGCATAGAGGGAACATCTCTGGTGCGGTGGACGGTTGCAACAGTGGAGCGGCAGTAGTGAGGCGCAGGACGGCGTGGTCGGAGTGGTTCTGGTACGGCGCACGTCGGCGTCGGTGTCGTGGAGGCAGCTCTACCTCGGCTTCAGCTGCAAGTCCTTGAGGGCGCTAGGTTATGGGTTATGCTGGACGATGACGCTGGGTACCGGCTCTAGCGTGATGGAGGAGGGCGGCGGTGGATTGGGCGCTATGGGGTGGAGTACTGGAGGAGGCTGGGTTTCAAGGTCTGGTGGAGAGGGCGCTTGGTGCCCACGAGTATGAATGGGGAAACGGAGGAGGCGGGAAGTAAGGGGAACAATGTTTCGGTTTGGGACGCACTTGTTTGAAATTTGGGGAAAGTTACAAACTTTGCTCCCATCTAAAATTTCGGATATATTGCGGGTTGGGGTAGGACAAGAATCTTAGGTGTCCCAAATGTGGGGGATAGATTTTGGCCGAAAGATGGGTTTTAGGCGCTTCACGGCATATGAATGCTTCTCGAGGCGGTTGAGACAGCGCCTTGGTGAAGTTACAAACCTACCCCGTTTAGACCTTTGGACATCGAGCCGATAGGCTACACGGGCCAGAGTCAGACAGTATTTCCTATCACCAAACATTAGTCTCACAGCGGTTTCGGTGACCAGAGGCCTATTTGGCGCTTCGCTCAATATTTGGGAGCGTAGCATTAACGCTTTTTCTTCTTGAATTGAACATTCAAGATTTGTCAAACTTCACAAATCTTTACTCTTGAAAATCCTAAAGCTACGATAATATTTGAATATACATTGTAAATGAGTATATATTAAAAAATATGCAACTTACCTCAGTTCATGCATGGTTCCAGATATAATCTCCTTGGTTGCAAAAAAAAAGTTAGACATCCGTATGAATATATATAGCATGTTCAAGCGCACAACAAAGATTGATTCCCCCCTTTACATCTGATTTACAAATGCCATTTATCTCGGCTTCAAATAGATGAATGCACTTCCTATGAATTCGAATCTTCGAAACCCCCTTTATGTTGAATTCGACATGTATTCTATTTCATAGCTAGCAATTTGGAATGTATCCATGCAAGTGACAAATGTATAAAGTGCTTCACACTAACAACATGGAGTGCACTAATTAATGTTTATATATGAATTGCAAAAGCATCCATTGCCGGTATTTCAAACCGCTCTCACTCTATGGATCGATAATATGAAATAAACACATGCACATGCTAGAATTCAATAGAATATGGGTGTCTAATAGACTGATTTTCGTCCATACGCAATTTGCAAAATTCATGATCTCATCCAAAAATAATAATGCCATTTATGTTTTAATTTAATGCATAGAACCACCTTTTACAGGTAGATGCACTATGCCTCGGCCCGTTCTCACAAACGCTCTATATATCTCTCTATCTACCGCATAAGTGCAGACACTTTATATGCATCGGCATTTCTCTCTCACACATGCTCACAATCTCTTTCGGGTGTCAGGAGTCTCACGCACATGCTCTCTCTATCTCTCTCTCTCTCTCTCTCTCTACTACTTACCACTCTTTCCACTAACCTCGCTTGAAAACACTATTTCTCTCACATGCATATATACACACGCACGGTCTCTACTAGCCCTCTATACGCACATATATGTGCCTATGTGTCTCCCGCAGACGCACATTATCTTTAGGCCTCTCGCACACATTGCCCCCCTGCACACACCTCTCTCTTAGTAGTTGGCGATATGATTCCATCATATCATTCTGTAGGATATCCCCGACCGTTAGGCTGGATGGTAATACGAGGCAAAGTTTTACCCTAGTTCGACCCTTGCGCTTGAGGAAAAGCCTACTCCTGGTAATCAGATATTAGTGATAGGAGTGTGTACAAAGTACACGTGAATACCATGCATTGTGCGTGTGTGTATACTATCGACGAACTAGCCCCCAAGCTTCTATAACATACTGGGGGCCTAGGGTTACAAATCATATATAGTCGGCTTATCACCAATGGGGATAGAGTCCTCCGCGACTCTGGTAGCTAGCTTCGTGTTGTACGCCGAGTCCTCCACATGGGTCTTCGTATAACGCGTCTCGATCCAACCTATGTGGCGCAGGATGGAACCAACCCATGAGTCCTCATGTTGACCCACCACAACTAGAAATGACGTGCCCACCACACCACACACGCAATCGGCCACTAAGAAAATAAGCATATACAATAGTACAATGTTATACATGAAAGTTAATTGCATGGTGCATCCAAAATATTTATTCTGCATTGTGAATGTTTATATATTCTCCTAAATATTAGTCACGGGAAAGAGAAACGAAGGACGTATCTCTCCTTGTCTCCACCGGACATCCCCTCTTTCTACACCACTTTCACGTACGCACACAAACTATCTCTCGGCCCTCTAAAAGTATGCATGCCCATGACACATTCACGCATGATGGTCACTGTATTTAAAGCTAAAGCACTATACGGTCACTGGAGTTTAGAATATGCTCATTACGGTCACCGTATACATTCTCATGGTGATCATACGATATCTAGCTCACGATACGTCTCCGTATTTTCCTGATGACACTGACAGACTTTACATTTGATGCGTGCTCCATATTTTGTTGACGACACTTACGGTCATTGTATTTGAAGCGAAAGCACGATATGGTCACTGTACTTCGGAATAAGCTCATCACGGTCACCACATACATTTTGTCGTGCTAACCAACATGTGGTTGGATGGTTAGGAGGACAATGGTTTCTCGAGCCCACCAGGTTAAAGTCCCTGCTCGATTTATCTTGGGTTAATTTCAGTATTTTCCGCGATGTGCGTTTAGTGGGAGGAGACGTTCCACTCGACTACGAGGCACCTATGGTGACTTCGTAAAATCTCAAGATCATATGCTGGCCCACTCTTTCGAAGGTGCTCATAGAGGTAGGGTCTGCGTGTGTGCGCTTATAGTGGTGAGTGCTTGCGTGTATATATGAGTCCTTAAATCTGTACCGTGTTAAAAAATACATGTCATGATCATACGGTCACTGTCTCACCCGTACAACTCCGTATTTTGTTGATGAGACAATCAATTGACCAGTCAAATGTTCCACGTGGTGCAACTAGTGTTGCACCATCGGGGCGCGTAACCTTGTGGCCCACCTGTCAGCCCGTATATGAAAGAAAAAAATGGTAGTTTGAGTCTGTACTGTGTTAATAAAATACATTTTAGGGTGATCACACGTCACTGCTCACCATACAGCTCCGTAATTTGTTGATGACACGATCAATTGACTACCAAACGGTCCACATTCAGCAGCGACATTACCATAGGGCCCACCCACAGCACAGATATGAAGGACAAAATGGCAATAAATTAGTGGTCGGTTGGTACTGGGTCGCGAGACCTCTGGTTGGCGCCGCCGGTGGGGGCGCGATTGGGTGGTGGGGTGGGGATCACGGATAAAAAGCTCGGCGCGGGGGGGGGGCCTAGAGGATGGCTGTGCGGCGCGCGGACCGACGGTGAGGTGTGGTTTCGGGCGGCAAGGCGGCGTGGCGTCGGGCGGCGTGGCAGCGGTGGCCGCTGGCGGTGGGGGCCGGGCGGTTCGCCGTGGTGGCTGGCGGCTCAGGGGGGTGGAGTTGATGATAAACCGCAGGCCCTTGATTTCGTATCCAACGACTGGAAAATCTAATGACCAGAGATGAAAAAGCCAGTCGACTGATGTGTAGCCTCACCCCGCATGTACACATGCACGCACGCAAGACACGCACGTATGCAGGCGTGCAACACTGACACGTACGCATAACGAACACACGCACGCATGCACGCTGCAAACACCGACGCTGCATACATGCACTAATGAACACACGACGACGCACACATGCATGCAACACTGAACGCACTTTGCATGCACGCAACACTCGCACGCCGCATGCACACAACACACGACGCAAGACACACGCTCAACCTGTACATGCATGCACCATTTGTTAAGGACATGGATTGTTACGGGTATTAATCAATCTTATCTGTGATAAGCAGAACATTGATGTTTGTAGCGGTCTTTATGAATCACAACATATCGAACGAGCTATCAACATAGTAGGCTTATCTACATGAAAAGGATGACATCACACTTAATAAACAATCATTGGGTTATGAAATGCCCGCTTCTGACCGCCCTGGCCCACCAAAGGTTCCTCTGCTGTGCGCTGCCTGCGTTGGGTCATTTACATGTAGGCCATGTACTCAAAGATCCCACACGTCAGTGGAAGAACGGCGCACTGTCCTACGTCAGAGTCGAGGGCGCCACTCACCGCACGCCCGCTGAACACGCCCCTGCCGCATTCAAACGCTTCCATGAAACCCGCCTGTGGAAGCCGAGAAACCCACTCTGGACACACGTCCGTTCATGACCGGGCCGGCATTAAATGCAACGCCGGCCGAGCTCCTCCCGTCCACCGTCTGTTTAACCTCCTATTTAAACGAGGCCAAACGCCAGCCAAGAATCGCACACCTCCGCCGCTCCCCTATCTCCTCCTTCACCATTTTGTCCACTCTTACAATGGCTTACGAAGAGTAGTTATTCCGCATCCAAGCCGGCCGGGTGGCCCGCCGAGCCCGCCGGATACGAGCTATGCAGCTTGCTGATCCACCTCCCTCCCCTCGCCCGACGGAGCCAGCTGCCGCCCCAAGCCGGCGCACGGTTCAGCAACTCGCCGGTCCAGGCCGGCTTGACGAGGAGCGGCGCACGGGCGTCGTTGCTGCCGTCCATGCCGCCGCCTCATACTGCGTCTCCATTTTTGTGGCCGAGACTCCCATGCTGGTGGCCGCGCCATGCCAGCAGCGGCAGAAGCCGGGTGCGCAGAGAGCGACGAGTCGGTGGCCAGCGCCTCCGCGTCCGCCGCCATCATCAAGGAGAAGTAGAACACGGGAGGCCGCCGCCGCTTGGGTCCCATGGAGGCCACCACGGAGGCGACGCCGGCGAACACAACAGGTGTCTTGCCGGATCCTTTTGTTTCGAGGACCTTCGTCGACCCCGCATATACCTTCGGGGCTCCCGGCAGTCCGGTGATCGTGCTGCCGGACATGAGGAACACATATCGATCGACGGGCGACCATTTAGGCCAGGTATTATATACCTGTGTTGTCTAGAACTAGCACCGCGTAGTTCATTTGAATGTAATGAAATCCGTTTTGTTTGTATGAAAATCTGGTATCTTATATGATTTCCGTCATTGTTTATATGAAATATCGCCGTGTTTGCGTGAATTTCGTCCGGTTGGTTGAGTTGCTGTCATAATGTGTGCGGCTACGGTTGGATGGCGTAATTTGCGGGTCGCCGGTTGGTCTGCGGGCGACTCAGGCGGCATGGTGGGACAAAAAGAACACAGCTCGTGCGAGCTTGTCTCCAACATGCGCGCTGGAGGATGCATGAGCACCCGAGCCATTCCTTGTTCATGGGTCGCCAAGGCACCGGTGGACAAAAGGGTCGCCAATATTTTGGCTACCCCGGGCAAGATCCAAACAGCCCCTCCCAACAGATTCAAATCCTTCGTTCGCCGTGGAATTTTGCCATGTGTTGTTTTCATGGACTAGCAAGATGCCCGTGCATTGCACGGAACATCAAGATGCATTCTTTTACAAAACACCTGTTGTGATTGACCCATGCAGGAGTAATCCCATTTTGTAAAAACTAATGATTGCTCGAGAATTTTATCGGATAAATGGTATCTCGAGAATTTTATCGGACTCCATTTTTGTATACAAGGCCACAAACCCATATTACAGGTACCAAGGCAAGAATTAATGTCTTCTAACTCAATGTTGCAAGCCACCTTGTTTCCTTGTTTGCCGTGTAAATTAATGTGTATTCTTCTCTTTCATGCACATCAAGCCAATGCTCACACTCCCGCATGCATGCAAGGGATAATTAATGTCCTCCTTTGCTAGTAGTACTATGAGGAAAACACCATTAATATTTCATCGATTAGTGTTAGTGGCCTTGTATATCTGCAAATTGTAATTTTGATAGTGGCCTTGTATATAAAAATGGAGGGAGAAAGATGAGAGATAAGGTGAGGAGGAGTGGGGCGTGGTGGTGACTGGTGGTCGGACTGGGCGGAGGCATGGGGATGGACGGCACATTATGTCTAGGTTTGTATCTCTATAGTCCCTCTCACACACACCCATGTAGGTGGGGGACGTGCACGAAGAGAAGAGGTGCATGCACGGCGCGCGTACTCCCATCTCTTCCCAACCATACCCGCGCGGGTACATGGTGGAGCTCATTTCTTTATGAAAAGGCAGCCCACGTGGTAATTTGACCGTGTATTGGTTGTCCACTTGGTGTAGGGAGGATCGTCTACCATGGGTGAACAAACAAATTGCGACTTGACGCGTTATGTTAAAAAAGAGGCAAACCATGTGGGGCCTACCTTAGAGGCAAGGCTCTATACACTGGAGTACTTTTGATGTGTCCCGTCAACTCGCAGAACAAGGAGAAACTTGCTTAGTACACCGTCTCTCCCGCCCACGGGCGCGGTGGCTCATAGGATGAGGTGAAGCTTGCTTACTAGTAGTAGTACTGTACGCCTTACGCCCGCTCCCTCGCCCACGCGCGCGGTGGCTCGCGGGACGAGGAGAAAATTTTACTACTCCCTTTGTTTACTCCTCGTCCGTACTACCTTGGTTAGAGAGATTATCATATTGTTTGGAATATATATGTCCTTTAGTACTCCCTCCATTTACTTATAAAGGCCACTATAAAAAAATACATTTTGCATCTATACAAGGCCACAAATAGTAATCGAGACAAAAGTTACTACTCCCTCCTTTCCAGTTTATGGCTCAATTTCAAAATCTCTCCAACCAAGGTAGACGGTGAGTGGTCAAATTAATTTCGTACTCCTAGTTTGCACAAGTAATTAGTACGCTCGTTTTTCTCAATAAGTTATGTTTACCGAGGCATTAATTAGAATGAATGCATGAATGACCACTAAATTTCCATGAACTTCTACATGCATTGGTGAGTTTTCTCTTGACACTGCTTGCATCAGGTGATCTAACGCACCTCGGAATCCAACATGTGATGGTACTACTACTACTAGTAGAATTGAGACTTATAAAACGGAAAAACGAATGTTTTTCAGATGAGCCCTATAAACCCTAGTGGGTGCGCATTCGTGAATATCAGATTTTCCCAAAACTAAGTCTCTCAACCTTTATTTGCTTGTTTCCTTCCCGCCTCCTTGCCTCGAACAGACTATGCCAAACTCCCCGCCGCCACGCGAGAAAAGACCCACCTCGCCTTTTTTAGTCCGGTTTGTATCGATGGATCGCGAAGCAGCAAAACCCAAGCCGTGTCTTGTACTCCTCCGACGCCGCTTTCATGAATTTCAGATTTCCTCGCCGACATGTGGGACATATAGCAACCGTTCGACGTGTCAAGCACCAAATAACAATGCAGACAACAGGGGGACGACCCTACCATATCTCCCCAAAGAGTAGTAGTAGTAATGAGCAATGAGACGTCAAATCACAATGCCGCACCTTCCTAGACGGATGAAGCAACCATTATTTCACACTTCGGTTCGCCATCACCTCAAACCACGTAGTATTGCTTCTGCCTCAAGAGGGACACACGCATCGCCTTGGTACATCATGACACGTGGGACCACATGACAGGCCATGCTCCCCCGCCGATCGCTCGGTAAAATCACCTCATTTTTACTACTATACTTCCTCGGATCGGTTTACATGGCATGCACGCTATTCTAGGTTGAGAATTTAACTGATATATATGTGATGAACAGTATATGTTTAGAAACTACATCCGCTTAATAATCCAATGATATACTTTTTGTGACATAGTAACTCAGATTTAGTTAGTCAAATGGATGACCTAGAACTACGTGCACGCCCTATAAACCGAGACGTCTAAAAAACGAGACGGAGAGGGTAGTTCAGTACGTATCTTTTTAGATCAATATAGTTGGGATTCACCAAGGAGCAAAACCAAGTGGTAGGCTGCACCTATCGTGTTGGCGTAGCGACTCAAGCAGGGTTAGTCCGCACACGAAATGGCGACACACTTAACATGAACCCTTTGGCCGACATGTGGCTCATCCACCGTCTTATTCCACGTGCGATGCACCAAATTACAGTTCGGAGCAGCGGTTGGAATTGGAGGCACCCCGGTCGTAGCGCCGTAGTAGTAGAAAATGAGCGATGAGGGGTCAAATCACAAAGCCCCACCTTTCCCACATTAACCTAGATGGACAAAGCAACCATCATTTCACTCTAGGACGCAAGAGCATAAAGAAAAGAGAAAACCAATGATGCGTGCGGCAGCTACCTAGGGCATCCTAGGGTAGGGGTCTCCACTACAGATCATTTTTTGAAAGCGCCCACTACAAATCGGCTTCTCCTCGTCCCTCTTGAAGAAAACCGATGATGCGTGCGGCGATAGGGTTTGTAGGAGTACTACTAGGGCGTGCGGGGCCACATCATAGTAAACGGGATAGGGATTGAGTTCGAGTCGACACCTTAAATATGTGTGGGCCGCTTGGTTTTAGGGGAACGAGGCAGCATTTTGGGTTCGGGGACCAGTGGAGATATAGTACGTACAAAAAATTGTGGACGTAGGTTCGGCGAAAGGCAATGATGCATGGGCCCTGCATTTTGATATACCCGGGGCCGCGTGAAAATTGCTACTCTACTCAAAACTAGTATGTTACACATGCATTGAACGCATGAGATTTCGAAACCAAATTATGAATAAATACACACTATAGCATGTAAAGCTTTGAATCATATATGCATGATGTAGATGTTTGTTTAGTTCCTATAGTTCATATCATTCAAAATCAATTAGTTTTATAAAAATGTTAAGATTCATGGGGTTGTGCATTGCAAAGCATAAAGTAGAAAACAAATAATGGCAATTCATTTAGAAAAAAAATCAATTACGATACGGAAGATTCTAGAACAAAGGAGAAGTGCATGTGTTTTGAGGTTTGTGCATTATGCTTAAGTTCAACCATGGAGTCTTCTAAATTGTACACGTGGCAGATCTGGTGGAATGTTGATGATATCCAACGCCAAGAGTGCTCGGATTTGCCATCTCTCATCGTCGGATTAGCTTCATCCAACCACCATCTTTCAAGTTATTCGCACACGATATAGTTCTTGTGCCATAGTTGCATGTCTTGGAATAAAGCTACTAGTGGGTTGTACTAGCTATTTAGGAATAGAAGATGTATACGTGGAAGTTGTAGGGAAAGAGATGACATGGAGTATCTCAATTCCTATGAGTAGGGATTGGAAAAGAGATGTCATTTGGTTGACATCATAGGAACTTTTCTATTGAATCTGGAGATGACATGTATCTCAATTCCTATGAGGAGGGATTAGAAAAGATATGTAATTTGGTTCATATCATAGGAACTTTTCTATTGAAAATACGCTAATGTTTATTTTCCTTTGAAATTAGGGAGTATAGGAATCCAGTCATATGAACCAAGTGGCTCTAAAGCTATAGAAATGATATCATGTTTATTTCCTTTGAAATGTGGAGTATATGAATCTATTCCTATGAACCAATTGGCTCTAAAGGAAAAAATCATATAAAAATCATATCATATAGAGTTCCTATGATATTCCTCCACACCAAAGGATGGTTGAAATTGCTGCAGGTGATACGTTGGTCTTTCTTTGTAGACTCCTCCCCCATCTTTATAGTTACCTCTTGAAGATGAATGAAATGATATATACAGGGTATTCTACATGTGCAATTTGGTACACAAAAACTCGGTAAAAGTTTGCGAGGTTTGAATTTTCAATAAAGCTATATGCACTGCATTTTGGAATGGAGGGAGCATACGACAGTTGCATACACTCACGTGGAAGATTTGTGTGTAGGAGGAGTGGCTGTTCTGTTAAATGACATGGCAAAACTGACATTGTCGGATGCCGATCTAACGTTTGTCGGATAATGATTTACGGACACATGCATTGCATTGATACGTGCCCCCCTCTCTCTCACGCACACGCACCCTCCCGAGTCCTCTCGCACCCACCGTCTATCTGCAGGTAGACGTCACACACATATGTGCTCTTCACACCCTACCCTCAGAACTTCTAAAAAACCAAAGACGCCGCGCACATTTTATTTTAGCTCACACGTCACACACTTATACTATTACTCTTGTGACGAACGTTCTTTGGGCATAGTATATTGTACTCAGACGAAAGTGGTGCACGCACGCACTAGTTTTCTCACACCCACTCGTGGGTACACGTAGGAGCGCATTTTTTTGAAGCTGATACAACAAAGTCACTCCACTATATATAAAAGGAGGAGCCTTAGCGCTTGCTTTACTAGGGTTCCTCCCATTCACTCTCTCATGCTCTCCAGATCTAAGCAAGACATAGGTGGCCACACTCTCTCTCAGCTCACGGCTGGTCACAAATCCGGCCGGACAACCTCGACCGGGGCAGGGGTGTAGGTGCATCGCTCACTCACATTGGCGGCGAGGAGGAGACCAACGGCTGCCCGCTGGTCCCCGATCGGGCGGTCAGGCTGCTCTCTCCGAGAGAGCCCGGCCCGAGGGCCTCGACCCCATCTTCCTCCTCATGGGTATTGTGGCCAAGATGCGCCTCCCGACACCGCCTTTGCCACATGCCGACGACCTCGTATATATTCCTTCAAACCTGCCTTGCTCTCATCGCCCCAACTCCCCACTTGGCTTCCTCAGGATCTTTTTCTACTTCGTCCGCTGTTCCAAAGCCACCTAGACTTTTACTATTATTAGAGGTAAAGCTAGTTCATACAGTCGACTCTAAGAGTTGGTTCAAATAGGGAAGAAAGTGGGAAAGCTGTAGCATGAATCTAGGACTTGGTTCTAAGAGGAAACAGGGGAAAGTAGTAGATACTGGCTACCCAACCGGTCTCTTGGTTGAAAAGACGAAGAAAGCATGGTGGATGGCGAAGGGTGGGGGGAGTGGACCTATCTCTTGGTTGAAAAAGGAAAGAAAGTGACGGATGTTGGGGGACAACGCAAATGAGAATGAGTAGGTCTAGATTTCCTGTGCTCACATAGGAAAATGTCGCCGAGGAGATAAAAAATGGGACAAATGCAGACATGCTACCTGAGTGTTTGCCGCTCTCGGCAACCACATCTGCCTCACCACTTTATGCCTCTGCTGTCCCTACGCCCATATCGCTATCATTAATGTAAAATCACATGAAGCATTAAGCAATGCCACCTAATGTCACTATAAGTAATGGTCTAGTGCTGTCGATGAATTGAAGCAATGCCACCACCTTTATATGAAGTGCTTCCGTCTTGCTTTATTTCCCATGAATTGTGTTTTTGCAGTTACACTTAAATCTCACACCGCTAACATTGCTTCATCCCAGTGGAACTGCACAAATTTGATTGCACATTTACTGACCATGTGCTACTCTCATGACAAGAATACTAATGCTATTGTTCTCGCATGTTAATCTAGTGGCAGTGTTGATGTGATGTGATGCTACTTACTTAAGGACACTTTCATACTGTCAATCTAGTGCCAATTATAACACAATAGATGTTGTTGTTAATCATACGCCATCGCAAATATCTATCACTATTTAAATAACCATATTTCAGATTTGCACAAACAGGATGTCTGCTCTCCATATCGCTTCGGATGTCTGTCTCCGTATCATTTCTATCCGCGCAATCAAAAGCACACACCTCAGTTTTAGTAGAACTGCGCAAAATGAGATGGCTATCCCTTGTTGCCGTCGTCTAACCACCCGTCTTCCAGGTATTCCTACATTGGTAGTTAGTAGGTAGAATGACCAACGCAATATAAAAGAAGTTGATTCGTATGTTTTACTTCCTGATTGCAGTGTAGGGACGAGCGAAAACAGCTGCATCCTAGTCCGAAATGCACTTTCTACCAGTTCATCCATGGACCGAGGACTAGCTGGCACGGCTGCACGACGGTTTTTTGGATAGGTGCGCGGACAAGAGGCATTGTGGTCTGCTTATTTCTGCAAATAGCGGTGCTTAAATTTAGTGGAATGCACAAGAATTTCAGCTGGTCAGTACACTACATGGTTCAGTTCAGCATTCCAGTTGAGAACACAATTATAATTGGTTATTCTGGAATGAGAGAACCTAACCCTGGATGGTGGCAACAAGAAAAACCAGAGTGAACTCCAGGAAATTTAAGCCTGCCGGGAGGCCCTTTGCTTAGAGAAGCCTTGCTTGTTTTTTCCTGATTTGTAAACCTTCTCACAACTTTGTCTTTTGCTGTGAACTAGTATATGTTTGTTATGTTCTATGAATCATTGAGATGTATAAAATTGCTTAACTTATGCTTTTCAAGTTTTTTATGAAGCCGAAGTTTAATGTGAGTGTTCCACATGAACGCTGGACTAGCGTAGAACATTTGGAATTTACATTGTGGCCTCGCTTAACTGCATGAACCATCGTAAAAGATACATAGTTGCTTATATGTCGATGCCAGATTGTTGATTGTTAGCTGGTCGATAGCATAGTGTTGAAGCGAGCTGAGCCAATGTGCCGTGTTTTGCACAACTTCTTACAAGTGGGGTAGCACCAACAATGCTTACAAGTACTTATCTATACATCGGCGCACAGTTCTCAAACGAGTACTCTATTTCATCAAAACTCACACTGCTAGTATGATAAAACTAGTGAGGACGCATCTGTTTCGGCAACAATTACGATGATTCACAGGCACACAAAAGTAGCAGCAGTTCCCATAGACGGATTCAAACAGAGTACTAGCCCCATAGGGCTCGATAACAGGCAAGGTTCTGATAATTAGACAGAATCCAAACTACTATTAAACACTAGCTGGGGCAAGTATTTCATGCCTCGATCTAATTTGGGCTGGACACAAGACGGACCTTGCCATGAACATCATCGAGGATGTCCGGCAGCAGCTCAATCCTGTGAACCTTCATGAAGACAACCTTGTGGCCTTGCCACTCAAAAACTTGTTTGTGGAGGCATGCCACGTCATCTTCCTGCGTTAGCCTGACAAGAACAGTATGCCTCACAAACGAAGGAGTAGTTTGAACTTCTTGTGCTTCAAGACACCTCGGACAACACGCTCGACAACAAGTGAGGCTGGAATACAACTCTTCATTGGTATAAGCGCAAATGGCTTCCAGATCCAATAGCCTAAAACTCTATTTTCACAAAGGCGTATATTTAGGTCATCCGCCTCATAGCGAGTGACATGTACAACCACACAATCCGTGTTCGCATCGTGGCTCTAATTGAAATGAAACAAATTCTGAATTACTTTCCAAAGATAAGAAACACAAGTTATTTAAACCACTATGTATAGCATGGCATCGGGCTAATAAAATTTTGCATTATTCATCACCACATACTTAGATGAAAACCACAATCGAGATCGGCAAAGAAGAAAATCACCTTGGTTAGCTCAATGGGGCACATCCTCGAAGGGGGAAAACTGCTCCTGTAGTGCCACGGGGGCTGTAACCTCAAACGGGGTGTTGACCATCTCACTAGTGGCCATGAGCGTATCTGGGGTCGGCTCGGTGGCTGCCTCCATCTTCTTGGAGCTCTCTGCCTCGTGGGGATCAGCCTCCCGCACCTGCTCCGATATTGACAGATCTTTGCATGGTTCTCCTTGGTCCATCATGAAACTGACGAATACTAGGAGACCACTGAAAGGAAAACACAATCGCAATGACAATGAAACAGAAAAGAGAGTGAGGATCGGTTACTGCTTTGTAAAAGTTCTTTTTTTTTCTCTGAACAAAAATATACCAACATCATGGATCCGCTTACCTTCCCTTCATTGGGAGAGAAGAATAATGGCAGGTGCGAGTGTTGCCTTTCTTGAAGATGGCGAGGGAGAAGGGGATTCAGCGAAGAGTGAAATGATGGTTGCTTCGTCTGTCAAACTTAGACTGCGGGGAGGTGGGGTTTT
This sequence comes from Aegilops longissima, assembly GCA_021605205.1. Lineage (NCBI taxonomy): Eukaryota > Viridiplantae > Streptophyta > Magnoliopsida > Poales > Poaceae > Aegilops > Aegilops longissima. The sequence goes on from CM038679.1 coordinate 257,489,511, forward strand.
GTGATACCACGGCTCGTTATTGCTGCGCTACGACCGGGGTGACTCTCCGCCTGCATACTGCCTTCTAATTTGGTGGATGGCATTTGGGCCCACGCGCTGCATGGCCCGCATGTCGGTGAACAAAAGTATAACAGCATTCAGTAGAGGGAGACGTTTCGATGACCTAGGGTGAGCCAGAAGCGGTATTGTATCCACTGTACTAGTAGTAATTGTTTTTCTGGGTAGCTGTGGAGTGTCTCCACTCTACTAGTAGTAATTGTTTCTCTGGGCCCAAGAGAAACATCCCATCCACCCTAGTAAATAGTAAAATCAATTCAAAAGTCCATATATTTACTGAATGAGAGGCGCTACCCACACCCAGCACACCGCCCCTCCAAAAAACTTGGGTGTTCTTCTTCCTCCTCACTCCCACCCACTCACGCCACTCGCTCCACTGCACCCCCCAAATTCCTCACCTCACTCCTACAGAAAACCCCAGCTCCCTTCTTCCTCACTACTACGTAAAGACCCCAGCTCCCTTCTTCTTCACTCACTTTACAACTAGGCTCGCCATTCGTTACTCGCTCAAATCTATGAGCGTGATGCGACGCCTCGAGGAAAATGGAGTCGGCTGACCCCAGCGCCAAGAAGATGAGGCTCCGCCACAAGCGACGCCATAGATCCCTTGCCCGGCAGCTGGGAGAAGCGGCGACCCGCCCCCACCGGATCCCAGAACTCAGAGAATCTCGGTGGACCGTGATCAGCGATCTCCCGAACGCCGCCCTTGGGGAGATCATCTCGCTTCTCCCCACCAAGGATTGCTGCCGCACCCAAGTCCTCTCAATTCGGTGGCATCCTCTATGGCGCGCGTGCCCTTTAATCTCGACTATCGTCACCATCTCTCTCAATGATTTTGAAATCCCCAGAGCCATCATCTCCTCCCACCGTGGCTCCGCTCAAAGCCTCTCAGATCCCATCATGCTACCTGAGCAAGCATACCATGCCCTGCACGATGGACGCCTGGCTGAAATCCCCTGAATTCACAGAACTACAACTACTTGAGTTCTACTATTCCCCTGGAAATCACCTACCAGATATCGAATGCCATCTACCTATGCCCTCAGCACCGATGTCCATCTCGCGGTTTTTCTCCTCTCTCCACACTGCCACCTTTATACCAAGCGACCTACCGCATAACTGGTACTAAACCTTTAACTCCCATTTCTCAAGAAACTTTCACTTGTGCGGGTTCTTATATCGGAGGCCTCATTGCACAACATCATCCACTCCAGTTGCCCTGCCCTGGAGTGTTTGGTGCTTGTTTTCACAGTTAGAATCAGTTGTCTCCATGCAATAGCCACCAGTCTGGCGAGGCGGTTTCGCCGCACCGAGCTGTGTAAGAATTGGAATTTGTTTTGACAGAAGGCAGCTCATCATCCTAGATGCCCCTTCACTTCAGAGGTTGATCCTTGATTCATGTTATTCACCGTTGCAAATAACCGTCCTCTCTGCGGCTAAACTGAGACCTTGGGTGTAATACATGATCTCTGTGCTCATTTCAATATGGTGTTTGGCTCCACAGCTTCTTCGTGTACTTTACATTATCATCTACACTTGTAACCATAAGCTGCATTTTAAATTTCTGCATAAGTTATATGTCATCTTGGAGTACACATTTTGTACTAATATTATGTTCTATGCTCAATGAAGAGTTTCTCCATGGATGGCCTATCAATGGTGCTGGATTCTGTCAAGATCTTATATATCCAAATGAATAGTTTTGATCTGAACAAGATTATTGGCTTGATGTAATGCTTTCCATGTCTGGAGAAGTTGTATATAAAGGTGATAATTTCACGCACATTGGGAGCCCGCATATAGTGTACTAGAATTAACCATTCAGCTGTTGCTCTTTCGACACTCTTTTTCTAGACCTTAACCGTTTTCAATCTTCATGTCTATTTAGGCAACAGGACGGGGTAAGAAAGTTATAACCAATCGGTGGATTCGTAAGCATCGGGATTTTCTCACTTATCATGAGATTTGATTGAAGACAATAACGCTAGAACGATATGTAGCCAACCGTGCAAACACTAGATTTGTCACATTCTTCCTTCTGAATGCGAGGTTACTATTGTCCATCAGGCTTAAGTTTATCAGCAGCATGGTTTTGACGGATGGGTATGTTGAAGAGCAAAAAAGGAGTTTCGTGGGAAAAGAGCTTACGAACGTCTTGGGCTTCTATTTACAACATATTGTGGTCATAATCCAATAAATTTTACGACCCAGGATGTTCATTCTATGGACCTGACCGATCCATTTGATCGTGATCGCTAAAAATAGTGCTGGAGTTAGATGTTGTTGCCCTTTTCAACTTGGTTTTTTTTGTGAACCTGATGAACAATTAACCCTCGTGCTTTTGTACAGTTTGTAAGCTGGAGTTAGATGTTCTTGCCCTTTTCAACTCGGCCAGATCGTCATATTTTCTTTGAAGCAAGGCAAATGGCTTGCCAGTCATTTAATTTAGAGTGAAATATTGTAACAACTAACAAATCCCAACCAAGGGAAATAACATCACTCTCGCCGGCTGCTTGAGCTCATTGTGCATTTTAGAAGCCAAGTGATTAGCCCCCACAAGCACGCACAAACTTATTTCCAACTAGCACATCAAATGGGCTTTAAATTTTCATAGGAAGGGCTGCAAGACCGTGACAGATTTGGATTCTGACATTTGGGACCCGTGAGGAAATAGCCTATCCAAGGTGGTGTCGGCTTACTCGCCAGGCAACAAACAATTCTGCCTACCAGCCGTTGGATTTACATCCAACATCTGTCGTGTATCTTCTATCTCTTGTCTTCTTCTTCCTCCAGCCACCCAAACCCAAACCACCCGTGCCGGCTCCGCCGCCTCCCGCCTCCATGGTCTGGCTGCGCCTCGCCGCCTCTACCAGACGCATTCTCCAACGCTGGCCAGTCCCTCCTCTATTCCCCACACGCCCCGTTATTCTCCAACGACTTCAGCCCCAAAGATGCACCCGCACCAACCAGCCAACCTCTCATACTCCCTCCGCCGCGCGACCGGACCGACGATCTTCCACGGCTCTGTTTGTTCCGCCTCGAGGCCTCGCTGTCGTGCTTCGCCTTGCGGCCTTGGTTCGCTTCGCCGGTGGTGCGCCGCCCTTCTTGCGTTGTCAACGTCGTCAACAACCGAGAGGAACAAGGAGATGATCAGACGTGGAGAGGATGACAGAGGGACCCACCAAAGATCATGGCAAGACGCAAGCAAGTGCCTCTATATTACAAGCCCAAAAATATGGTTCCTCCTAATGGTTGGACATCCGGGGCTCAAGCCATTGTCAACATAGTCAATAAACGAGAGAATTACACTCACGAGCGGTCGACACTGTGGGACCCAAAGAGGTCGTGCAGTTTTTTTTGAGGAACAAGCGCTTGTTATTTATACTAGTTTTAGTGACGGATCAGGGTAACAACGGGTTGTCGGGGGTGTGGCCCGCCTAGCCGTGGTTTTATTTATGTTTACCACATCATGAGCCCAGTTGTGTTTTTTTCTTGCTGAAAATGGCTAGCCCAGTTCTATTTTTTAAAGAAATACCCAAACGAGGCCTACTTGCTTTATCAGCCTCATTGGCTCCAAATCTTTCAAGACGAGGAGAGTTTCATTCGGTTTGCCCGAAATGGGTTGTACATTTTAAAACACATCAAACCGGAATTAGTTTCAATTTTTTTTCATTACAAGATTTTAAATTCCATTGATTTTTATGCGTGGACAATTATTTGGATTTTATGTTTATATAAATTATTTTTCAAAATAGTTTGAATGTGAATCAATATTTCAGGATTAAAAATAGTTGACCGCACCGAAATATGCAAAAAATTCGTATACTTTTTAACCGTGGCCACAATATGGGGTGTAATGCTAACAAAAAGAAGATGGGCTCCAAAAATTCTTAAGAATTAGCAAATGGGCTGTACATTATTAGAAATAATGCACACGAGAGCGTGGATCGTTGGATGTCCATCCAACGGCCGTCGTCTTCTTCAATCTCGCTTTTCCTGCTCCAATCCGCTCAAACATGCGCCGGCGGGACTGCCTGCTCCCTCCTCCCGCGGCCGGCTATGCTGCCGCGCAGGCCACACCGCCCCACCGTACTCCCATCGCTGGCCAAGCCATCCCTCTAATCACCCACACCTTCCGTTATTCTCCGGGGATGGCAGACGAATCAGTAAACCCTCGTACTCTTCCCCGTGGGAAACAAATGCCGAGTCTTCCCTGGCTTCGTGTCGTTCCATTCCTAGGCCTCACCGTCGCCACCGCCCTGGTGCTCTCGGCGCGGCCTGGTCAACATGGTCAATGAACGACATCCGTCGGAAGTGGACTGTACGTGGAGAGGCTGACAACTGGGTCCACGGCCGCACGCAAGGAAATGCCTCCTTATTACGCGCAAAATAATGATTCCTCCACCTGATAGCTAGGACTCACGGGAAGGGCTTCTGTATTTCACGAAAAAAATGTCCCCCCCGCTGGCAGGTCGGACCCACCAGCTATATCTTCGCACACAAGGAAGTGCCTCCTTATGATGCACAAAAAAAATGAATACCCCCAGCTAGCTGGGACCCACCGTAGTGGGAGGCTGACTTGTGGGCCTACTAAGTTGACGGGGACAGAGGGCTTTGTCAAGTTAGTCAATATGAATGATTCTAGCTCCAGTGACCGTACGATGTCCATCCAACGGCCATAGTGCTTCTTCGACCTCTGGTCTTCTTGCTCCAGCCGCCCAAAGCAGCGCCGGTCGTGCCGCCTGCTCCTGCCTCCCGTGGCCGGTTGTGCTGCCGCAGAGGCCCCACCGCCCCCATACTACTCCCATCGCTGGCCAGACCATTCCTCCACTCAGCCACACCCCATTTTATTCTGCGGTGATGGCAGCCTCACACCGCAGCCGAACCAGTGAACCCTCGTACTCCTCTCCGCGTGGGCATCCACTGCCGTGTCTTCCCCGACTCCGCGTCGTCCCCTTCCTAGGCCTCGCTGTCGTCCACCGCCTTGGTGCTCTCGGCACGGCGTGGTCAATGTGGTCAATGACCGACTTCCATCGGAAGAGTACTGTACGTGGAGAGGCTAACAGCTGGGTCCACGACCACAGCCCAGTTTTTTTGTGATTTGCCAAGTAAGTCGCTTTGTCAGGCCTGTTGGGCTGCAAATCTTTCAAGACGAGGAGAGCTTCATTCGGCTGGCCGAGAAAATGGCCTATCAGTAATGAGAAATGGGCTTACATTTTTAAAACACATCAAACCGGCAAATAGTTTCAAATTTATTTTTTCATTTTGAGATTTTTAAATTGCATTGATTTTTATGCGTGGACAATTTGTTGGATTTTATATTGATATACATTTATTTTTAGAACCAGTTTGAATGTGACTCGAAATTTTGGGATTAAAAACAGTTCGACCGCACCAAATATGCAAAATTTCAGATAATTTTTAACCGTGGCCACAATATCGGCCGTAATGCTAACAAAAAGAATATGGGCTCCAAAAAAACCTTAAGGATTAGCAATGGGCTGTAAATTATTAGAAATAATGGCATATGGGCTGTATGATGTTTTCCACAGATTTGAGGCTTCCTAAAAAAGGTTGACGACAGCAAAGGATCGTTGGATGTCCATCCAACGGCCGTCGTCTTCTTCAATCTCTCGCTTCTTCCTGCTCCAATTGCCAAACAAGCGCCAAGGGATTACCTGCTTTCTCTTCCTCCATGCCGGCCGGGCCTGCCCAAGCAGCCTCACCGCCCCATCGCATTTCGCCACATGGCCTAGCCATCCCTCTACTCACCCACACCGCCGTTATTCTCCCATGACGGCAGATTTAACCAAGAAACCTCGTGCAGTCTTACTCCCTCCGCGTGGGAAACAACTACCGAGTCTTCCTTGCCTCCGTGTCGTTCCTTTCTAGGCCTCACCGCCGCCCACCGCCTCGTGCTTCTCGGCGCTGCTCGGTCAACGTGGTCAACGAATCGACATGCATCTGGCGGATCAGACGTGGAGAGGCCGACAACTGGGTCCACGGCCGCACGCAAGGAAATGCCTCCTTATTACGCAAAATAATGATTCCTCCACCGACATCTCGACCCACCGAAAGGGCCTCTCAGATTTCGCGAAAAATGTAACCACCACCGACAGCTCGACCCACCACTATATCGTCAAGACGCAAGTAAGTGCCTCCTTATGACGCACAAAAATGAATACTCCCCTATTAGCCGGGACCCAGATAGTGGCGGCTGACTTGTGGGCTTACTAAGTTGACGGGGAAGAAGGGCTTTGTCAACTTAGTCAATATGCACGATTCTAGCTCCAGTGACCGTACGATGTCCATCCAACGGCCATAGTGCTTCTTCAACCTCTGGTCTTCTTGCTCCAGCAGCCCAAACTAGCGCCGGTCGTGCCTCGTGCTCCTGCCTCCCGTGGCCGGCTGTGCTGCCACAGAAGCCTCACCACCCCCTACTACTGCCACTGCTGGCCAGGCCATCCCTCCACTCACCCACACCCCCTGTTATTCTGCGGCGACGACAGCCTCACACCGCAGCCGAACCAGTGAACCCTCAGATTCTCTCCGCTGGCTTCCACTACCGCATCTTCCCCGGCTGCGTGTCGTCCCCTTCCTAGGCCTCACCATCGTCCACCGCCCTGGTGCTCTCGATGCGGCGTGGTCAACGTGGTCAAGGAATGGCTTGCATCGGACGTGGACTATACGTGGAGAGGCTGACAGCTGGGTCCACGGCCGCAGCAAGGAAGTGCCTCCTTATTACCCACAAAATAATTATTCCTCCACCTGACAAATAGGGACCCACCGGATGGGCCACCGATTTAGTGAAAAACGCTTCTTGATCGCCGGGACCCACCAGCTACATCTTCGCATGCAAGGAAGTGTGTCCGCAAAAACCGATTCGCCGCTCGATCGCTGGGACCCACCAGCTACATCTTCGCAGCAAGGAAGTGCTCGATAGTCGGGACCCACCTGGTCGAAGCATACGTAGCATTGTCATTCTGGTCGCGAACGTGTACGTACATACTGGTCGATGTAGATGCGCGCACGTGTCGTAGTAGAGGCGCGCACGTAGCATGTACACGTACGTACAACCGCTAGTTTGCAAGAAAGAAAATATGGCCACGTACGTACATACGGGCAGGGTCTCGAACGCCTACTCGCGCATATGTACGGCCATGGCTCGTGTACATGGCCGGGTCGGAACGGAGAAACTGCGTCGTCGTTGTGTTCATGGGGAGGCAACGGAATGCGTCGTGTTCATTGGAAGGCAACAGAACGCGTGGGAGCCAACCGGCTTGGACGAACAGCCTATGGAAACGAGGCCTGGCGTACCGCATAATGGAGGAAACGGCCTTGTGTTCGACCGGCCACGGTCGAAACGAGATCCTGTTCTTCGGGAGGGGTCTGGCGTACCGCAAAACGGAGGAAATGGACCTCCTACGGTCGAAACGGGGGTCCTGTTGATCGCGAGGGGTGTGGCGTACCGCAAAATGGAGGAAACAGACTTGTGTTGGAGCGCTACGGTCGAAATGGGGGTCCTGTTCATCGGGAGGGGTGTGGCGTACAGCAAAACGGGACTCCACGGGATACTGTTCATCTCCACCGTCGACCCTCTCCACCTCCACGGCCATCGCTCATCCACCGTCGACCTCCTCGAGCCTCCACCGCAACTGCTCATCCACGGGCTCCTATTCATCCAGCCTCCACCGCGACGCTACTCCACCGGCCATCGCTCAACCAGCCCTCTCCACGGCTCCTGCTCAACCACGCCCATGGGCTACCGCTCATCCAGCCCTCCACCATCTAATGCTCATCCCGCCTCCACGGGTGGTCCTGCTCATCCAGCCTCCACGGGTCCTGTTCATCCAGCCTCAACCGCTCGATCGATCGGGTCCTGTTCATCCAGAGGCAACACCACGGGTCCCGTTCATCCACCCCACCGAACTGCTCATCCAAACCCCCAAAGAACGCCACTGCTCATCCAGAGGCAACACAATGGAGTCCTGTTTATCCACCCCACCGAACTGTTCATCCCAACCCCCAAAGAACGCCACTTTGCTCATCCAGAGGCAGATCGATCGGCTTCAGCTTAGTAGCAAGAGCAAAGGAATCGCCGATCGGGTTCGCTAATACCATCGATCGATCGCTCGGGTTCAGTAACGCGTAGCCTACAGTGTAATCTCTCGGGTTCAGTTAGATCCCAACACCTCACTCGGGTTCAGTTAGAGCCCAACGCCTCGCACCCACGGGCGTGCGTGTACGAGAGAAACGCGCATCGCTCGGCCCTGACCACCCACCGTAACCGGGAAAACCCCGATATTTTCCTCGCCCTCACTTCTACAACGGTTTTTTCCGTCATGGATGGCCCAAAGAATGTCATGCAGCTGCGTCTCCGGCCCGCCCAGGACGAAAAGCCCATTTTCTGTCATGATTTTTTGTCATAGAAGTAGGACCCCACCACATCGATGATGATACCAGGTTTTGTCACAATTATCGTCATAGAAGTGTCATAAGTATGACAGAAAAAAATTTCGTTTGGCCCAAAATTTCACGGATGTGTCTTTTTTTGTAGTGCTTGAGGTGAATACATTGGGAGGCAAAATTATAAGCCCCTATCTTTCTATGTGTCCGGTTGAAACGTTTTGCTCATGTGTATGCGGTGAGTGTTAGCAATCATAGAATACTATATGATGGTTGAGTATGTGGAGCTCTTACTTAAACTCTGTTGAATAAGTTGAATTACAATTGCTTGGTGACTGAGAACATAGGTTGTTGAGTTTCAAGAGAATTCATTGTTTGGACCTTAACACGTGAATTGGTTGCTACTATAACATGAGAGGTTTTATAAAAAAAGAATTGCTGTTATGATGCTAGGAAAAGTGATTGAAATTATCATTGATCAATCTTATGCACTTTGCTAGCATTCACACTACATAAATTATTTCTTTTATCATTTACATACTCGAGGACAAGTAGGAATTAAGCTTGGGGATGTTGATACGTCTCCAACGTATCTATAATTTATGAAGTATTCATGCTGTTATTTAATCATTCTTGGATGTTTTACAATCATTTTATAGCAACTTTATATCATTTTTTTGACAAACTATTGACCCAGTGCCCAGTGCCAGTTGCTGCTTTTTGCTTGTTTTTTACATCGCAAGAAATCAATATCAAACAGAGTCCAAACACCACGAAACTTTTTGTGGATTTTTTATGGACCAGAAGATCACCAATGGGCCAGAGCAGCACCTAGGGGGTGCCCCGAGGGGGGCACAACCCACCTGGGCACGCCTGGCCGCAGGTGCGCCCAGGTGGGCTATGCCCACCTCGGTGGCCTCCTGCACCCCTCTTACCCTATAAATTCACAAATATTCCAAAACCCTCGGGTTAACCTAGATCAAGTTCTGCCACCGCAAGGCTCAGAGCCACCAAAATCAATCTAGATCCCATTCCGCACTCCTCACGAGGGGGAATCATCTCCAAGAGCTATCTTCATCATCCCGGCCACCACGATGAGCAGGGAGTAGTCCACCCTCAGGGCTGAGGGTTTGTACCTGTAGCTATGTGTTTAATCTCTCTCTCTCCCTCTCTCTCGTGTTCTTGAGATGTCACGATCTTGATGTGTCGCAGGCTTTGTTAATATAGTTGGATCATATGGTGTTTTCCCCTCTCTATCTTGTGATGAATTGAGTTTTTCCCTTTGAGATTTCGTCGTTATCGGATTGAATACTTTTATGGATTTGAGAAAACTTGATATATGTCTTGCAATTTAATACCCGTGGTGACAATGGGTGAGGGAGTCCTGGATTAGGGGGTGTCCGTATGGCCGAACTATGACCTTTGGTTGGACTCCTGGACTATGAAGATACAAGATTGAAGACTTCGTCCCGTGTCCGGATGGGACTTTCCTTGGCGTGGAAGGCAGGCTTGGCGATACGGATATGTAGATCTCCTTCCATTGTAACCGACTCTGTGTAACCCTAACCCTCTCTGATGAATATACAAACCGGAGGGTTTTAGTCCGTAGGACGAACAACAATCATACCATAGGCTAGCTTCTAGGGTTTAGCCTCTCCGATCTCGTGGTAGATCTACTCTTGTACTACCCATATCATCAATATTAATCAAGCAGAGTAGGGTTTTACCTCCATCGAGAGGGCCCAACTCGGGTAAAACATCGTGTCCCTTGTCTCCTGTTACCATCCGCCTAGACGCACATTCGGGACCCCTACCCGAGATCCGCCGGTTTTGACACCGACATTGGTGCTTTCATTGAGAGTTCCTCCGTGTCGCCACCTTTAGGCCCGATGGCTCCTCCGATCATCAACAACGATGCGGTCCAGGTGAGACTTTTCTCCTGGACAGATCTTCGATTCGGGCGGCTTTGCACTTCGGGCCAATTTACTTGGCCATCCGAGCAGATCGAAGCTACGCCCGCCATCAGGTCAGATTTGAAGTTTGAACTACACGGCCGACGTCCGCGGAGACTTGATCTTCGACGGTTCGAGCCACACCCAAGCGCGCCAGACCGTCACGATGGGCATGATCTAGCTCGCTGCCGAGCAAAGGTCTCCGAGGTCGCACGATGTCCGCCCGACCCTTAGCTCGAGCCGATCGCGCCAATCGAGGACGGGTGGCTGGACACCGCTCGGGGCTGCAATCTCTACAGCGATCGAGCGAACACCATACCTGTCCTTTGCGGCTCACACTCAAGGTGCGGACTCCTCCGGACTCAACCTTCCGCTACCGCCAATCGAATCCAATTGGGCGCCGATCATGGAGTTCACCTCCGCGGACATCTTTCAAAGACTCGCCTTTGGCGACATTCTGAATTCACTAAAGTCTCTCTCTTTGTCGGAGAGCCTGGCCGGACTATGGTCGAGCAAGGTTGGGATGCGGACGACGAAGAAATTCAAAGCCCACCCACCACCCACTTTGTAGCCACCGCCGATGATTTAACCGACATGCTTAACTTCGACCAAGACATCGACGGTATGGACGACGATGTAGGAGACGAACAGGAACCAGAGCCTATAGGCCACTGGACAACCACCCCATCTCACGACGTATACATGGTAGATACACCTAAAGGAAATGACGACGAGGAACAAAGGGACACAACGAGGGATCGTTCCCTCGAAAAGCAATCAAAGCGGCGGCGTAAGCGCCGCCCCAAACCCCACCTCGACAGAGAAAGCAACCATACAGACCCAGCCATAGAGCAGGGCGAACCAGCGGACGACGAACATGCCATCGAACAACCGTCCGAACAGGGCAACTTGGATAAACAACCCATCCCCGGCGAAGACAACAGTCCGGACGACCTCATGCCGGACAAGTTGCTGGAGCAGAAGAACCTCCAAAAGGCTCGCCGCCATCGCGCAGTAGCCTGAAAAAGCGTATGCGAAGCTCAAAACAGCGTAAGATGCACTCGAGAATTAGATGGAGCAAAGTACTCAACACCGCAGACAAATACGGCGATAGTCGCCACACAAAGAGCTATCCGAAGCGAAAATTACTGCCGGAATTTGATGATGAGGCCTTAGAGCCTCCGCAATCAAAAAATAAGGAAGCCACCCGGCCGGACAAACGACCCCATGGCCAACACAGTGCGGCAAAGGACGCCACACACAAGCCAACACGCGATCCGCACAAGGATTCGCATAAAAAAGATGGCCCAACCAGATCTATCTATGGGCCAAGAAAGCAAGCTCTAGTAAGCAATGCAACACATCAAAAATCCGAACATCACAGTACGCCCAGATATAGGGGCGCCACACACCCCTTATGTTTCACCGATGAGGTGCTGGATCATCAATTTCCAGCAGGATTCAAGCCCGTAAACATAGAGGCATATGACGGAACAACAGACCCTGGAGTTTGGATTGAGGATTACATCCTCCACATACACATGGCTAGAGGAGATGATCTCCACGCCATAAAATACCTACCCCTCAAACTCAAAGGGCCAGCCCGGCATTGGCTTAAAAGCCTCCCCGAAAACACCATTGGAAGTTGGGAAGAGCTCGAGGATGCCTTTCGGGCAAATTTTCAAGGGACCTATGTCCGACCTCCAGATGCGGATGATTTAAGTCATATAACTCAACAACTCGGAGAGTCAGCCCGGAAACTCTGGAACAGATTTCTTACTAAAAAGAACCAGATAGTCGACTGTCCGGACGCCGAAGCCTTAGCAGCTTTCAAACACAGGAGTTCGAGACGAATGGCTTGCCGACACCTCGCCAAGAAAAGCCAAGAACAATGGCCGCATTAACAAGCCTCATGACCCACTTTTGCGCGAGGAGAGGATAGCTGGTTGGCAAGATGCGCATACAGATGACCCAAGTACATCCGGGTTAGGGATGGAAACGAGAAACCGCGACGCAGCAAGGACCAGCGCTGGACCAAGGGAAACAACCCGAAGAACACGACAGTCAACGCCGGATTCAAAAGCTCTCGGCAGAACCAGAAAAAGCTGCCCCCAAGGATAACAGGGACGAGCTAGCTAACTTAAACAAAATCATGGACAAGATATGTCAAATCAAGAATACTCCCGGGAGGCCTGCAAACCATACCCACAGAGATTCTTGGGTCTTCAAGCAATCCGGCAAACTTAACGCCGAACACAAGGGGCTCGACACACCAAGCGAGGACGATGACGAACCCCACAAGCAGAGCATCGGAAAACAAAAGAATTTCCCACAAGAAGTCAAAACAGTAAATTCACTTCACGTGACAAAAGGGGAGAACATAGTGGCGCCCATCGAGATACGCGCCATACGGCCTATCCCAGAGGATTCCCTCCACTGGTTGTTAAAACCAATCACCTTCGACCATCAGGATTACTCTAGAAGTATCCGGAATGCAGGCTGGACTACCTTGGTATTAGATCCGATAATTGACGGACTCCACTTTACACAAGTCCTAATGGACGGCGGCAGTGATTTAAACCTGATATATCAGGACACAATCCGCAAACTGGGGATAGACCCAACAACAATTGGCCAAAGCAACACTTCCTTTCAAGGGGTAACGCCAGGCCCAGATGCCCATTGTACGAGCTCTCTCCTATTAGAAGTTATGTTCGGCTCACCCGAAAACTTCCGCCGTGAAAAGCTAACCTTCCACATCGCCCCATTTACAAGCAGCTATCAAGCACTACTGGGACCCGAAGCTTTCGCCCGCTTTAACACAATACCGCATTATGCATCCCTTATACTTAAAATGCCCGGTCCACGAGGCATCATCTCATTAAAGGGAAATATCGAGTGTTCCTCGAGCACGAAGATCAGCGGCTGCATTAACAACCACACACTAAACCAGCTTCACTAAGCAAAGCACCTAAACAGGTCGTTCGCACCCGGACATGGCTAGACGAGTCCGCATAAGGGCTTACTAGCCGCATACCCCGCTCAAGGGCTCCGCGCATGTACAACAAGAGACAATAAAGCTCAATTTTATTAATTTTTTAAAACCGTACTTTGTTTATTTAATGTAACGTACATTTTCGCACGATCTTTTTCAACTAAGTTCCTCTCTATTACAGATGAACACCGTGCTACACCCGTCCAGGATACGGCACAACGGAGACACATGCGCAGACGTGCAGTAGGGACCCGTTGCAAGGATTCTTTTCAGATTAAGACCCTGCGTAAAACTTTTTTACTGTCTCTTGTTGATACACATTCCCCGGTTTCTTGCTATAACCGAGGTGGAGGCTGGTGTCTCGGCATTGGCCACGTCAGAACTTTGCGCGTACCTGGACACCAGGGGCTTATTACTAAGGGCGTTGTTCAGCACATTTTCATAAAGATCGAATACCTTAGGGAGTGTTCGGCGTCGCGAGTTTGGCCTTATATGCATAAACTCCGAATCATGTCTTTGGTCAAATGTTGGGTTTGTCCGGCTCCTATGTTTTGCTGCCTTACGTTCCGCTCTATCGGCTAAGGTGGCACCAGGAGAACTACTGCGATTGTGCCCCGGTTCGGCCGGGCGAGCACCTCAGTAGAGAAAGTCGAAAACTGACTGTCATGTTGTAGCGTGAGATTGGTCAACCACTCGATGACCCACCGGAATCTTTAGGATTCCTCCGCATTAACGAAGGGCCGCTTCGGTCAGCACACACGCGCCCAATTCGGCGAAGCGCAGTGTCCTAGGGGCTATATAGTAGCCCCACCGCAAACTCCTATGGCTAAGTGAAAGTGATAAAGCATTATAGTCCGGTTGCCTAGTTCGTTACGCTATCACCTCCTTTATAGGACCAAGACGTTGGATCAAGTGTGAAAATGCGCCATAACACCCCGCATTATATGCATGGGGTTGAAGCCAAAGACTGCCATCTTTCAAAGTTATATACACATATACATTAAACGGCCGCATGTGAGGTATTTTAATTCTTGAAGGCACAAGTATAAAAAGCTTTTATATTCCATCGAAACATTGTTTTACAATTATACATGTTATTAGAACATGATATCCTTCGAGCACTGCGTCTCTATTAAGCGAGCGCCCTGCAGAACTTCCTGAAAATAGTGCTCGGCATGTACTCGGCTCCCGTCCGAATCTTGGGATGCAACGTCGGTGGCCTTCATCTCCGCCCAGTATGTCTTGACACGGGCAAGAGCCATCCGCGCACCCTCTATGCATGCTGACCTCTTCATCGCATTGATATGCGGCACCACACCAAGGAACTGCTGCACCAAACCAAAATAACTCTTCGGCTCGGGCCTTTCCGGCCACAGATGACTCACGACATCCTTCATGGCGAGTCCGGATAACCTATTCAGCTCCGCCCATTCGGCCAAACACTCGGATAATGGAAGGGGGCACTCTGGATCATGGAACAGCGACCAAAAAAGCTTTTCCACTTCATGATCCTGCTGATCTCGAAAGTGTTCGGCCACGTCCGCGACACTTGCCGTCAAGTCCAGATAAGTATCCTCCGCACTCCACAGCCGGTCCAACTGAGCGTACTTAGGATCCCCAAACTTCATCCGCAGCATAAAGGGCTTTCCAGCCGCGATATCTCCGGCCTGACGTAGCTCCTGATCCCCTGAGGTGTTTCGAGATGAGGGGGATGTGGAGGAACGCCTCCTCCCGCCGAAATCATGTGGAGGATGGACTCCGGATCCAAGTCGTGAAATTTTAACCCATAATAAAACATGAGCCCCCTCACGAAGGGGTCCGTCGGGAAGCCTAACCCCCGAAGGAAGTGAGACGCGAACACCACGCTCTCACCAGGCTTGGGAGTGGGAATAACCTGCCCTTGAGCGGGAAGCCTATGCGAAATTTCGCTGGTTAAATACCTGGCATCTCTCAGCTTTAGCACGTCTTCTTCCGTAACAGAGGAAGGCATCCACCGGCCTTGAAGGTCGGAGCGGACATCATTGAAGGTCCGGCGCTGAATCTGGAGCTTTGGGTGTTGGAACTCGAGGCGGGGCGGATTCGATTGAGATTGAAAGAAAGGAGTAGAGCCTTGGTCTCTTTATAAAGAGGTTGAATACCAAGAGCCCTCCCGTGACCGCTTGGTACTCGCCTTCGATAGAGGAGACGTGCCAACGGGCACGATTGGGTTACCCACACCCGTATTGATGAGAATCCCGGAATAAGGGGACACGATCTCTACTTTGACAAGACGTGCCAAGGAAACCGCCTCGCTAAACGCGCTGAGGTGAGGCAGTAAAAACGATTCGAATAAAGGCTTGGCCGTGGCGTGATGTCACGCTATGAATACGTCGTGATTGGATTTGTGCAAATGTTATTCTCTCTACGGTGGTATGTGGAAATTATTTTGCAGAGCCAGACACTATCTTTGTGTTCAAAATCTTCTATGAAGTATTCGAAGGAGAAACCCGCCTTGCAATGCCGATGACAAACTGCGCGCCGGACTCGTCGTCATTGAAGCCTGGTTCAGGGGCTACTGAGGGAGTCCTGGATTAGGGGGTGTCCGGATGGCCGAACTATGACCTTTGGCCGGACTCCTGGACTATGAAGATACAAGATTGAAGACTTCGTCCCATGTCCGGATGGGACTTTCCTTGGCGTGGAAGGCAAGCTTGGCGATACGGATATGTAGATCTCCTTCCATTGTAACCGACTCTTTGTAACCCTAACCCTCTCTGGTGTCTATATAAACCGGAGGGTTTTAGTCCGTAGGACGAACAACAATCATACCATAGGCTAGCTTCTAGACTTTAGCCTCTCTGATCTCGTGGTAGATCTACTCT
The DNA here is from genome assembly GCA_021605205.1 of Aegilops longissima. Taxonomy (NCBI): domain Eukaryota; kingdom Viridiplantae; phylum Streptophyta; class Magnoliopsida; order Poales; family Poaceae; genus Aegilops; species Aegilops longissima. The sequence continues at coordinate 257,505,782 of CM038679.1, forward strand.
TGTACTACCCATATCATCAATATTAATCAAGCAGGAGTAGGGTTTTACCTCCATCGAGAGGGCCCGAACCTGGGTAAAAACATCGTGTCCCTTGTCTCCTGTTACCATCCGCCTAGACGCACAGTTCGGGACCCCCTACCCGAGATCCGCCGGTTTTGACACCGATAATGGGGTATGGTATTGATTCACTTGATATATGTTTTGGCACTCAACTCACGGATTCCCGAGGTGACATTGGGGTAATCTATGCATAGGGGTTGATGCACGTTCTTGTCTTTGTTTCTCTAGTAGAAATCTTGGGGCACTCTTTGAAGTTCTTTGTGTTGGATAGAGTATTATGAATATGAATTTTCTTTGGTGTTATTTTAGTACGAACTTTAGGATAGATCGAATGGAAATAATAGCTTTGTGCTATTTTAGTACGAACTCTTGAATAGATCGAACGGAAAGAATAGCTTTGAGGTGGTTTCGTACCCTACAAACAATTTATTCTTATGTTCTCCACTAGATAGGAACTTTGGAGTGATTCTTCATCGCACTTTGAGGGATGGTTATATGATCCAGATATATTAGCATTGTTGAGAGGTTGCACTAGTGAAATTACGGACCCTAGGCCTCATTTTAAAGCATTGCAATACCGTTTTTGTGCCCATTTACTATTTGCTACCTTGATATTTTTATTTATTCAGATTATAAAAATATATTTCTACCATCCATATTACGCTTTTATCACCATCTCTTTGCTGAACTAGTGCACCTATACAATTTTCCATTGTATTGGGTGTGTTGGGGACATAAGAGATTTCTTGTATTTGGTTGCAGGGTCGTTCGAGAGAGACTATCTTCATCCTACGCCTCCCACGGATTGATAAACTTTAGGTGAAAGTGCGTTATATCGACTAGAGGGGGGGGGGCGTGAATAGGCAATTTTTATGAATTCTTCACTGAGGAATTTGCGGGTGAGGAAATTCCTTAGCAAAGAACTACTTGCAGCGGAATAAGTACTCAAAAGTAAACATAACAGAACACAAGCATGGTCATCATGATGAAATGAAGACGAGCACAGAGTACAGAAAGCGTAAACACAGGATAACATAGGATGAAGACAAACAGACTGAAGAAATTGAATTGAGGAAATTGAGAAAGTCTTCAGTCAATGTCTTCAAACACAGATATGAACAAGTGCACAACATAGTTATGAGGAAATGAAAGAGTTGGGGAAATAGAACCAGTAAGCTTGGTGAAGACAATGATTTGGTAGACCAGTTCCAACTGCTGTCTTAGTTGTACATCTGGTTGGAGCGGCTAGGTATTTAAACCTGAGGACACACAGTCCTCACCGTATTCTCCTTGAACTAAAGTCACACAGACCTCGCCCAATCACTCGTGGTAAGTCTTCAGGTGACTTCCAAACCTTCACAGACTCGGTCACTTGGCGATCCACGGTTCCTCTTGGATGCTCTAGACCATGACGCCTAACCGTCTGGAAGAAGCACAGTCTTCAAAGGTAAGAAGCATCGGATCCACGCAGGATCAATCTCTTCAGTGATGATCAATCACTTTGGGTTTGTAGATGTTTGGGTTTGGGTTTTCCTCACTTGATGATTTTCGCTCAAAGTCCTCAGAGGATGGGATGCTCTCAAATGAAAAGTGCCAGTTTCTCTCGGAGTAGCCAACCAGCTAGTGGTTGTAGGGGGCGGCTATTTATAGCCTAGGGAGCAGCCCGACATGATAAGACATAAATGTCCTTCAATGATATGACCGTTAGGTGGGTAGATATTGACAGCTGGCACAAGGCACAGCAACGGTCGGAAATTTGAGTATCAAATTCCTCAGGGCTATCATGTTCCTCACAGTGTAGGCCATCCGCACTGGCGAATTCCTAACTCCTCAGTCAGAACAAATTCCTCAGAGACCAGAAGAACTTCGTCTCTGTCACCGAAGAACATGACTGAACTGAAAAAGATTTCCAATGGCTTCACTCGAAGGGATTGGTAGGCGTAGGATTTTGAGTTGAGCATCACTTGGAAATTTTTCCTTAGTATTTCCTCGACCCCCTTTAACAGTACGGTGTTTCCTATGACTCAAGAAAGAGAAAATGAAACTACGAGAACAAAAGTCTTCATGCTCGATGTTCCTCGAATGAATGCCAAGTCTTCAAGGTCACACCAATTTCTTCACTTTCAAAGTCTTCAGAAAGTCTTCAGAAATCCAAAGTCTTCAGTCAAAGAACTTCATTTTTAGGGGTCGGCTTTGTCTGTAAATATCAAACTCCTCATAGACTTATAGACCTGTGTACACTCATAAACACATTAGTCCTTAACCTATAAGTCTTCAATACACCAAAATCACTAAGGGGAACTAGATGCACTTACAATCTCCCCCTTTTTGGTGATTGATGACAATATAGGTTAAGTTTTCAACGGGGATAATCATATGAAGTGTAAATACTGATATTGAGGAATTTGATTGCAAGATACAGAAGAATTCCCCATGAAGTACTGCATAGTGAGGATTTTGCTTTTGAAGCAATGCACACTTGAAGAGTAGAATCATGGAGGTCTCCCCCTATATATTGTAATTCATACACACATTTGACATATAATATGAAGAATTTGAAATGCATGATGAAATATGGTGACTGATGTAATTCAACATGCGTGCATTAATGTTAATGAGGAATAAGCATGCAGAAAATCTCAGCAAAAGTATTAGGCCACCATAGAGTTTAAGTTTACAACTCGATCCAACAAAGACATCAGAAGAACGAGAGTTGTAACTTAGCAAAAAACGCCCATATAAGATAGACCCGCTTGAAGACTAACTCAAATTTCACCCCCTTTGTCATCGAATGACTAAAAATGAGGACTAACGCCCCTGAAGAATATCATGTTGATGGAGGAGCGCCATCGTTGTTGGGGTCGTTTGACATAGTAGGGCCTGCTGCAGTGTCGTCCAAGTCCTCATGCTCGTCGGTTGCGCGCGATGAAGAATATGAGCTGGCCACCAATGAAGGAACCTTGACCTTCTTGTATTTCTTCGGTGGAGGTGCAGACCAGTCAAAGTCCTCCTTGAGACCATTTGCTTCAGATCTTCTTCACCATATACATGTGACAGAATAGCCTAGGTGCAACCGAAGACTTCATGGAGGTAGTAATGGTTTTTCTTCACTGCATTATGTGTAGCAGTCATGTTGTGAAGAATAGAACCAAACTGATGCTTGACCCCATTTATGGTTTCGATCCACCTTCTGACTAAGAAGCAGCTCATGGTCAGTCATAACCCTGGGAGCTGTGGCTTGAGGATTTGGCTTGGATGCATTAGCAGCAGAATCATGAGTGCCAGAGTCATCATTGGTGGAATAAGATGCAGCTTTGCGAAACTGACCATCCAATGGACGAATGCCTTCATCAATGACAGCTGGTGCCTTGCCCTTTTCATGAGCTGAGGAATATGTCCGCTTGAGGACTTTAATTGGGGGCAAGTAGCTGAGGTGATTCTGAAAATCAGCATTGTAGTTGAGTGAAGACCTTGTTCTGAGGAATCTCATAATCCAAGGAGCATAAGGCTTCAACTCAAACCGAGAGAGTGCAACATTTGCCAGAGTCCTCATGAAGAAATCATGATAGTTGACAATAATGCCATGTATGACGTTGAATAGCAGATTCTTCATGATGCCAACAATTTCCTCATCAGACGACTCGTGGCCTTTGATCGGACTCATTGTCTTCGTCAGAATGCGATAGACAGTTCTTGGCACATAGAGCAATTCCCTCACGAGGAATTTGGTCCTTGGGGCTTGACCAGGCTTCAGAGGATTCATAAGCACTTGCATATATTGAGCAGTGACCTCCGGTTCTTGGTACAAGCAACGAGCTCCTTCAAGGGGAGGACTGATTGGCAGTGCATGAAGTAATGCAGTGGCCGGTGCTTTGTAATGAGTGTTATCGGTCATCCAGTCCAGAACCGAGGTGTTGATGTCACTAGCATCGCCTATGATGTGCAGGGTTGCATAGAACTGAAGAATAAGTTCTTCATTCCAATCAACAATGTCTGTGCAAAAGTTGAGGAGGCCTGCGTCATGAAGCACACTGAGGACAGGGGTGAAGCAAGGCAGTGATTCCATGTCCACGTGAGGAATATGCTCGTGGTCGAAGACTTTATCCTTGTTCAAGAGTAGTGAAGAATAGAAATTGGCCTGGCTGGCAGTCCAGAAGCGCTTCCTTCTAAGATGAGCAGAGTCATAGGGGTTATAGTCAGTGAAGAACACGTGCTCGCCGAAGAAGTCATCAGCCTTGAATTTCTGCTTCTTCGATAATGGATCCTTTGGCTTGGGCTGAGGAGTGTCAGTCAATTGTATAACCACCTCAGCACTCGCAATCTCAGGTTCCACAGGCTGAGGAATTTCAGCTTCTTCTTCAGTGGTAGCCTGGGTCTTCAATTCTTCATTTACATTTTGTTCAGCACTAGTGGCTGGAATCTCTTCATGGACAGACGGTGTGGCATGTGGTTCATCAGATCCCATTTGAACTGTAGTTACTGGGGACTGAGGAACATGTTGCGACGGAGTGAACAGTGGAGAGTTGGGGTGCTGACTTTCCCAAAAGTCATCATTCAGCACGGGTGTGGTACAACCAATGTCCACATCTTCTTCTTCCATTTCTTCAACGCCGGCCTCTTCAGCAGTGAACTGAGGCATAGGCGAGGAGACAATTGGTGTTGAAGGGATTGCATCCGCTTCAATTTCTTCATCCAATTGCTCTGACGAAGCAGCAGAAGGAATCTCTTCATCTGATTCACTTGGAATCACATATTCATCATCAAAAGGAACAAGGACCTTCGATGGCATGGTTGAGATAGGAACAACATCAATTGGATTTGCAAAAAGAGCTGGTCAACAGCTTCATCTTCTTCTGAGCTAAATTATTTGATGAGGTTGATGCTTTCCTTTTTTTCACAGCAACTCGCTCTGCAGCCTTGATCTTCTTCATATCTGATGCAGATGGAAGGATCGGAGTTGGGGTAGGTGCAGGAGGAGCAGAGGAATTTGGTTGAATTTCTTCAGGCACAACTGATGCAGTTGCCCTAACATCTTCATTTTCTTCAGGCGCAACACTAGTGGATGCCCTGGCAATTTATTCAGCGGCTGGAATGCAGTCATCAGCCTGGTACTTTGAGTTTCTTCAGCAGCCTGAATGTCATCAGCGGTGCTGGCATTTTCTTCAGTCGGCTGAGCAGATGCTTCTGCCTGAGGATTTTCGTGTTGCGTTGGAGCTACAACTTTAGATGTGAACTTCTCAGTCAAGTTCACAAACCTGACTTTGTCTCCAAGCCAGTCAGCGTAGTAATCATCAAATTCATCACTGAATTGCTTGATCTCAGCTTGCAAGGCAACTAGTTCTTCAGGGGGAAGTTTCAGAACATTTTGCTCTAGAAAGCACTGTTTCTTGTACTGCGCTTTCTTCACTTTTATTCCTTGTTCAAATTTCCATTTCTCTTCTTCAATGAAGGCAGTCAAAACATGACTTTGACCAGGAGTGAGGTTCATCTCCGGCAAAGGTATGTTGGAATCCTTGTGCCATAGGTCGATGAAGTCTAGGATCAGCTTTGGATCCAGAAGCAAAGGCACATTGCTGCCTTTGGCTCTAGCGGCCTTGACCTGCCTATCTTTGATGATTTCAGCAAGTTCTTCATCATCAGCTTCGTCTTCATCAGACGACACTTGGAAGGCGACCTGCTTCCTGTGAGGACTTGGTCGAGTGCCTCATCCAGCAGTGGCCTTTGTCTTCATCAGAGAGGGGCCAGTTGAGGAATTTGGTGCGGCTGAGGAACTAGCAGAAGCTCCTGAGGCAATAGAGATGCCCGTTGTCCTTTGGCACGTGGCAAGGTGCATAGGTGCAGAGGATTTGGTCGGAGCAGCTAAGGACTTTGGCGGAGGAGCTGAGGACTTTGGAGGAGCAGGAGCAGTTTGAGGAGTTGGCCGTGAGGTCTTTGAGGAATCTGGCCGTGAGGGCATTGCTGAGGAAATGGGCCGTGAGGGCATGGAGGGTGAAGCACTTGGCTTATGAGCAGGCTTCTTTGCCATGGCCTTCTTTAGCTTGCTTGCAGAGGCCCCAGCAGTGGCAGCTGCACCAGAGTCTTCATTCAATTTCCTCACTGCTTCTCTGGCTTGTCTGGCCAATTTGGCCTGGCGCTTGGCCCATTCACCAGGATAATCCTCACCACGCTTGAGGCTGGTGGGATCTGCTTCTTGGCCAGGTTCCAATGGAGGTCTTGGGCATGGAGGATTGAGAGCGAATTTCTTCATGTACTTGGGAGTAACATACCTGTACTCCCTCCACTCTCTTGCCCATGTCCTCTCTATTCTTTGAATGCGCACCTTGCGCTGATTTTTGTCCTCTTTGCCAAACTTGGCCTCATCAGGAGTGCAGTAATCCTTGTATATGTCATCAGGGATTTCAAAAGCAGTGTTGACCTCAGGCCTCTTTCCTCTCTTCTGTGGCTTCTTTCCATCAGCCATTTTCTTCAGCTGAGAAATTTGGACAATCGAATTCTCTGAAGATGTATGCAACTTTTCTTCGAGGAACGCTGCAAATGAGTTAAGTTGATGAGAACCTAGTGATTCAGCAGCTAACATGAGTACCTGTGAACAGAGTATAGTTGCGAGGAATTTGGAGAGGTCATATGCGTTCTCAGAAGGTTTTGTAAAATGAACAAGTTTGAGGAATTTGACCAGATGAGTCTTGAAGAATTTCACTAAGCGTTCTTTGTCTTAGGTTCCAGAGTTGTATTGATTGAGAATCCACACAATTGAGGAATCTTGAAGAAAAGTGTAGCTTAGAGAAATGAATCAAGAACAGATGACATGTGAGGTGTTTAGTGTGTGAAGATTTGAAGAAAAACACCTTTGAAGATTTTGTAGTAATCATTTGAATCAAAGAGGGCAGTAAAAGTAACTTCTAATTACCCTGGACGAAGAACACGACGAACTGGGAAGTGTAGATGTGAAGTTCGTCAGTTTAGATCTTCCACGCCCTAACTTGGCTGAGGAAGACAGCTACGGTGGCGGCAGAGTGAAGAAATCCGCGGCCGGTGCGAGTACGACAGCGATGAGGTCGAGGCAGTGAAGCTCTTCCTCACCGGTGACGATGAAGTAGCGGCGGCGCTAGGGTTTGAGAAGCTCGAGCTGGAGTGAGGTCGAGCGGAGTAGAAGATAAGTGAGGAAGGGGAGGGGTATTTATGCCATGGTGAAAAACTGTTCGCCCGAAGAAATTGGACGAACGTGCCCCTGACCCTTCTCATTCGCTTGACATGTGTCACCCACATACTGAGAAGTGGAGATCGTGTGAGATCATGGGTGAATAGATAAGTATTATCGTGGGATGTGGAACGGTTTGAACGGCAAAACCGAAAAATTTGGATAAGATAAGTTTTAGTTGCGTTCGCAAATTCTTTAGCTGACAAGGACATAGTGAAGATATTGAACGAGCTTCAAATAGAACGCACATGAAGAATTTGTGAATAGAATGGGTTGAGTTTAGCATAGAGGGGGAACAGTCCGATCACATTCACTTAGCAGAAAAAGCACCTTGAAGAATTAGCAATAAGTGAATGTTGTAGAGGACATAAACTCATATATATATATATATATATATATATATATATATATATATATATATATATATATATATATATATATATATATATATATAATGAAGAAAAACGACGGAAATGGTGAAGACAATGCAAAGTTGAAGAATATGAACAACTGAGGAATTTCAAAACTGAGAAAAAAACTCAAATTGAAGATTTTCAACTTTTGGTGGCGGCATGACCCACCGTATAAGAATGATGATTTCAGACACCGCGTACAATTATCGCAGGGCTCTGAGAATCAAATTCTTCGTTAATTTCTTCACACTTAGAGTGTTAGTCTCCATTTATTGAAGAAAAACCTTTCTTCATGTGTTGCACATCTAAGTCATCAATTTTGCATAAGTGCTAGGATGAGTGTCCTTCTCAAAACATTCGAAGATTCTAAGATATTTAGCTCACACCGCAACTTGCTAAATCTCTTCTCATCCAAGGGCTTTGTGAAGATATCGGCTAGCTATTCTTCAGTCTTCACACGCTCAATAGAAATGTCGCCCTTCAACACATGATCACGAAGAAAATGATGACGAATATAAATGTTCTTTGTCTTCGAGTGCTGAACTGGGTTGTGAGAAATCTTGATTGGACTGTCATTTTCACACTAGAGAGGAACATTCTTCATGTTGATGCCGAAGTCCTTGAGAGTTTGCTTCATCCACAACAATTGAGCACAGCAAGAACCAGCAGCAATGTACTCAGCTTCAGCATTAGACAGTGACACGGAGTTCTGTTTCTTCGAGGACCAACAGACCAAAGATCATCCGAGGAAATGGCATGTGCCTGATGTTGACTTGCGGTCCACACGATCACCAGCATAGTCAGAGTCTGAATATCCAATGAGATCAAAAGTCGAGCCCTTGGGGTACCATAATCCAAGTGTTGGTGTGTGAGCTAGATATCGAAGAATGTGCTTCACAGCCTTATGGTGTGATTCCTTCGGTGTAGCTTGAAATCGGGCACACATGCAAACACTAAGCATAATATCTAGCCTAGATGCACATAGATACAATAGAGAACCAATCATGGAGTGGTATACCTTTTGATCGAAGTCAATACCATTTTCATCAGTGCATAGATGGCCATTTGTGGGCATTGGAATTTTGACCCCTTTGCAATCTTGCATGCCGAATTTCCTTAGTACATCCTTGAGGTACTTCTCCTGAGATATGAATATGCCATTGCGCTGTTGACGAATTTGAAGACCTAAGAAGAATTTCAATTCTCCCATCGTAGACATTTGATATTCTTCACCATATAGGCAAATTCATCACTATAACGTTGGTCAATACAGCCAAAGATAATATCATCAACATAAATTTGGCACACAAACAATTCACCATCATAAGATTTAGTGAAAATATTAGGGTCAAGTGAATCGGGTTTGAAGCCTTTCTTCATTAGAGATTCCTTCAAAGTATCATACCACGCCCGAGGGGCCTGCTTGAGGCCATAGAGGGCCTTATTGAGTCTGAAGACTTTGTTAGGATGCTTTGGTTCTTCAAAACCTGGGGGTTGAGCAACATATACTTCTTCCTCAAGCTTACCATTAAGGAATGCACTTTTCACATCCATTTGATATAAAGTGATATCATGATGGTTAGCATAAGCAAGTAATATGCGAATAGCCTCAATGAGGGAGTCCTAGATTAGGGGGTATCCGGACAGCCGGACTATATCCTTTGGCCGGAGTGTTGGACTATGAAGATACAAGATTGAAGACTTCGTCCCGTGTCCAGATGGGACTCTCCTTGGCGTGGAAGGCAAGCTTGGCAATACGGATATGTAGATCACCTCCCTTGTAACCGACTCTGGGTAACCCTAGCCCCCTCCGGTGTCTATATAAACTGGAGGGTTTAGTCCGTAGGACAAGAACGATCATACCATAGGCTAGCTTCTAGGGTTTAGCCTCTACGATCTCGTGGTAGATCAACTCTTGTAATACTCATATCATCAAGATCAATCAAGCAGGAAGTAGGGTATTACCTCCATCGAGAGGGCCCGAACCTGGGTAAACATCGTGTCCTCCGACTCCTGTTACCATCCGCCTTAGACGCACAGTTCGGGACCCCCTACCCGAGATCCGCCGGTTTTGACACCGACATTGGTGCTTTCATTGAGAGTTCCAATGTGCCGTCACCGTAAGGAAGGATGCCTTGCCTCGTTGTCATGGACAACGTCACCTCTGGCGGAGCCCTGGCTGTCGGCCAAACTCTCCGGCTAGGCGGCTTCGTCATGACCGCCCGTTCGGCTGCTGCACCGACGATGACTTCTCTGGTCATCGAAAATGGCCTCCACGTCGGCTTGGTACTTGCCGAGCAGATGAATCCAATGGAGATCTCTTCCCTAAACGAGATCTTGGATCGCATCGCCGCTTTGGGAGTCACTACGAACTATGATCGCATTGGGCTTAAACCCGACCAAAGGGAGATTAACTCTCCGCCGGTCACCCATCAGATAGCGGTGGTGGAGGAACAATGCGGCGATTCTTCCTCTATCTTGAGGACAAACTATGTCCGGATTACCGAGCTCTCCGAGCCGGATACCCGTTTACGGAAGGACATCACCCTAGCCCTGAACCTAGAATCAGGTAGCGGGCCAGACCTATTGGGCAACATCCCGGAGCCTGAACTTCCAAGAATCGGAAACTCCTCTGACCCTGGGTCTCAGATCGGGTCAGGGTTTGGACTCAAATCCACCCACCCACCCAGATATAAATGATCTTTCCCACATTAGGCAAGAGCCCCAGGAAACAGTGCATCACTACTAGGCCAGATTCCTCCTTGTAATGAACAAGGTCAAGGACTGTCGCGAGGAAGACACAATCTCATTTTTCTGCAATAATTGCACGGACAAGGGAATCCTTAACGCCATAAGTCGCCATGACATAGCACGCTTCGCTGACTTGGCGGCCATAGTACGGAAGTACTGTGCGATGGACAGTGCACGAATACGAAACAAAATTCTGGATAATCTGCTCTGACTAAACACCCAGTCCGAATTAAAAGGGTGCACTCTCATAAGATGCCTGACTCAATTACAAAGAAGCAAAAGCCCACTACAGGGCGTGGAACCGTATTGGGGGGATGGCTTAACGGGCCCTGCCAAATTCATAGTACAGCGGATACCATACCAACACACAGCCTTAGAGCATGTTGGGTACTCCGGCAGGTGGCCAAGAGCGGTGAGGATCTCCTCATAACAAACACCGCAGAGCACCATCCCGGGGATAACAATACAATATTTACAGTCTTCAAGACCTTCGCCTCAAATAATAGGCGCAAGCAAGCACTCCGTAGCCTTGCCGAAGTCTGCCACGTGGCAATAATAAATCCATGGAGCGATGCAGCTATCACCTTCAATGCGAGTGACGAACCTAAGTGCTCATGGACGGCGGCAGCGGATTAAACCTCATTTATGAGGAGACTCTTCAAAAAATGGAAATAGACAGGAACCGCATTGAGCAAAGCAGCACGACCTTCAGAGGAATCATCCGTAGTCGGGAGGCACGCTGCGCTGGGAAAATCACACTAGATGTGGTATTCGGCACTCCGGAGAATTATAGGTCCGAAGAAATTACATTCCAAGTGGCCCCATTCAGTAGCGGATACCACGCCCTTTTAGGGCGGGAGGCATTCACGATCTTTCAAGCCATACCCCATTACGGGTACATGAAGCTCAAAATTCCCAGGCCCAATGGAACCGTCACTCTAGCTAGTGATCCGGACATAGCGCTCCGCGCAGAAAACAAAACAGCCGCACTAGCCCTGAAGGCATTATCCGAAGCCCTTGCGGCCGAGGAATTAACTGTGCTGCACTCCACAGTGGACAGGGACGACGTGATACTCGACAAGAGATCCAAGTCCACCTATTTTAAACCAGCGGATGAAATAGTCTAATTCCAAGTCCACCCAACGGACCCTACAAAAACAGCCTCCATCGGGGCACAGTTAAACCCCGCTGTAGACACCGCACTACAGGAGTTCCTGCACGAGAATTGGGACATATTTGCCGGGCATCCCTCAGACATGCCAGGAATCCCACGTAGGCTGGCCGAGCATAGCCTTAACATTGTAAAGGGATTCAAGCCGGTCAAGCAGACTCTTCGGCGTTTCTCGGAACCTAAGAGACAAGCCATGGAAGAGGAACTAGCCAAGATATTGGAGGCCGGATTCATTAGAGAAATAAAACATCCGGACTGGCTAGAAAACTTGGTGATGGTACCAAAGAAGGACAAATCCTGGCGCCTATGTGTCCATTTCAAGGACCTCAACAAGGCTTGTCCCAAGGATCCCTTACCCCTCCCCCGCATCGATCAAATTATCAACGCTACTGCAGGACACGGCTCATTGTGTTTCCTCGACGCATACTCTGGATACCATCAGATTAAGATGGCAGAGTCCGACCAAGCCGCAACGGCATTTATCACCCCATATGATCCCTTCTGTTTTAACACTATGCCTTTTGGGCTCAAGAACGCCGGTGCAACATATCAATGCATGATTCAGGCATGCCTAGAAAAACAGATCGGCAAAACGGTGGAGGTATACGTAGACGATGTGGTCGGTAAAACCAGACACGTCGACTCTTTAATAGACGACTTGAGGCTCACGTTCGACAATCTCCGAACATATGACATCAAGCTCAATCCAGAAAAATGCGTTTTCGGCGTGCCCGCCGAAAAGCTCCTCGGCTTCATCGTCTCCAGTAGAGGAATTGATGAGGACATGACTACCTTGGATGAGACCAAAAATATTGCATACATGCATATTTCTCAGGTGATTTCTAGTGCAAACTATTAAATAATATATTTATGTTATCCAGGACAAAAATACTTCACAAACTTTTGTGCCATGTCTAATTGCAGGTGTATGGGACATTTGTACAATCCACATATGAAGATAAGGAGAAAGAGATGTTTACCTGCTGTTCAAAAGTTCTCTCACGTCACTTTTGGCCCAAGAGAAGATAGAGTCCAAGTCTCTCACGTTCTGACTCAGATTCGGACTGCACAGACATACCTGACTCAAAACGTCTATAACTTTTTCATACGGACTCCAAATTGGTTGATTCTTTTTGTTGGAAAATAGATTTCGTGCATTTTCCAACCCAATTGGAATCACCTTAAAATCCGTCCGGAGCGTTGAGTTATAGACGAAACAATCTGATGCTGCAGCAGAATCCGAGTCAAACTACAAGTCCAAAGGTGTTACGTCACCTCCGCTTGGGCCCATTGGCCTTGTACGACCTAGGGTTAGTTTTAGGCTGCCTTGGGACGTCCTCCCACCTCCTTGGCCGCCACCCTTGCTCCTATATAAGTAGATCCATCTATTAGCTTTTTGCTGGGGATTTGTTTAGTTAAAGTTAGCCATTGCAACTTCGTACTTCCGTTTGTGTCCAACGACCAGGCCAAGACCGCTTTCGGATCCCCACGTTTATCAATACTTCATATATATTCGCAATATTCAGATTGCATTATCATATTCTTGCTTGTTCTTCGATTGCGTGCAGGAATAGACCTTCGTGGTCAGGCTGATCGTGCTTCCGGCATCGTCAGTAACCTCAGGAGATTGGTTTAGCGATTGCTAAGGCGCAACGTCGTGCACGTTTGTAGTCGGATCGTCAAAGTCGTCTCCACCAAATCGATAGTTATCATCTCATCGAAAGATCGGGACACCCTCGCCTCTATCAAGTGGTATCAGTTTTCAGGTTGCTCGGTGAGATTTTCCAGTTATCCCTAGATTCGATTTATTTTCTTACCAATTGTCCAAGAAAAAGCCACAAAAAAAAGTTAGATCTATTCATCATTTGTCCTAGCCAGTCCAAGCCTTTGCAATTTTCTTTTCATTGTTTGCATTATTGAATTATCGGTTGCATCGTCGTGTCGAGTTGCTGGTCTTAGTGTCTTGTTCCTTTAGAGTTTGAGTTCTGTTCACATTAGTCACGCCGCTGCATCATTATCCCTTCCGCTGTCCACCATCCCATCCATTAATTTCCATCACGTGCTACGCACTGTTCATTGTCATAATCATCGTTGAGGTCATTCACATCTTCGCCGATCCAATCTGCATCTTATCTAGTTTGTCTTGGAAAGAGGAGAAAAAAATAAAAGAAAAAGTCAGAGAAAAAAAGAGAGAAAGAAAAAGAAAAATAAGTGTGAGAAAAAAAAGAAAAAAAAAACAAAGTTCGGATCTATCTAGACTCAATCTCGTAGCTGAATTCGGATTGGAGTCTGTTTTGTGCACTGTTCAGTAAAACAGGCATATCTTCCTCATACGAAGTCCGTTTTGACTCCGTGAGTACTCAAATTAAAGCTAGAGACGAGGCGCATCTAAATAGTTCCGTGAGTACTCAAATTAAAGCTAGAGACGAGGCGCATCTAAATAGTTGCAGAAGCTAGTTCAATATTTGACACCTCAAAATCGGCTTCTAAATAGGTGTTTTTGCCCTCTGAAGTTCGTGAACACAGCTTGTTCCAATTTTTCAGGCCAGTTTTAGAATTCTTTGACTCCTCATATCAACTCAGAATTGAGTGATTCTTTTTGCATTGGAAAGCTTGAGTTAGTAGCATTCTTTGAAAGAATTTATCAGAAAATTGGCTCAAACTTTTCAAGAGGAAAGTTGGAGAGAGTTGTTGTATGTCCCGCTTGGCGCTTGTTTTTCATTATTATCTTCACTGCCGTTGTGATCTTCACTTATATCTTGCTGTCAAGAGCTACTTAGTATCCTTCATTGATGCTAGTTGTGCTATGCCGTGACCTCATTAGTGTTCTAGGCTCGCGTCTCTAGTCCGGTCTAGCCTAGGACCAGCCACAGATACCGTCGTTGAGCGTTTATTCAACATTGCATCTTTGAATTGATTATTGCTAATCTTTTGCTACCATATATAGCCAACCCAGCTCCACATATTTCTACACCGTGTATCGTCGCTCCCCGGCAATCGCTTTACTCAATATTCGAGTTACTTGACACCGCTGGTTGCCGATCACCGCTTTGCATGGTAAGAACTTGTAAGACATTGATATTTGCTTTACTGTGAGCGTTTACCACCACATCCTAGTAGTTATAGGAACATTATTTTTGGATTTTGTTTCTTGTTCTACTAATCATGACAGGATCCAGAGTCAATTCATGGGCTTTGTCGATCATGGAGACATGCCACCACCTATGCAAATACCACAACCGTCACGAGAGGTGCACAAACATCCAAATGCACATGATCAGGTTCATGTTTCTATACCACCATTTAATGGCCGTTTTAGACCTCCTTTATATATTGAATGGGAGTTAGACATAAATAATATATTTGCTTCCCATAATTTTGATGAACGTAAAAAGTTATGGTTGCGGTTGGTTCTTTCACTGGTTATGCTCTAGTTTGGTGGAGTGAATATTGTCGGTTACACGCTGATTATGTACCTAATACTTGGGATGATTTAAAACATGTCATGAGAGATAGATTCGTCGATGTTTATTATACTCGTGGCATGATTAAAAACTGGAACATTTAAAACAAGGTAGTGACACCGTAACAAAATATTATGATGATTTACAAACTACCTTGTTGCACTCATTTTTAGAAGAAAGTGAAGAAGATTTTATGGATAGATTTTGGGAGGATTAAACCATAATATTCAGGAGATACTAATTCATGAAGAGTGTTATCCTATGGACCATTTGTTTCGTCTTGCTTGCAAAGCTGAACAGGAAATAAAACGACGTGTTGCCCACAAGGAGAACAAGCGCACGGTGCACATTCCAACTGTTGATACAGATGTTTATTCAACTACTAGGCGTACTATGACAACCACATCCGTTGTTGCGTGGACTACATCATCTCCACCATGTGACACATCACCATCGAGAGTGCTGCATCATCTGAGTTAACTATAAGAGGTAATGACAAAGGTACAGATTTTCCACTTTTACATGAGAATGATGCATGCCTAGTTAACTTGAATACATCATGTGTTGAGCTACCCACTACTTTGATCACACCACCTATTTTAGAGGATTATATTGATAATTTGACTTTGCCATGTGATCAAACAACTGAAATACCAACAATTTTGAGAGCACCCATTGAATTAACTATTGATGCAAAAGAATCAATGTTTAATCATTTTGATACGACCTCTAATCTTGGTGATGATTCTGTGTCGAATGACTCATTGCATGTTTGCTTATCTAAGCATGTTGTAGCATGTAAATTTGATTCAAATAAGGTTTATTCACCAATGTTGGGATGGTTTAATGATGAACATTGTCAATCTCTTGAAATAAATAAGAGCTTCACTTATATGTGCAAACTGAGTTGCAGTATTTTCAAGCCTTCTAGTTCTTGTGCTAATTTGTTGGCTTTAGATTTTATGAACTATGCAAGTTACTCATCTATTCATGTGTCATATATGCAAAAATCAAGGGAAGTAAAAATGGATGACGTATACATATACAACATGTACACCTTGTCTCTTTTGTTAGCCACATTTCAGATTAAGCAATGCCGAGGACGGCTTTTTTTCAAAAAGGGGAGGATGATGAGGACATGACTACCTTGGATGAGACCAAAAATATTGCATACATGCATATTTCTCAGGTGATTTCTAGTGCAAACTATTAAATAATATATTTATGTTATCCAGACAAAATACTTCACAAACTTTTGTGCCATGTCTAATTACAGGTGTATGGGACATTTGTACAATCCACATATGAAGATAAGGGAGAAAGAGATGTTTACCTGCTGTTCAAAAAGTTCTCTCACGTCACTTTTGGCCCAAGAGAAGATAGAGTCCAAGTCTCTCACGTTCTGGACTCAGATTCGGACTGCACAGACATACCTGACTCAAAACGTCTATAACTTTTTCATACGGACTCCAAATTGGTTGATTCTTTTTTTGTTGGAAAATAGATTTCGTGCATTTTCCAACCCAATTGGAATCACCTTAAAATCCGTCCGGGCGTTGAGTTATAGACGAAACAATCTGATGCTGCAGCAGAATCCGAGTCAAACTACAAGTCCAAAGGTGTTACGTCACCTCCGCCTCGATGCTGCAGCAGAATCCGAGTCAAACTACAAGTCCAAAGGTGTTACGTCACCTCCGCTTGGGCCCATTGGCCTTGTACGACCTAGGGTTAGTTTTAGGCTGCCTTGGGACGTCCTCCCACCTCCTTGGCCGCCACCCTTGCTCCTATATAAGTAGATCCATCTATTAGCTTTTTGTGGGGATTTGTTTAGTTAAAGTTAGCCATTGCAACTTCGTACTTCGTTTGTGTCCAACGACCAGGCCAAGACCGCTTCGGATCCCCACGTTTATCAATACTTCATATATATTCGCAATATTCAGATTGCATTATCATATTCTTGCTTGTTCTTCGATTGCGTGCAGGAATAGACCTTCGTGGTCGGCTGATCGTGCTTCCGCATCGTCGGTAACCTCGGGAGATTGGTTTAGCGATTGCTAAGGCGCAACGTCGTGCACGTTTGTAGTCGGATCGTCAAAGTCGTCTCCACCAAATCGATAGTTATCATCTCATCGAAAGATCGGGACACCCTCGCCTCTATCAGGAATTGAAGCAAATCTGGCTAAAATCCGAGCCCTGTCACAGTTGGCCATCCCAACTGACCTCAAGCAAATCCAGAAACTAACTGGATGCGTGGCGGCCTTAAGCCGCTTTATCTCCCGATTAGGAGAAAATGCATTACCCCTTTATCGCCTTCTTCGGCGCACCAAACACTTCGAGTGGATTTGACGCGCCACGGCGGATCGAAGACATAAAGGCCATCCTGGCCACCAACCCAATCCTGGCCGCGCCAAACATCGGCGAACCACTGCAGCTATATATAGCCGCAACCCATCAAGTTGTAAGCGCAGTGCTCGTCGTCGAACGAGAAACGAACGGACATAAATTCCTGCTTCAAAAGCCGGTATATTACGTATCCACTGTCCTCACTCCATGCAAATCACGGTACCCGCATTATCAAAAGATAGCATATGCGGTATTCATGGCATCCCGAAACTAAGACACTACTTTCAAGAGTGTTCAATCACAGTGGCCTCGGAAGTACCACTCAACGACATAATAAACAACCGCGACACCACGGGCCCGATTGCCAAATGGGCCATTGAGCTCCTCCCGGTCGACATAACATATAAACCCCGACGAGCCATTAAGTCGCAAGTATTGGCCAATTTTGTCGCTGAATGGACAGAAGCCAAACTCCCTAAAGAGTACGGCGCATGCTCCAATTGGATCATGCACTTTGACAGCTCTAAAATGCTGGCTGGTCTGGGGGCTGGCGTCGTCCCCCACCGGAGACATAGTCCAATACGTACTCCAAATACTGTACATAGACTCCAACAATGCAGCCGAATACGAGGCCCTGTTGCATGGTCTTTGGATGGCAGTTTCCATGGGCATTCGACGCCTGGAGGTGCGTGGGGACTCGAACCTCGCAATATCCCAAATAAATGGAGACTTCGATGCCAAGGATCCGAAAATGGCGGATTATCGCAATGCCGTCCTCAAGATGTCAGCTCGGTTCGAGGGGCTCGAATTCCACCATGTGGCCCGGGAAAACAATCAGGCGGCGGATATCCTCGCCCATATTGGCGCTAAGCGCGACCCCGTCCCACCTATCATCTTCCTGGAAAGACTGTTTCAGCCATCCGTGGTATGGGAAGGGGACACCGGTAACAATAGCCAGGACCCGGCCACAATGCCAGATACCGAACACTCTGACATAATCGGAGGCTCTGCCACCGAAATAAGACCTTCAACCCACGTAATAATGGCCGTCATCGCCCCGTGGACAGAACCATTCCTGGCCTACCTAACCAGGCAGGAACTTCCCGAGGACCAAAATGAGGCACGCTGCATAGTGCGGCGATCTAAAGCCTACAAGGTCCACGAGGGAGAGCTTTATAAGAAAAGCACTACCGGAGTCCTTCAAAGGTGCATCTCCGAAGAGGAAGGGCGGAAGCTTTTGGCAGAAATCCATGCTGGACTCGACGGCCACCACATCGCAGCCCAGGCCCTTGTAAGCAAGGCCTTCCGTACAGATTTCTATTGGCCGACGGCCCGGGGAGATGCACAGGACTTGGTCCAACGCTGCGTCGGTTGCCAGCTTTTTGCAAACCAAAGCCATATGCCGCCCACCGCTCTCCAAACAATCCCCATTACCCGCCCTTTGCGGTGCAGGGGCTTGATATGGTCGGACCCTTAAAGGGGGAACCCATAAGAAAAAATACTTACTGGTCATGGTGGATAAATTCACCAAATGGATAGAAGCCAAACCCGTTAAACGGCCGAATCCGGACCGGTGATAGACTTCATATCTGGGGTTGTACACCATTATGGCATCCCCCACAGCAACATTACCGGCAACGACACGAACTTTACAGCCGACGAGGTAAAACTTTGGTGCAGCAACATGGGCATCAAGCTCGATTACACTTCTGTCTATCACCCTCAAACTAACGGTCAAGGTGAGCGAGCAAATGGTCTTATCATGAGTGGCATCAAACCTAGATTAGTGCGGTCCTTAAAGGAGTCTAACACGCACTGGGTAGAGGAGCTCGACTCCGTCTTATGGGGGCTGCGCACCACGCCGAATCACACTACCGGATACACACCGTTCTTTATGGTGTACAGTGCATAGGCGGTTCTGCCCTGTGACATAATTCATAACTCACCTCGAGTGCGCATGTATGAAGAAAAAGAGGCCGAGCTTGATCGGCAGGACAATTTGGATGCCCTGGAGGAGGAGCGCGACGTGGCAAAAGCCCGTTCCGCATTCTATCTGCAACAGGCTCGAAGATACCAAAGCAGAGAAGTACGGGCCAAAACTTATAACGTTGGCGAACTAGTTCTATGCCTGCCGGAGAAGAAAAAGAACAAGCTTAAGCACAAATGGGAAGGTCCCTTCATTATTGACCAAGTTCTGACCAACGGAGCGTACCTTCTGCGGGATGCATGGGATAACCGACTTGAGCCAAACCCATGGAACGCAGCCAGACTCCGAAGATTCTACGCCTAGTGCCGGACTCTATGTTCGTCTCCTTACCCCTGTCCATTTTTCGCATATACATTATATGTCTTTTCTCTCTTTATTTCTTCTTTTTCCTTCTCCTCAACTTGTATTTTGACTACACAATATTAACGCGCTAGCCGCGCTAATTATACCTGGGGGCTTCTTATACAGAAGCTTAATATAACTATTTTTCCGGGCTTCATGCCCCGCACATGTGTTATTCTTCCGCATGTACCTTTTTTTGCCATTATATGCATCGATATGACTTAAGTTTTGGCCAAGCTGGGTTGCCTGGCTCTTGTATTTATGCCCTATGTTCCCGTTAATTTGGCTAGGGCATAAGGGGAGCACCTCTGCGATTGTTACTGCCGGGTCAGCCAGATGTGTACCTCAGACTGGGTGAAGCCGAAAGCTAGCATTCTTAAGGGAATATTCGGTCGGTGAACCAAAGATGAATTTTATTTAATTTGATACATGCCCCCAGATGTTTTTTGGCTGCGTCTCTTCTCGCAGTCCGGACATGCACATTAGGGCATGCGTACCCAGGGAAAGGAACCCTTAAGGAACTATTCTCCGTGGAAGATGTTTCTTACTATCCATCTAATATAACATAACTAGTTGTGTACTTGTCTGTTCAAGCACTTATGACCCCTACGCCTGGTTTCCACGCATACCCCGGTTTTTACATAACTGAGCGGGTATTCGGATACACTCCGGACTATTGGGTCCCGAGGTCGAAGCGAAAAGGTCCGCCATGACAAATGATTTACAATCCGGCTAGAGACATTATACATGTCATTTCAATTACACAGTCACTTAGACTGACTAAATTCTTCTTCTATCCCATCCAACCGGCTGTCTAGCCTACAATCCTGTTGGGAATACTTTGCGGCTAATTCTACTTGGTCATACACCAAACTGACGGGGATCTCTTTCCCATCGGGCCCCACAGGTCCGACCTCGGCCATGTGGTTTGGGTCAGCCTTGGTATACCGCGTCCTCACCATGGCCCAGGCCTCCCTGGCACCTTGACGGCAGGCCGACAGCTTCCATAATTGGAAGCGCCGCCGCGCTCCCTTGAGCTTCTCTACAAGCTCTCCAATGCCTCCTGGCAGGGAGACGGATGGGCACAAGGCCTGGGCAATACCCTGCATCACCTGCCGAACTTGTTCGTGCAGTTGTGAGAGCTCCGGTAGAAGATCACCCGCAGATCCGGCATCTCCTCTACGGGACGACCCGTCAGCATACCTGCAGACATAACTCTGTTAGCGGGCTTCTTCGCCGAACTCTTTCAAAAGTTCGTTCAAGCACTTACTGAAAATGTCGCGTCAAAGCCGCTTATTCTCCTTCACGGAGTCCGCAAGCTGGGCTCGAACATCCTTCAGTTCCATGCTCAGCTGGGTATTGGCGTCTTGGAGATCGTTTTTCTCCCGCCTAACTTTCGTAAGTACGCGCTCGCCAGCCTTTAGCCGTCGTATGGCATGTTGCTCATCCGGATTCACTCCGGAGTCATCTGCAATATCTATTGTTAGATTTGCATGCATGCCGCATACTATATGGTACCTATCATTCTTTGAAACAAGTGTTACCAGAGGGGGCCTTCTCTGACTCCTTCAATGCAGAATCGCGTCCGTAGCTGGGCCTTGCACTCTTCCACTCTTGAGACAATTGGGTATTCTTCTCTGAAGAACTCAGACAAATAATGATCCTTAAATCAGTTGTGCCAACTGTTTCAAGTCTCAGGGGCTACTGATATATATAATCATCAATTTTTCTTACCCGTATATCCTTTACATATTGGTCCATGGCTCTGGCAAGACAATTTTGAGCAGCACGGATGTACGCGTCTCCCGAGTTGAAGGCATCAAACGCCTCTTGGGGGAAACAAGCGTCACGGAGTACGGCCCGGCGACGCCTGTGATTCATGGCGCTCTCCACTTTGGAATTTGTAGCAGATATTTTATCCGCATCCTCTGTAGGAGGAGCATCCGGCGTGTGCCCCGTGTTAGCTTTCGCCTCTTTGTCCGGCTCTGGAGCCCGACTGGTAGAGGCGTGATCAGTAACTTCTCCGGATATAGTCCGACGAGCGTTTTTCCTTCTAGGAAACATGGGTGTTATTATGTTTTAAAAGACGATAACCACGGAGCAAGGTTTGGTACCATACCTCTGCGCCGGCGTCTCCATCCGGACCGCCTTCCTTTTTAGCTTGCCCGGCTTCGGCGCCCCTTGTTGGCGAGTCACCGCGGGTTCGGCATGGCGTCCCGAGGACCTTCCTTGTAAAACACCATACATGTACGGTAGGCGAAGTGCATAAAAGGGTATCCTTCTTGGAAGACGGGACTCCGGTTTTACTTACATGTGAGGCGGGGAGTAGCCCAGGATAGTCAGCTATAATGCCCACCATGGCATCATCACAGCTTAATTGATAGAATATCCTGTCGATCAGCTCCACAAATATGTCCGGATCCTCTTTGAGGCCAGGGTCGAGGGCCCGGCCAGGATCCTCCGGTTGTGGAGGTGGGCTGTTAACCTCCCTTACAGCTTTTCGCAGTTCCTGCCATGAAATGGCAAGGTAAAAACGTATGACGATGAATGCGGGAAGGATGGGAGTAAAGAATGACAACTCACCCAACTTGGAGGGTTGTACATGGAGAGTCTATCCCGTGGCTTAACGCGGAGGAACTCCTCTTCCTCTCCCTTATACAAATCGGACAGAATTTTTGCTAGAGCAGCAACTGAGTCCGGTCCCTTACAACCGCAACGAGTGGCATCATCTTCCCCGTTGAAGTGCCACATGGGGTGGCCTCGATATTGAAGTGATTGCACCCCCCGCATAATGCATATTGACATAACCTCGGTTATTGTCAGTCCTGATTGAGCCAGCACCTTTATCCGGCCCATCAGGTAAAGGATGTCTCTGTTATCTTCCTCCTGAGGGCTCCGAGGGTGCCAGCTTCGGCGTTTCTTCAAATGGGCATTGTCGAACTCGGGAAGACCAATCCGAATAGGATCCGGAAGGGGGAAGTCCTCCATATAGAACCACTCCGAAGGCCAGTCTTCGGACGTCTTCTTCGGGGTACCGGACAGGTATTCGGTCCCGGCGATGCGCCATATTTTGGCTCCGCCCACTTGATATATTGACCCCGTTTGTGTACGGGGCACAAGGCAGAATAGCTTCTTCCACAGCGCGAAATGAGCTTCGCAGCCCAGAAACAGCTCACAAAGGGCTACATAACCAGCGATGTGTAATATGGAAGCAGGGGTGAAGCTATGCAACTGGAGTCTGTAAAACTCCAGGAGCCCTCGGAGGAACAGATGGATTGGAAATCCAAGTCCCCTCAATAAATAAGGGACGAGGCATACCCGCTCCCCCTTGGAGAGGTTGGGAAAGCTCTCCGCTTGCTCCCCGCCATTATAAGTGGCGAGCCCGGCTCGAACGGGGACCATATATGCTAGAGGGAGAAATCCCTGGGTCTGTAACTCCACTAGTTGATTGTGCGGGACGGAACACTTCTTCCAATCTCCGGGCTTAGGGCTACGGGAGCGAGAGGAGGAGTTGCGATGGCCGGCCATGCTGGAAGGAATTTTCCAAGCACGCTCCGATGGATACTCGTCGTGGGAGGATGGTGTGATTTGGATCTAAGAATCCCCGTCTCTTTAATAGACAGTTTACTCACATAGCTAGGGTGGCAAATGTAAAAATGCCCCGGCTTCTCGCATTCGCTCGACACGTGGAAGATAGCCATTATTGGACGTGGAAGCCAACATGCGCAACATTTATGGGAAGCCGGACACTATTCAACAGGTATTCAGGATTTGGAGAAGAACCCGCCTTGCAATGCCGAAAATAATCTGCGCGCCGGACTCATCGTCATTGAAGCCTGGTTCGGGGGCTACTGAGGGAGTCCTGGATTAGGGGGTATCCGGACAGCCGGACTATATCCTTTGGCCGGACTGTTGGACTATGAAGATACAAGATTGAAGACTTCGTCCCGTGTCCGGATGGGACTCTCCTTGGCGTGGAAGGAAATCTTGGCAATATGGATATGTAGATCTCCTCCCTTGTAACCGACTCTGGGTAACCCTAGCCCCCTCCGGTTTCTATATAAACCGGAGGGTTTAGTCCGTAGGACAAGAACAATCATACCATAGGCTAGCTTCTAGGGTTTAGCCTCCACGATCTCGTGGTAGATCAACTCTTGTAATACTCATATCATCAAGATCAATCAAGCAGGAAGTAGGGTATTACCTCCATCGAGAGAGCCCGAACCTGGGTAAACATCGTGTCCCCCGCCTCCTGTTACCATCCACCTTAGACGCACAGTTCGGGACACCCTACCTGAGATCCCCGGTTTTGACACCGACACTCAAGTCTAGCAACGGGTGCAAAAGTTTCATCGAAATCAATTCCTTCAACTTGTGTGTATCCTTGAGCTACAAGCCGTGCCTTATTCCTCACCACAAGGCCATTTTCATCTTGCTTGTTGCCGTAGATCCACTTTGTGCCAATGATATTGTGCTTGCGAGGATCTGGACGTTTGACCAGTTCCCAGACGTTGTTGAGCTCGAACTGATGTAATTCTTCTTGCATAGCTTGAATTCACTCAGGCTTCAGAAATGCTTCATCTACCTTAGTGGGCTCTGTGATAGAGACAAAAGCAAAGTGCCCACAAAAGTTAGATAAATGTGAAGCTCTTGAGCATGTGAGAGGACCTGGTGCTTCAATGTCATCGAGGATATTCTCACTTTGCACTTCATTTGCAAGGCGAGGATGAGCTGGTTGTCGTCGAGAAATTTGATCAGCATTTTCTTCAGCACCATTTTCTTCAGGTGCCTCAGCTCGACGTTCTTCATGTTCTGGAATGAATTCTTCAGCAGATTCTTTGGTAGGGATGACATCCTCAGTAGCCTTGAATTTGATAGTTTCCTTAGGTGCTAGTTCATCTATCACATAAGGTAGGTGCTCTCTTTGCGAGCCATTAGTTTCATCGAACGGCACATCTACAGTTTCAACAACCTTGTGAAGAACGTTGTTGAAGACTTTGTAGGTGTGCGAGTCCTTTCCGTAATCAAGCATGAAACCGTCATGTGCTTTCGATGCAAATTTAGAATTGTGATGATGATCTCTAATCCAACATTTAGCACCGAATACTTTGAAATAACTCACATTGGGTTACTTCTCAGTGAGGACTTCATATGCAGTCTTCTTGAAGAATTCGTGAAGATATACTCTGTTGATGATGTGCCACGCAGTATCAATTGCCTCAATCCAGAACCGACGAGGCGTCTTGTAATCATCAAGCATAGTGCGAGCCATCTCAGCAAGAGTCCTGTTCTTGCGCTCCACGACGCCATTCTACTGAGGAGTATAAGGAGCAGATAACTCATGAGTAATACCGAGTTCATCAAGATAGTCATCAAGACCAGAGTTCTTGAACTCAGTTCCATTGTCACTTCTGATGTGCTTGATCTTCACACCCACGTTGGTTGAAGCCCTCGAAGAAAATCGTTTGAAGACTTCCTGCACTTCATGTTTGTAAGTGACAATGTGTACCCATGTGTAATGATGAGGACATTAATACCATTGTTACACCCACAGCCCCTACTACTACATATACTGGACCAATTACTAGAGCTCGCGCACGCCAATTAAATTATCAGGTACTTTCGTTTCTTGGTAATGATTCTAATGTTCATGAGAATATGATGCTGCCTAAATTGGATACATTTGTTTTGCTTACAAATGAAGGCCCTAGCTTGGAGAAGGATGGACATTGGGCGTAACAAGCATGGAGATAATGCCATGCGCAAGGGGAACAAGAACGGAGTTACAAGTGATGATTTCAGGACTTTGAAGCCACCATAATGGGTGCATGAAGCCTTGGACGAAATATACAAGATGCTACTTCATAAATGTCGTCCCGAGGCTATTCTAGGTGCTGCGTCACCTTATTAGTGGGCCAGGCCCTTGTAATTTCGAAATACACAAGTATAGGCTATTTTCAGAGTCCGTATGTGTGGGGAAACAAGAGATAGGGTTGATTTCGGACCCCTCCACCAAGGGCCACGAAATTCCCCCCTCTTCCTCCATATATATAGCCCTTAGGGCACCGTTTAGACCTTGGGTTTTGTTTAGATTAAAAGTTCGCCATAGCTGCAACTTCGCGTGCCGTTTGTGTTCAACGACCGCACAAAGGCGTCACGTAACCCCACCTTGATCAATAAAGCTTTCATCTTATATTCGCAAATATCCAGATTGCAATCTCAGTTTCTTGCTTGTTCTTCGTTTGCTCGCAGGAAATGACCCTCGTGGTCAGGTTGATCGTGCTTCGCGTGGTCAATAACCTCTCGGAGTTGGTTTAGCGATTGCTAAGGCGCGACGTCCTCAAGACGTTAAGTAGTCGGATCGTCAAAGACGACTTCCTCCAAAGCGAAAACCAACATCTCATCGAAAGACGGGACACCTTTGTCTCTATCAAGTGGTATCAGATTTTCAGGTTGCTCGGTGAGATTTTACAGTTTTTCGTAGATTAGATCGAGTCTGTTCTTCATACCTAAAGTCCATGAAAAAGCCACAAAAAAAAATAGGGTTAGTTCATCATATCCGAACCAATCTGTAAGTGCATCTAGTGCCCCTTAGTGATTTTGGTGTATTGAAGACTTATAGGTTAAGTAACTGATGCGTTTGTAAGTGTACACAGGTCTATAAGTCTATGAGGAGTTTGATATTTACAGAGAAAGTCGACCCCTAAAAATGAATTTCTTCAACTGAAGAATTTGATATTCTGAAGACTTTCTGAAGACTTTGAAAGTGAAGAAATTGGTGTGATTACAAGACTTGGTAATCGCTTGAGGAACATGAAGCGTGAAGACTTTTGTTTTCGTAGTTTCATTTTCTCTTTCTTGAGTCATATGAAACACCGTCTTTCGTTAAAGGGGTCGAGGAAATACTAAGGAAAAATTTCCATTTGATGCTCAACTCAAAATCCTACACCTACCAATCCCTTCGAGTGAAGCTTTTGGAAATCTCATATAGTTCAGTCAATTTCTTCAAAGATGTGAGACGAAGCTCTTCTAGTCGCTGAGGAATTTGTTCTGACTGAGGAGTTAGGAATTCGCCAGTGCGAATTGCCTACACAGTGAGGAACATGATAGCCCTGAGGAATTTGACGTTCAAATTTCCGACCGTTCTTGTCTTCTTGCGCCACTGTCCCAAATATCTTATCCACCTAACGGTCATATCATTGAAGGGCATTTATGTCTTATCATGTCGGGCTGCTCCCTAGGCTATAAATAGCCGCCCCCTACAACCACTAGTTGGTTGGCTGCTCCGAGAGAACTTGACACTTGTCATTTGAGAGCAACCCATCCTCTGAGGACTTTGAGTGAAAATCATCAAGTGAGGAAAAACCCAAAAGTGAGGAAAACCCAAAAGTGAGGAAAACCCAAAACCAAACCCCACAAACCCAAAGTGATTGAGCATCATCAAGAAATTGATCCTCGTGGATCCGACGCTTTTACCTTTGAAGACTGTGCTTCTTCCAGACGGTTAGGCGTCAAGGTCTAGAGCATCCAAGAGGAATTGTGGATCGCCGAGTGACCAAGTATGTGAAGGTTTGGAAGTCGCTGAAGACTTACCACGAGTGATTGGGCGAGGTCTGCGTGACCTTAGTTCAAGGAGAATACGGTGAGGACTTGGTGTCTGAGCTGCGTGCTTTCGGTGGATCGGGTGTCCGGACTGTGTGTCCTCGAGTTTAAATACTCACCGCTCCAACCAGACGTACAAGCCGAGACAGCAGTTGGAACTGGTCTACCAAATCATTGTCTTCACCAACCTAATGGTTCTATTTCCTCAACCTTTCATTTACTCATTCTCGTGTTGAGTGTTTGTCATATCTGTGTTTGAAGACTTTGATGAAGACTTTCTCAATTTCCTCGCTTCAATTTCTTGATCTGTTTGTCTTCATCTTGTGTTATCCTGTGATTACGCTTTACGTACTCTTTGTCTCTTCATTTCATCATGATGACTATGCTTGTAATCTTCTATGCTTACTTCGAGTACTTATTCCGCTGCATGTATTTCTTAGCTAAGGAATTTCCTCACGAGCAAATTCCTCGATGAAGAATTTGTAAATTCTCTAAAATCGCCTATTCACCCCCTCTAGTCGATATAACGCACTTTCAATTGGTATCGAGCAAGGTACTCCCTTGTTACGTGTGATTTTGGTTTAACCACCGGAGTTTTAGTTATGTCGACCGCAGGTATGATCAAGGTCTCAGCGGGTGTCCTACCTTGATGGGACGGACTACCCCTACTGGAAGAACAAAATGCGAATGCATCTTGAAGCAATTGACAACGATCTCTGGTATGTTGTGACAAAAGGTGTTTCCTCAGTCACACCCTCTTTGAATGATGCTGATGTGAAGAGATTCAAGCAACTCGATTCTCAAGCGAAGAATATCATATGTGGCCATCTGAGCAAAGGTCAATATGGAAGAGTGAGTGCTTTGGAATCTGCCAAACTCATCTGGGACAGGCTGTCCAAAGTAAATGAAGGTGTTTCAACTCAGCGTGACTCTCGAGTTGATGTTCTTCGGAATCTCTTCAACCGCTTCAAAAGACTCGACAACGAAAATGTTCAACAAACCTTCGATCGCCTCACTGACATCTCAAATGAGCTTCAAGCACTGGGTGCCACTGACATCACCGACCATGAGGTGGTGAAGAAATTGCTAAGATCGCTTGATTCCTCATTTGACACTCACACCGATGATACAAGAACGAGCTGACTACAAATCTCTTGATCCTGCTGATATCCTCGAAGGCTAAATACTCACGAGTTCCACTTGTTGAAAAGAGAGATCTCTATGGTTACGGCTATGGAAAACACGTGCCACAAGGCCAAGGCTGAATCTGAATCGAGAGTGAAGAATCGGTAGTAGCCTTGGAGATCCTCAAGAATTTGGCGAGGAGCTAGCACTCGCCGTGAAGAAATTCCAGAAATTCACAAGGCGTGGTCGCTTTGGAAAATCCTCAAGAAGCGGTGATTCTTCATCTAGTGACTATAAGCGAAGACTTTGTCACAAATGCAAGAAACCTGGTCACTATATCCAAGATTGTCCTCGATGGGAAAAGGAATTAAGAAAGAAGAAACACAAGGATTACAGCCTGATGGCGTGAAGAAAAAGAAGAAATCATCAAAATCTTCATCATCAAAATCCTCAAAACCTTCTTCTCACAAGAAGAGCAGCTCCAAAAGGCTCGGGCATTCATTGGCAAGGAAATGGACTCAAGCTGAATCTGAGGAAAATGAGGAAGAGGAGGAGTCTCAAGAATCCGAATCTGGTGTGGCTAGTCCGGCTCTTGCTATCGCTTATGTTAGCAAGTCCATCTTCAACACCAAGAAACCGACTCCACCGACAAACCTGATGAGGAAAATGATGACTACGCTCCCACCTATTGCTTCATGGCAAAAGGTGCCAAGGTACTCAATTACACCTCCTCCGAATCTAGTGAAAATGAATCGATGAGGATCACAAGCCCAGCTACTCTAAACTTGCTAAGATTGCTATAAAACAACAAAGGGCTTTTGAAAAGGTTCAAAACATGCTAGATAAGAGTGATGATATGTTAGGTGAAGAAATGGATCGCACTCAAGCCCTCGATCGAAAATCTTCAGAGAGTTCGGCCTAGGCTTGACAGCCTTCAAGGTCATCATAACACTCTCCTATCGATCATGAGAAACTTTCTTATGAATTTCTTCAAAGAAAGCAAGATCTTGAGAAGCTAAGAGCGAGTTATGAAGATCTTGAAGGAGCGCGATTCATTACTTGCTCAACAAATCAGCGCTTCTCAAGAAGAATTTGTTCCTCCATGCTTAAAATGCATTGAGCGTGAATCGCTAATTCTTCACTGAATGTTCAAATGCTTCAACTGTTACAAATTCTTCACCTGCCTCTGCTATTACTAATTCCTCATCCGAGGACATTGCTAGTATCACTTGACGATGCAGGGGCTGAAGGAATTGTACATGACAGCATGTACAAAAGCCTCAAAGGGCATCGACTCTTTGTGATGTGCTTAAAAGCAGATCCTCAACAGAACCCTAGGAAAGAGGGTATTGCCTTTGAGAGGAAACTCAATGTTGATGGAACGTCTTTGAAGCCCGAGCGGTATCCCAAAACCTCATGGGTTGCTGCAAAGGGACCTCCAGTTGATCCATCTACCTTATCTGGTTTTACATGTGAATTTCCTCATTACGATGATGAGTCATTTGACTCAAACTATAAACTGTTCAAAAATCAGAATGGTGAAGTATTTGCTAGATATGTTGGCACTAAGCTGCAGAACGGTCCCCTATGAAGAAAATCTGGGTTCCCAAGAAATGTCTTGAAAGTCTTGGTGAATGTCCTCATGACACCACCGTGAAGAAAAGGAACCCCAGATCAAATTCTTCATATGGACAAAATTCTTCATATGGATCCAAGTCCTCATACGGACCAAATTCCTCACGTGGATCAAATTCCTCAAAAGGATCAAAGTCCTCATATGATTATCATCGTGCTAACAACTCTGCTTTCGCAGGTAGAGCCAAGGGCTATGAATATGTGCATTATTCTTCAAACCAATATGTTCATAAGTCCTCGAAGAATTTCTCTCGCTTATTCATATGCTTACCCTAACCCCTCTTATGTGAAACGAAATGGTTTGGCTTCTATGCCACCATTCTCATATGGCGCTCGCAGAATGATGAACTCTTTGCCACCCCTTCAGATGTGGGTGGTGAAGAAAAAGAACTAATCTCTTCTGCAGGGTCAGGTCTCCAGACGTGCCTCAAACGTCTGAAGAATTTTCTGGGGTCCTGACAAAATTGCCTGAAAGGACGCAGGCTAATCATGATGAAATGAACTTTCATTTCACACGTCCTCATACTGCTTATCTGAATACTGACTGATGAAATTCATCTGATGAACTTGATACCATATTCTTCACTGATGAAGTATATGAGATCGTAAGTTGTACTAATTCATCTGCAGGATGATCAACCCAAAGCCACTGAGTGGGTTCTCGATAGTGGATGTACAAATCACATGACCGTGACAAGAATCTATTGATGGATGCTCCCTTATCACCGCCACATCTGAAGCATATCATTTTTGCCGACAAGGGCAAAAGTCGTATTGGGACTTGGTAAGGTTGCTATCTCTAAGGACATGCACATGGAAAAGTCATGCTTGTTGAGTCTTTAGGATATAACCTCATGTCGGTCTCAATGCTTTGTGATCTTGATATGGTAGTTATCTTTGGCAAGTATCGTTGTGTTGTGATTATGGAAGTCGACAATTCCAAAGTCTTCGAAGGCTTTAGGAGAGGAGACTTGTATATTGTTGATTTCTCTACAGGACCACAACCGGCCGTGTGCCTACTTGCAAAAGCTTCAGAAGGCTGGCTATGGCATCGACGACTTGGTCACGCAGGCATGAGGAATTTGCACACGCTTGCGAAGAAGAAGCATGTCATTGGCATTGAGAATGTCAAATTCCTCAAGGATCACCTATGCGGAGCTTGTGAAGCTGGAAAAATGACCAAGGCCAAGCATCCAGTGAAGACTATCATGACCACTACTCGTCCCTTCGAATTGCTTCACATGGACCTCTTTGGTCCCAACAATTACTCAGCCGTCGTCAATGAAGCATCACTATATGGCTTTGTTATTGTTGATGATTACTCTCGTTACACATGGGTACACATTGTTACTTACAAAAATCAAGTGCAGGAAATCTTCAAACGATTTTCCTCGAGGGCTTCAACCAACTTTGGTGTGAAGATCAAGCACATCAGGAGTGACAATGGAACTGAGTTCAAGAATTCCGGTCTTGATGATTATCTTGATGAACTTGGTATTACTCATGAGTTATCTGCTCCCTATACTCCTCAGCAAAATGGCGTCGTGGAGCGCAAGAACAGAACTCTTGTTGAGATGGCTCGCACTATGCTTGATGAATACAAAACGCCTAGTCGTTTCTGGATTGAAGCAATTGACACTGCGTGCCACATCATCAACAGAGTATATCTTCACAAATTCTTCAAGAAGACTGCCTATGAACTCCTCACTGACAAGAAACCCAATGTAAGTTATTTCAAAGTCTTCGGTGCTAAATGCTGGATTAGAGATCCTCACCACACCTCTAAATTTGCACCGAAAGCACATGAGGGTTTTATGCTTGGTTACGGAAGGACTCGCACACCTCTGAGTCTTCAACATCACTCTTCACAAGATTGTTGACACCAGTAGATGTGCGGTTTGATGAAACTAATGGCTCGCAAAGAGAGCACCTACCTACATGTTAGACGAACCAGCACCGAGGATTCTATCAGGTTCAAGGCAACCGAGGATGTCATTCCTCTTGAAGAAACTGCTGAAGAATTCATTCCTGTCTGACGCCAAGAACGTCGAGTGATGCACCAAGATAATCTTTGAAGAAAATGGTCTTTGAGGAAAATGATCAAATTCCTCGAAGACAACCAGCTCATCCTCGCGTTGCAAAAGAAGTGCAAGTTGACAAGATCATCGATAACATTGAAGCGCCAGGTCCTCTCACTCGCTCAAAAGCTTCACACTTATCTAACTTTTGTGGGCACTATGCTTTTGTCTCTATCACAAAGCCCACTAAGGTAGATGAAGCATTTACGAGCCGGAGTGGATTCAGGCCATGCAAGAAGAATTACATCGATTCGAGCTCAACAACGTGTGGGAACTGGTCAAACGTCCGCATCCTCGCAAGCATAATATCATTAGCACAAAGTGGATCTACCGCAACAAGCAAGATGAAAATGGTCTTGTGGTGAGGAATAAGGCACGACTAGTAGCTCAAGGCTACACGCAGGTTGAAGGAATTGACTTCGATGAAACTTTTGCACCTGTCGCTAGACTTGAGTCTATTCGCATATTACTCGCCTATGCTAACCATCACAATATCATTTTATATCAAATGGATGTGAAAAGTGCATTCCTCAATGGTAAGCTTGAGGAAGAAGTATATGTTGCTCAACCCCGTGTTTTGAAGATCCAAAGAATCGACAAAGTCTTGAGACTAAATAAGGCCCTCTATGGCCTCAAGCAAGCCCCTCGGCGTGGTATGATACATTGAAGGAATTCTTCGTGAAGAATGGCTTCACACCAGTTCACTCGACCCTACTCTCTTTACTAAATCTTATGATGGTGAACTGTTTGTGTGCCAAATATATGTTGATGATATTATCTTTGGCTGTACTGACCAACGTTATAGTGATGAATTTGCCTATATGATGAGTGAAGAATATCAAATGTCTATGATGGGAGAGTTGAAATTCTTCTTAGGTCTTCAAATTCATCAACAACACAATGGCATATTCATATCTCGGAGAAATACCTCAAAGATGTCCTCAAGAAATTCGCATGCAAGATTGCAAAGGCGTCAAAATTCCTATGCCCACAAATGGCCATCTATGCAATCGATGAAAATGGTATTGACTTGATCACAAGGTATACCGCTCCATGATTGGTTCTTTATTGTACTTATGTGCATCTAGGCCAGATATAATGCTTAGTGTTTGCATGTGTGCCCGATTTCAAGCTACACGAAGGAATCACACCATAAGGCTGTGAAGCATATTCTTGATATCTAGCTCACACACCAACACTAGGATTATGGTACCCCAAGGGCTCTACTTTTGATCTCATTGGATATTCGACTCGACTATGCTGGTGATCGTGTGGACCGCAAGTCAACATCTGGTACTTGTCATTTCCTCGGACGATCTTTGGTCCATTGGTCCTCGAAGAAAGCAGTAACTGTATCACCGTCCATCGGAAGCTGAATACATTGCTGCTGGCTCGTGTTGTGCTCAATTACTATGGATGAAGCAAACCCTCAAGGACTACGGCATCAACGTGAAGAATGTGCCTCTCTATTGTGACAATGAGAGTGCCATCAAGATTGCTCACAACCCAGTTCAGCACTCGAAGACAAAGCACATTCAAATTCGTCATCATTTTCTTCGTGATCATGTGTTGAAGGCGACATCTCCATCGAGCACGTGAAGATCAAGAACAGCTAGCTGATATCTTCTCTAAGCCCTTGGATGAGAAGAGATTTAGCAAGTTGCGGTGTGAGCTAAATATCTTAGAATCTTCGAATGTTCTCTGAAAAGGACACACATCCTAACACTTATGCAAAATTGATGACTTAGATGTGCAACACATGAAGAAAAGTTTTTCTTCAATCAATGAAGAATAACACTCTAAGTGTGAAGAAATTAATGAAGAATTTGATTCTCGTAACCCTCGACAATTGTACGCGGTGTCTGAAATCATCATTCTTATACGGTGGGTCACGCCACCACCAAAGTTGAAAATCTTCAATTTGAGTTTTTCCTCAGTTTTGAAATTCTTCAGTTTTTCAAATTCTTCACTTTTTCAAATTCTTCAACTTTGCAAAGTCTTCACTACTTCCGTCGTCTTTCTTCATTGGCTATATAGATATATATGGATTTATGTCCTCTACAGCATTCACTTATGGCTATTTCTTCAAGTCGCTTTTTCTGCTAAGTGAATGTGATCGGACCCTTTCCCCTCTATGCTATACTCAACCCAATCCATTCACAAATTCTTCATGTGCATTCTACTTTGAAACTCGTTCAAATTCTTCACTGTGTCCTTGACAGCTGAAGAAATTGCGAACGGAACTTTTAAAACGAATCTTATCCAAACTTCGATTTTACCGCTCAAACCGTTCCGCATCCCACGATGCATTATTATATTCACCCACGATTGCACACGATCTCCACTACATAGTACGTGGGTGACACATGTCGTGAGAAGGGAAGCGGTCAGGGGCACGTTCGTCCTAAATCTTCGGACGAGCCGTTTTTCACCGTGGCTATAAATACCCCTCTCTCCCTTCCTCACTCTTTTACTTCGCTCGACCTCTCTCTCCCGCTCGAGCTCCTCAAAACCCTAGCGCCGCCGCTACTCCATCGTCGCCGGTGAGGAAAAGCTTCACTGCCTTGACCTCTTCGCCGACGTACTCGCTACCGACAAGTGGAATATCTTCACTCCGCCGTCGCCGTAGCTGATTTCCTCTGCCAAGTTAGGGCGGAGAAGATCTGAACGGACGAACTTCTCAACTGTTCATCTCAGTTCGTCGCGTTCTTCACTTCGGCGTTCCTCGAAGAAAAACTGCACACTTCTTTAGAGAACTCAATTGTTCAATTTCCTCAACTGAAGAAAATGGCAGATGGTAAGAAGCCGCAGAAGGGAGGAAAGAAACCTGAGGTCATGACAGCGTTTGAAATTCCTGAGGAAATATATGCTGACTATTGCACTCCGGATGAAGAAAGCAAAAATCAACGCAAGGGGCGTATTCAGAAGATTGAACGGAGATGGGCACGGGAATGGAAGGAATACCGATATGTAACACCTAAGTACATGAAGAAATTTGCGTTAAATCCTCCATGCCCAAGAGCTCCTTTGGCACCAGGCCAAATAGCTGATCCCACTAGCGTCAAACGCGGTGAGGACTTTCCTGATGAGTGGGCTAAATGCCAAGCAAAGTTGGCTAAGCAAGCAAAGGAAGCGGTGAAGAAATTCAATGAGGATTCTGCCGCTGCTGCTGCCACTGAGGTCTCGGTCAAACCGAGGAAATCAATGCAAAAGAAGTCTGCTAATAAGCCAAGTACTTCATCATCTGCGCCCTCACGGCCAAGTTCATCAAGCAGCTCCTCCGGCAAATTCCTCGTGAGAAATTCCTCACACCGCTCTTCGTTCCATCAAAGTCCTCAACTGCTCCGTCCAAACCTTCAGTTCTCGTGCACTGCTACTTGTCAAAGGACTGCTGGTTTCTCAATTGCCTCGAGCATCTCTGCAAGTTCCTCGGCTGCCCTCAATTCTTCATCCGCCCGACTCTGCTAAAGACAAAAGCAACAGCTGGACGTGGTCCTCGGCCTAGCCCAAGGAAGAAACAACTTGTAGTCCACGTGCCATCTGATTATGAGGCATCTGATGAAGAACTTGAAGAAATCATCAAAGAACGCCAAGTCAGGGCCGCTAGAGCCAAAGGTACATCTGTGCCACTGCTTTTGGACCCGAAGAAAGTCCTCGACTTCATTGACCTCTGGCACAATGATCCCAATACCCTCTCGCTGATCTTCCTTTGACACTGGTCAAAGTCATGCGTTGACTCACTTCATCGCTGAAGAAAATGGAAGTTTGAGAAGGCGAGGGAAATCAAAAGGCTCAATACAGAAGGAGAGGTTCTCAAGAAAATGTTGTCAAGATGACACCTGAGGAACTCCTTCAAATCCAAACTGACATTCAGAACCTCAGCAAGAACTTCGACACATACTATGCTGATTGGCAAGTAGTCAAGACCAGATTCGTCAATCTGACGAAGAAACTCACAACTGTTGCTGCACCTGTGCAACTTGAAAATCCTCAGGCTGAAGCCTCTGCTCAGCCTGCTGAAGAAAATGCTGATTCCAGGGCTGATGAAGAAATTCCAGCCGCTGAAGAAATTGCCAGGGCACCCACTAGTGGTGCGCCTGAAGAAACTGCTCAAGACAGGGGAACTGCATCAGTTGCTCCTGAAGAAACTGAACCAAATTCCTCAGCTCCTCCTGCGCCAATTCCAACTCCAATTCTTCCATCCGCTTCTGATGTGAAGAAAACCAAGGCTGCGGAACGAGCTGCTGTGAAGAAAAGGAAAGCATCATCTGCGTCAGATTCTTCGGCTGCAAAGAAAATGAAGCCAATGACCAGCTCTGTTGAGAACCCAATTGATGCTATTCCAATTTCCTCCATACCATCAAAGGAAGTTGTTCCTTTTGGAGAAGAATATGAGGTGCCAACCGGATCTGATGAAGAACATCAATCTCCTGCTACGTCAGAGAAAATTGATGAAGAAATTGAAGTGGAAGCAATCCCTTCAACTCCGGTTATTTCCTCATCAGACCATGAAATTCCTCAAGCTGGTACTGAGGAAAATGAAAATGAAGATGTGGATATTGGATGCACCACTCCGGTGATCAATGATGACTTTTGGGAAAGTCAAGATCCCAATACTCCTCTCTTCACCCCGCTTCAACAAGTTCCTCACTCCCTGCATGCATCGCTCAAATAGACATCAAGAAAATCAACCCACGAGTTACATGCATGAAGAAATTCCAGCCACTAGTGCCTTGATGAAACTGCTTCTGCTGCTAATCCTCGATCGCACATGTTGAGGACCAAGAAATTCCTCAGTGAAGAACCTGAACTTACGATTCTGAGGTGGTGATGCAACTCATCGACACCCCTCCGCCAAAGCGTAAGAATCCGTTCTCAACCAAGCAAAAGTTCAAGGCTGAAGATTTCTTTGCGAGCACGTGTTCTTCATCGAATATAATCCTTATGATTCTGCTCGAATTAGGAAGAGGCGCTTACGGACTGCCACCAAGCCAACTTCTATTCCTCGGTGCTTTTCAACAAGGACAAAATCTTGATCATGCTCATATTCCTCATGTGGATATGGAGTCGCCGCCGAGCTTTGAGCCCGTCCCTAAGTGTTCTTCACGACGCAGGTCTCCTAAACTTCTGCCGATATTTGTGATTGGAACGAAGAGCTAATTCTTGATTCTATGCAACACCGCACATCACCGGAGATCTTTGAAGATGTGAATTCATGGGTCTTGGATTGGATGACCGAAAATACTCACTACAAGGCTCCAAAGAAGTGAATTGCTTCGTGCCCTACCACTCAGTCCTCCGCTTGATGGTGCCGCCGCATCTATGAAGAAAAGGAACTTTCAAATCACTATATGCAAGTCTTGATGAAGCCTTTGAAACCAAGGCAAGCTCCAAGGACCAAATTCCTCGTCAAGGAATTATTATATGTGCCTCGGACCGTCTATCGAATTTTGTCGAAGACTATGAGTCCTATCAAGGGCCACGACTCGAATGATGAAGAAGTCATTGGCATCATGAAGAATATGCTTTTCAACATCATCCATGGCGTTCCTCACAATTTCCATGATTTCTTCATGAGGACTCGCTAACATTGCCATGTCACCTTTTGAGCTGAAGCCTTATGCACCTTGGATTATGAGATTCATCAGTCAAGATCTTCACCAATTACAAGGCTGATACTTTGAACCACTGCAGCTACCGCCCCGATTGAAGTCCTCAAGCGGCCAATTGCCTCGGTGATGAAAAGGGAAAGGCTGCTGCTGTGATAGATGAAGGCATTCGTCCATTGGATGGACAGTTTAGCAAGCAGCATCTTACTCCACCAATGATGACTCGCCACACATGACTCAAAAGAAATACCTCGCCAAGCATAGTCCTCAAGCTATCGCACCTGTGGTGATGATGATCGTGAGTTACTCCTCGGTCTTCATCGGAAGGTTGATCGCAATCATAAGTGGGTCAAACGTCGGTTTGGAACTCTTTTTACAACTGACCTCAACTCACAATGCAAAGAAGAAAAACCACTACTATCTTCATGAAACCTTCAACGCGCTCTGGGCTGTTCTTTCACATGTCTATAATGAGGAAGAACTGCAATCAATGGGACTCAAGGAAGAATTTGACTGGTCTGCACCTCCTCCAAGAAATTCAAGAAAGTCAAAGTTCCTTCCTTGGTGGCCAGCTCCTATTCTTCATCTCGCGACATGATGAAAATGAAGATTTGGAAGACACTGCTGCTGGTCCTACTTCGACAAACAACCCGACAATCTTTGGCGCTCCGTCTTCAACTTGAAATTCTTCAAGAGCGTTAGTCCTCGCCGATCCTTTTGGTCATTTGATGACAAAGGGGAGAAATTTGAGTTAGTCTTCAAGCGGGTCTCGTTTTATCTATATACAGTATTTTATTAAGTTACAACTCTCGTTCTTCCAAACCTTTTATTGGATCGAGTTGTAATCTTAAACCCGATGGTGCTTTGATACTTTTGATGCATTATGCTTTTGCTCTATGCTCGATTACGATAGTGTTGATATGCTCGATATTTGTTATGCTCGATCCTCATGAGCTCGTTGAAAATCTTCAAATCGATTTGGGATCGATACTCATGAAAAGTTTCAAATTCCTCATACGCATTGGGCTCTGATACTCTTTATGCATTATTTTGCATGCTCTGCATACCATCAAGCACCATATTTCATCATGCATTTCAAATTCCTCATATTATATGTCAAATGCGTGTATGAATTACAAGATATAGGGGGAGATCTCCATGATTCAATTCTTCATATGTGCATTGCCTCAAAAGCAAATTCCTCACTATGCACATCTTCAGGGGGAGTTCTTCTATATCTTGCAATCAAAATCCTCATTATCAGTATTTACACTTCATATGTTTATCCCGTTGAAAACTTAACTCAGTATTGTCATCAATCACCAAAAGGGGAGATTGTAAGTGCATCTAGTGCCCTTAGTGATTTTGGTGTATTGAAGACTTATAGGTTAAGTAACTGATCGCTTGTAAGTGTACACAGGTCTATAAGTCTATGAGGAGTTTGATATTTACAGAGAAAGTCGACCCTAAAATGAATTTCTTCAATCAAGAATTTGATATTCGAAGACTTTACAAGACTTTGAAAGTGAAGAAATTGGTGTGATTCTCAAGACTTGGTAATCGCTGAGGAACATGAAGCGTGAAGACTTTTGTTTTCGTAGTTTCATTTTCTCTTTCTTGAGTCATAGGAAACACCGTCTTCGTTAAAGGGGTCGAGGAAATACTAAGGAAAAATTTCCATTTGATGCTCAACTCAAAATCCTACACCTACCAATCCCTTGAGTGAAGCTTTTGAAATCTCATACGATTCAGTCAATTTCTTGATGGATGAGACGAAGCTCTTCTAGTCATTGAGGAATTTGTTCTCGATCGAGGAGTTAGGAATTCGCCAGTCTTGAATTGCCTACACATGAGGAACATGATAGCCCCGAGGAATTTGATGTTCAAATTTCCGACCGTTCTATCTTGCACGCCAGCTGTCCCAAATATCTTATCCACCTAACGGTCATATCATTGAAGGGCATTTATGTCTTATCATGTCGGGCTGCTCCCTAGGCTATAAATAGCCGCCCCCTACAACCACTAGTTGGTTGGCTGCTCCGAGAGAACTTGACACTTGTCATTTGAGAGCAACCCATCCTCTGAGGACTTTGAGTGAAAATCATCAAGTGAGGAAAAACCCAAAAGTGAGGAAAAACCCAAAAGTGAGGAAAAACCCAAAACCAAACCTCTACAAACCCAAAGTGATTGAGCATCACTGAAGAAATTGATCCTGCGTGGATCCGACGCTTTTTACCTTTGAAGACTGTGCTTCTTCCAGACGGTTAGGCGTCAAGGTCTAGAGCATCCAAGAGGAATTGTGGATCGCCGAGTGACCAAGTATGTGAAGGTTTGGAAGTCGCCTGAAGACTTACCACGAGTGATTGGACGAGGTCTGCGTGACCTTAGTTCAAGGAGAATACGGTGAGGACTTGGTGTCCCGAGCTGCGTGCTTTCGGATCGGGTGTCCGGACTGTGTGTCCTCGAGTTTAAATACTCAGCCGCTCCAACCAGACGCATAACCGAGACAGCAGTTGGGCTGGTCTACCAAATCATTGTCTTCACCAACCTAATCGGTTCTATTTCCTCAACCTTTCATTTCCTCATTCTTGTGTTGAGTGTTTGTCATATCTGTGTTTGAAGACTTTGATCAAGACTTTCTCAATTTCCTCGTTCAATTTCTTCATCTGTTTGTCTTCATCTTGTGTTATCCTGTGATTACGCTTTACGTACTCTTTATGTCTTCATTTCATCATGATGACTATGCTTGTAATCTGCTATGCTTACTTCTGAGTACTTATTCCGCTGCATGTATTTCTTCGCTAAGGAATTTCCTCACAGGCAAATTCCTCAGTGAAGAATTTGTAAAATTCTCTAAAAATCGCCTATTCACCCCCCCTCTAGTCGATATAACGCACTTTCACAATCTGATCCTTTGCATAATCTTTTTAGGGTTTTGCTTTGTTGAATCTGCGGTTGCATCGTCGTGTCTAGTTGCTGGTCTTAGCGTCTAGTCTTTTAGAGTTTCGAGTTCTGGTCATAAGTTGTCACGCCGCCACCGCACCATCATCATCGCCTCGCCACCTACCATCACCGCTCCAATCCGTATCCATATACCACCACCAATCCGTGTCCATATACCACCACCGATCCATATCCATATACTACCACCGCTACCACCACCGCTGCCATATACCACCACCATATATCCACCACCAATCCGAGTTCCTTGCATATTAGGGTTGTTTTCGAGATCCATCTAGTTTCCGATTCGTGTTTCCTTGCCGGAGTAGGTTTCGGAAAAAAAGTCTGAAACCACCCTCCGCTTAGGCCCAAAATTTTCCGAAACGCACTTGTCAAAAAAATTTCTGGCTATCCTTTTTTAGGTGTTTCTAAGTGTATTGAGACAACGCCGTTATAGAAAGTTTTTTGACCTGCTTCAGCTTTTGGGTCCCGCAGTCAAAAAAAAATTTGGTCGAAAAAATTTCGTGCCCATCCTGTCAGTTTGACCTGGGAAGAGTTTTGAGACACTCGCCATTATAGTGATTTTTCGCAAAAAAAAAAAGAGCAGCGCAAAAAAAAAGGCAGTACAAAAAAAAAAGAGCGAAAAAAAAAATTCCAGAGTGTGCTTTTCCCTTGTTTACGTGCAGCGCCGTGATTTTGTTAGTGTTCTAGGCTCGCGTCTCTAGCACGGTCTAGCCTAGGACCAGCACAATACCGTCGTTGAGCGTTTATTCAACTTTGCATCTCTGAATTGATTATTGCTGACCCTTTTTGCTACCATATTATAAGCCTTCCCAGCTCCACATACATCTACATCGTGCGTTTGACTCTCCCTGGTAATCGCTCTATCCAAGCTTTGCAAGTTTTGACTACATCGGTTGCCGATCACCGCCTGCTGCTGGGTAAGAACTGGTAAGAATTTGAGATTTGCTTGACGGATTTGTGACTGTCCACCACACCACCACCACCACTTCCTAGTAGTCTGTCGAATCATATTCTTGTGTGTTTCTATTGCTGCTAACTATGGCAGGATCACAAGCCGACGCGACTGACTGGGAGAACATGACAAACAAAGCGCTACATGATAAGTTTCAACAAATGATGAGTGGGCAGGTGGAAGATGTGCTAAATAGATTTGAAGAGGACATGGAGAAGATAGATGGCATTGAGAAGGCGTTTGAAACAAAGCTCGATAACAAGTTTAATGAATTGCTCGCGCGTCTACCACCACCACCACCAGCGGCACCTAACGCACCTCTACTACAACAACAAGGACTACCTCCACATCGCGAAACAGCCCTCCGCCGAGCTTCCCGTGTCCCTCTTCAGCCTGGCCAAGCTGCTGGTGCTGCTGTTGATACTTCTGTGGCTTCCGCTGCTGCGGTGGGGGAGGATGATTATGTGAGAGATTACGAGGATGAGGTTGATCAACATCAGAACTACGTGCAACCACCAGCACCACAACCACCAGGTCGCCCACATGCAAATAATGGCAAGTTCGGGCTCCCTTCAGTACGAGATCATGACCATCTCCCTAAACTGAAATTGAATATTCCACCATTTGAGGGTAGATATGTTCCTGATATATATCTTACTTGGGAGTTAGAAACTGAACAACGATTTACATGTTTACAATATCCCGAGGAGAGACGTGTTCTGCTGCTGTTTGTGCTTTCACTAGCTTTGCATGTGTTTGGTGGTCTCAACATTGTAGATTATATCCTGTTCCAGCTACTTGGGCTGCTTTGAAAACTGCTATGCGTATCGTTGGGTTCCACCATATTATCAACGTGAATTACTTCAAAATTGCAGCGTTTAAGACAAGGAAAAATTCGTAGAAGAATATTATCGGAATTACAAACTGGCTTGATTAGATGTGGTATTGTTGAGGAGAATGAAGCTATGCTTGCATGTTTTCTGGGTGGATTAAATAGAGATTCAGACCATTCTAGACTACAAGGATTATAATAATATCACTCGATTATTCCATCTTGCTTGTAAAGCTGAACGTGAAGTGCAGGATCGACGTGCCTTGGCGCGGACTAACTTTTCTGCAGGTCGACCTTCCTCATGGACACCACGTGCATCATCTACTTCCACACGTTCTACTACACCGCACCTCCGTGGCTGCCACCTCCAACCGTGATACAAGAAAGCAGGCACAACCACCACTATCTGCCAAGAGTACACCGCTTGGGCCTACACAGAGCTCTTCTTCTTCCATGGCGCCAACAGGCACACAAGTGATATTATTTGTCGTCGTTGTAAGGGAAGAGGACATTTTATGAGAGAATGCCAATCTCAGCGTGTGATGATTGCTACCGAGGATGGTGGGTATGAGTCTGCTAGTGACTATGATGAAGAGACTTTGGCTCTTATTACACATGAAGAACACGGTGGAGATGATTCGATCATGAGACGCAATACATGGCTGTCAAGATGCCGACAGTATGAATGTTTAGTTTCTCAACGTGTTTTGAGTGTGCAGGTTACACAAGCTGAGCAAAATCAGAGGCATAACTTGTTCCATACAAAGGAGTTGTGAAGGAACGTTCTATTCGCGTCATCATAGATGGAGGAGCTGCAACAACTTGGCTAGCATGGATATGGTGGAGACGCTTTCTCTCACCACAAGACCACATCCACATCCTTACTACATCCAATGGTTCAACAACAGCGGCAAGGTTAAGGTAACACGTCTTCGTTCGTGTGTATTTTAGTATCTCTACATATGCTGATTATGTTGATTGTGATGTGGTACCTATGCAAGCATGTTCCTTATTACTTGGTAGACCATGGCAATTTGATTAAAATTCTGTACACCATGGTAGAAACAATCAGATACTCTTGTTCACAAGGATAAAAATATTACTTTGCTTCCTATGACTCCTGATTCCATTTTGAAAGATGATATTAATAGAGCTAATAAAGCAAAACAGGAGAAAAATAGGAGTGAAAATCAGATTGTGGCAAAAGAATTTGAGCAACAAATGAAGCCTAATAATAAACCATCTAATGTTGCTTCTGAAATTAAACTGAAAAGTGC
The DNA here is from genome assembly GCA_021605205.1 of Aegilops longissima. Lineage (NCBI taxonomy): Eukaryota > Viridiplantae > Streptophyta > Magnoliopsida > Poales > Poaceae > Aegilops > Aegilops longissima. The sequence goes on from CM038679.1 coordinate 257,549,588, forward strand.
ATGGTTATTTGCCACCAAATCTGATATTGATGAGCTAGATTCTAGCAAATCTGTTTGCTATGGTTTTGTGTGCAAAGAGGCATTATTTTCATTCGAGGACGTGCCTTCCTCTTTGCCCCTGCTGTCACTAACATTTTGTAGGAGTTCACGACGTCTTCCCGTAAGACGTGCCACCGGATTACCACCTATTCGAGGATTGAGCATCAAATTGACTTAATTCCTGCATCGCTACCCAACCGTGCACCATACCGCACCAATCCAGAGGAGACGAAGGAGATTATCGTCAAGTACATGAGCTGCTCGACAAAGGTTATATACGCGAATCTCTTAGTCCTTGTGCTGTTCCTATTATACTAGTGCCTAAAAGGATGGTACGTCGGCGTATGTGTGTGTTGATTGTAGAGGCATTAATAATATTACTATTCGTTATCGCCATCCTATTCCTAGGCTAGATGATATGCTTGATGAATTGAGTGGCTCTACAATATTCTCCAAAGTCGATTTATGTAGTGGATACCATCAAATTCGTATGAAATTGGGAGATGAATGGAAAACAGCATTTAAAACTAAGTTTGGATTATATGAGTGGTTAGTCATGCCTTTTGGGTTAACTAATGCACCTAGTACTTTCATGAGATTAATGAACGAAGTTTTACGTGCTTTCATTGGACGATTTGTGGTAGTTTACTTTGATGATATACTGATTTATAGCAAATCTTTGGAAGAACATTTGGAATATTTACGTGTTGTTTTTAATGCTCTACGTGATGCACGCTTGTTTGGTAACCTTGGGAAGTGCACCTTTTGCACCGACCGAGTATCTTTTCTTGGCTATGTTGTTACTCCACAGGAATTGAAGTTGATAAAGCCAAGATTGAAGCTATTGAGAGTTGGCCGCAGCCCAAAACGGTCACACAAGTGAGGAGTTTTCTTGGACTCGCTGGTTTCTATAGGCGTTTTGTGAGAGACTTTAGCACCATTGCTGCACCTCTCAATGAGCTTACAAAGAAGGACGTGCCTTTTGTTTGGGGTACCGCAGACAGAAGAAGCCTTCACGGTATTGAAGGATAAGTTGACACATGCTCCTTTACTCCAACTTCCCGACTTTAATAAGACTTTTGAGCTTGAATGTGATGCTAGTGGAATTGGATTAGAGGTGTGTTATTACAAGATGGCAAACCTGTTGCATACTTTTCTCGAAAAATTGAGTGGGCCTAGTCTGAACTATTCTACTTATGACAAAGAATTATATGCTCTTGTTCGGACTTTAGAGACATGGCAACATTATTTATGGCCCAAAGAATTTGTTATACATTCGATCATGAATCTTTGAAACATATTAAAAGTCAAGCTAAACTGAATCGTAGACATGCTAAATGGGTTGAATTCATTGAGACTTTCCTTATGTCATTAAACACAAGAAGGGTAAACAAAATGTTATTGCCGATGCTTTGTCTCGTCGATATACTATGCTTTCACAACTTGACTTCAAAATATTTGGTTTGGAGACCATCAAAGATCAATATGTGCATGATGCTGATTTTAAAGATGTAATGCAGAATTGTAAAGAAGGAAGAACATGGAACAAGTTCGTTATTAATGATGGTTTTGTGTTCGTGCTAACAAGCTATGCATTCCTGCTAGCTCTGTTAGTCTTTTGTTGTTGCAGGAGGCGATGGAGGAGGATTAATGGGACACTTTGGCGTCAAGAAGACGGAGGATATACTTGCTACACATTTCTTTTGGCCAAAGATGAGACGGATGTTGAGCGTTTTGTTGCTCGCTGCACTACATGTCAAAAAGCTAAGTCACGACTCAATCCTCATGGTTTATATATGCCTTTGCTCTGTGCCTAGTGTTCCTTGGGAGGATATATCTATGGACTTTGTTTTAGGTTTACCTCGAACAAAGAAGGGAGGGATAGCATATTTGTTGTCGTGGATAGATTCTCGAAAGGGCACACTTTATACCATGTCATAAAAGCGATGATGTCGTTAATGTTGCTGATTTGTTCTTTCGTGAAATTATTCGCTTGCATGGTGTGCCAAATAATATTGTTTCAGATCGTGATACTAAATTTCTTAGCCACTTTTGGAGATGTTTATGGGCTAAGTTGGGGACTAAACTGCTTTTTAGTACTACTTGTCACCCCCAAACCGATGGATAAACTGAAGTAGTCAATAGAACATTGTCTACTATGCTTAGGGCTGTTTTGAAGAATAATAAGAAAATGTGGGAAGAATGCTTGCCTCATATTGAATTTGCTTATAATCGTTCATTGCATTCTACTACTAAGATGTGCCCTTTTGAAATTGTGTATGGCTTCCTACCTCGTGCACCTATTGATTTGTTGCCTCTTCCATCTTCGGAGAAGGTTAATTTTGATGCTAAAGAACGTGCTGAATTGATTTTAAAATTGCATGAGATAACTAAGGAAAACATTGAGCGTATGAATGCTAAATATAAACGTCTTTGGAGATAAGGGTAGAAAACATGTTGTCTTTGCACCGGAGATCTTGTTTGGTTACATTTATGTAAGGATAGGTTTCCTCATTTGCGCAAATCAAAGCTAATGCCACGTCTTGATGGTCCATTTAAGGTGTTAGAGAAAATAAATGATAATGCTTATAAACTTGAGCTGCTGCAGATTTTGGGGTTAGTCCCACTTTTAACATTGCAGATTTGAAGCCTTATTTGGGTGAGGAATATGAGCTTCCGTCGAGGACGACTTCATTTCAAGAAGGGAGGATGATGAGGACATCAATACCATTGTTACACCCACAGCCCCTACTACTACATATACCGGACCAATTACTAGAGCTCACATGACGCCAATTAAATTATCGTACTTTCGTTTCTTGGTAATGATTCTAATGTTCATGAGAATATGATGCTGCCTAAATTGGATACATTTGTTTTGCTTACAAATGAAGGCCCTAGCTTGGAGAAGGATGGACATTGGAGCGTAACAAGCATGGAGATAATGCCATGCAAGGGGAACAAACGGAGTTACAAGTGATGATTTCAGGACTTTGAAGCCACCATAATGGGTGCATGAAGCCTTGGACGAAATATACAAGATGCTACTTCATAAATGTCGTCCCGAGGCTATTCTAGGTGCTGCGTCACCTTATTAGTGGGCCAGGCCCTTGTAATTTCGAAATACACAAGTATAGGCTATTTTAGAGTCCGTATGTGGGGAAACAAGAGATAGGGTTGATTTCGACCCCTCCACCAAGGGCCACGAAATTCCCCCTCTTCCTCCATATATACAGCCCTTAGGGCACCGTTTAGACCTTGGGTTTTGTTTAGATTAAAAGTTCGCCATAGCTGCAACTTCGCGCATTTCGTTTGTGTTCAACGACTGCACAAAGGCGTCCACAGAACCCCACCTTGATCAATAAAGCTTTCATCTTATATTCGCAAATATCCAGATTGCAATCTCAGTTTCTTGCTTGTTCTTCGTTTGCTCGCAGGAAATGCAGACCCTCGTGGTCGTTGATCGTGCTCGGCGTGGTCAATAACCTCTCGGAGTTGGTTTAGCGATTGCTAAGGCGCCGACGTCCTCAAGACGTTAGAGTCGGATCGTCAAAGACGACTTCCTCCAAAGAGAAAACCAACATCTCATCGAAAGACGGGACACCTTTGTCTCTATCAAGGTAACGAGAGTAATCATCAACAATAACAAAGCCATATTGAGATGCATCATTTGAAACTGTAGAATAATGATTAGGACCAAAAGGATCCATGTGAAGCAATTCAAATGGTTGAGTAGTAGTTATGATAGTATTCGCTAGATGTTTGGCCTTGGTCACTTTTCCAGCTTCACAGGCTCTGCATAAGTGATCCTTGAGGAATTTGACATTCTAAATGCCAATGACATGCTTCTTCTTCGCAAGCGTGTGCAAATTCCTCATGCATGCATGACCAAGTCCTCGATGCCATAGCCAGCCTTCTGAAGCTTTTGCAAGTAGGCATACGGCTGGTTTAGGTCCTGTAGAGAAATCAACAATATACAAGTCTCCTCTCCTAAAGCCTTCGAAGACTTTGGAATTGTCAGCTTCCAAGACAACAACACAATGATACTTGCCAAAGACAACAACCATATCAAGATCACAAAGCATTGAGACAGACATGAGGTTGTATCCTAATAACTCGACAAGCATGACTTTGTCCATGTGTCGATCCCTTGTGATCGCAACCTTACCTAGACCCAATACCTTGCTTTTTTCCTTTGTCAGCGAAGATGATATGCTTCAGATGAGATGGAGATAAGGGAGCATCCATCAATAGATTCTTGTCACTGGTCATGTGATTTGTACATCCACTATCGAGGACCCACTCAGTGGATTCGGGTTGATCATCCTGCAGATGAATTAGTGCAGCTTACGAACTCATATACTTCATTAGTGAAGAATATGACATCAATTTCATCAGATCAATTTCATCAAGTAATAGAGCAGATAAAGCAATATGAGGACGTGAGAAATGAAAGTTCATTTCTTCATGATTAGCCTGTGTCGTTTCAAGAAATTTTAGGTCTCCAGCAAATTCTTCACACGTTTACGCACGTCTGGAGACCTGACCCTGCAGAAGAAATTAGTTCTTTTTCTTCACCACCCACATCTGAAGGGGTGGCAAAGAGTTCATCACTTTGTGAGCTCCATACAAGAAAGGTGGCATATAAGCCAGTCCATTTCGTTTCACACAAGAGGAGTTAGGGTAAGCATATGAATAAGCAGAGAATTTCTTCAAGGACTTATGAACATAATGATTAGAAGAATAATGCTCATATTCATAGCCCATAGCTCTTCCCGGCGAAACAGAGGTGTTAGCATGATGATATTCATATGAGGACTTTGATCCTTTTGATGAATTTGATCCACGTGAGGATTTGGTCCGTATGAGGACTTGGATCCATATGAAGAATTTGGTCCATATGAAGAATTTGATCTGGGGTTCCTATTCTTCACAGGTGGTGTCATGATGACATTCACCTGAAGACTTTTAAGGCACCTTTTGGGAACCCAGATTTTCTTCATAGGGGAACCGTTCCTGCAGTTAGTGCCAACATATCTAGCTAATACATCACCATTCTGATTTTTGAATAGTTTATAGTTGGAGTCAAATGACTCATCAGAAGAATGAGGAGATTCACATGTAAAGCCAGATAAAGTAGATGGATCTACTGGAGGTCCCTTCGCAGCAACCCATGAGGTTTCGGGGTACTGCTCAGGCTTGCAATATGTACCATAAGCATTGAGTTTCCTCTGTAAGGCAATACCCTCTTTCCTAGGGTTCCTGTTTAGGATATGCTTTTTAAGCACATCACAAAGAGTCTGATGCCCTTTGAGGCTTTTGTACATGCCTGTCATATACAATTCCTTCAGCCCTGCATCATCAGTGATACTAGCAATGTCCTTAGATGAGGAATTAGTGATAGCAGAGACCGTTGAAGAATTTGTAGCATTAGAAGCATTTGAACATTCAGGTGAAGAATTAGCAGATTCACGTTCAATGCACTTTAAACATGGATGAACAAATTCTTCCTGAGCAGCGCTGATTTGTTGAGCAAGTAATGAATCGCGCTCCTTCCGAAGATCTTCATAACTAACTATTAGCTTCTCAAGATATTGCTTTCTTTGAAGAAATTCATAAAAAAGCTTCTCATGATCAGATAAGAGAGTGTTATGATGACCTTGAAGGTTGTCAAACCTAGACTGAAGTCTCTGAAGATTTTCAGTCAAGGTTTTAGTGCGATCCATTTCTTCACCCAACATATCATCACTTTTGTCTATCATGTTTTGAACCTTTTCAAAAGCCTATTGTTGTTTCACAGCAATCTTAGCATGTTTAGAGTAGCTGGGATTGAGGTTTTCATCAGATTCATTCTCAGTTGATTCCGAGGAGTTATATTTGAGTACCTTGGCACCCTTTGCCATGAAGCAATATGTGGGAGAGTAGTCATCATTGCCTTCATCAGCCTTGTTGGTGGAGCCATTTTCTTCAGAGTTGAAGATAGACTTGCTGACGAACGCAGTAGCGAGAGCTAGACTCGCCACACCAGACTCGGACTCCTCAGATGCCGCCTATTCCTCATGTTCCTTAGATTCAGCCTCAGAGTCCATTTCCTTGAGGAATCATCACCAAGGCTACGTAGTCACTGGATGGGGAATCGTTGCTCCTTGAGGATTTTCCAAAGCGACCACGTCTTGAGAACCTTTGGAATTTCTTCACGAGCAGTCCTAGCTCCTGGCCCAGTTCTTCAGGATCACCAAGGCTACTACCAGAATCATCACCTTCAGATTTGAAAGTGCGTTATGTCAACTAGAGGGGGGGGGGGGGGGGTGAATAGGCGATTTTTATGAATTCGTCACTCAGGAATTTGCGGGTGAGGAAATTCCTTAGCGAAGAACTACTTGCAGCAGAATAAGTACTCAAAAGTAATCATAACAGAACACAAGCATGGTCATCATGATGAAATGAAGACAAGCACAGAGTACAAAAAAGCGTAAGCACAGGATAACACATGATGAAGACAAACAGACTGAAGAAATTGAACTGAGGAAATTAAGAAAGTCTTCAATCAAAGTCTTCAAACACAGATATGAACAAGTGCACAACAAGGTTACGAGGAAATGAAAGAGTTGAGGAAATAGAACCGATAAGCTGGGTGAAGACAATGATTTGGTAGACCAGTTCCAATTGCTGTCTCAGTTGTACGTCTGGTTGGAGCGGCTAGGTATTTAAACCTGAGGACACACAGTCCCGGACACGCAGTCCTCACTGTATTCTCCTTGAGCTAAGGTCACACAGAGCTCGCCCAATCACTCGTGGTAAGTCTTCAGGTGACTTCCAAACCTTCACAGACTCGGTCACTTGGCGATCCACAATTCCTCTTGGATGCTCTAGACCATGACGCCTAACCATCTGGAAGAAGCACAGTCTTCAAAGGTAACAAGCGTCGGATCCACGCAGGATCAATCTCTTCAGTGATGCTCAATCACTTTGGGTTTGTAGGTGTTTGGGTTTGGGTTTTCCTCACTTGATGATTTTCGCTCAAAGTCCTCGGAGGATGGGAAGCTCTCAAATGACAAGTGTCAGTTTCTCTCGGAGCAGCCAACAACCTAGTGGTTGTAGGGGGCGGCTATTTATAGCCTAGGGAGCAGCCCGACATGATAAGACATAAATACCCTTCAATGATATGACCATTAGGTGGGTAGATATTTTGGACAGCTGGCGCGTAGCACAACAACGGTCGGATATTTGAGGCTCAAATTCCTCAGGGCTATCATGTACCTCACTGTGTAGGTAATCCGCACTGGTGAATTCCTAACTCCTCAGTCAGAACAAATTCTTCAGAGACCAGAAGAACTTCATCTCTGTCACTGAAGAATATGACTGAACTGTATGAGATTTCCAATGGCTTCACTCGAAGGGATTGGTAGGTGTAGGATTTTGAGTTGAGCATCACATGGAAATTTTTCCTTAGTATTTCCTCGACCCCCTTTAACAGTACGGTGTTTCCTATGACTCAAGAAAGAGAAAATGAAACTATGAAAAAAAAGTCTTCACGCTTCATGTTCCTCGTATGAATACAAAGTCTTCAGGGTTACACCAATTTCTTCACTTTCAAAGTCTTCAGAAAGTCTTCAGAAATCCAAAGTCTTCAGACGAAGAACTTCATTTTTAGGGGTCGACTTTCTCTGTAAATATCAAACTCCTCATAGACTTATAGACCTGTGTACACTCATAAACACATTACACCTATAAGTCTTCAATACACCAAAATCACTAAGGGGCACTAGATGCACTTACAATCTCCCCCTTTTTGGTGATTGATGACAATATAGGTTAAGTTTTCAACAGGGATAAACATATGAAGTGTATATACTGATATTGAGGAATTTGATTGCAAGATATAGAAGAACTCCCCCTGAAGATGTGCATAGTGAGGAACTTGCTTTTGAGGCAATGCACACTTGAAGAATAGAATCATGGAGATCTCCCCTTATATCTTTTAATTCATACACGCATTTAACATATAATACGAAGAATTTGAAGTGCATGATGAAATATGGTGACTGAAGTAATTTAGCATGCGTGCATTAACATTAGTGAGGAATAAGCATGCGGAAAATCACAGCAAAAGTATCAGGCCACCATAGAGTTTAAGTTTACAACTCGATCTAGCAAAGTCATCAGAAGAACGAGAGTTGTAACTTAGCAAAAAAACGCCCATATAAGATAGACCTATTTGAAGACTAACTCAAATTTCTCCCCATTGTCATCGAATGACCAAAAGGATTGAAAAATGAGGACTAATGCCCCTGAAGAATAACATGTTGATGAAGGAGCGCCAACATTGTTGGGGTCATTTGTCGTAGTAGGGCTTGCCGCAGTGTCGTCCAAGTCTTCATGCTCGTTGGTGTCGCGCGATGAAGAATATGAGCTGGCCACCAAGGAAGGAACCTTGACCTTCTTGTATTTCTTCGGTGGAGGTGCAGACCAGTCAAAGTCCTCCTTGAGACCCATTTGCTTCAGATCTTCTTCATCATACAGATTGGACAGAATAGCCCAGGTGCGACCGAAGACTTCATGGAGGTAGTAATGGTTTTTCTTCACTGCATTATGTGTAGCAGTCATGTTGTGAAGAATAGAACCAAACTGACGTTTAACCCATTTATGGTTTCGATCCACCTTCTGGTGAAGACTAAGAAGCAGCTCACGACCAGTCATCACACGTGGTGCTGTGGCTTGAGGAGTAGACTTGGGTGCATTGGCAGCAGAATCATGAGTGGCAGAGTCATCATTGGTGGAATAAGATGCAGCTTTGCGAAACTGACCATCCAATGGACGAATGCCTTCATCAATAACAGCAGGTGACTTGCCTTTTTCATCAGCTGAGGAATAGGTCCGCTTGAGGACTTCGATGGGGGGGGGGCAAGTAGCCGAGGTGATTCTGAAAATCACCTTGTAGTTGAGTGAAGACCTTGTTCTGAGGAATCTCATAATCCAAGGAGCATAAGGCTTCAGCTCAAACGGAGAGAGAGCGACATTGTCCAGAGTCCTCATGGAGAAATCATGATAATTGACAGGGATGCCATGCATGCTGTTGAATAGCAGATTCCTCATGATGCCAATGACTTCTACATCATTCGAGTCGTGGCCTTTGATTGGACTCATAGTCTTCGTCAAGATGCGATAGACTGTTCTGGGCACATAGAGCAATTCCCTCACGAGGAATTTGGTCCTTGGGGCTTGACCGGGTTTCAGAGGCTTCATAAGTACTTGCATATAATAGGCAGTCAGTTTAGGCTCTTGGTACAGGCAACGAGCTCCTTCAGGTGGAGGACTGATGGGCAGGGCGTGAAGTAATTCAGAGGCCTGTGCCTTGTAGTGAGTGGTTTCGGTCATCCAGTTCAAAACCTAGGAGTTCACATCGTCAGCATCTCCTGTGATGTGCATTGTTGCGTAGAATTGAAGAATGAGCTCTTCATTCCAATCAACTATGTCTGTGCAAAAGTTGAGGAGGCCTGCGTCATGAAGCACACTGAGGACATGTGAGAAGCATGGCAATGATTCCATGTCCACATGAGGAATATGCTCATGGTTGAAGACTTTGTCCTTATTAAAGAGCAGTGAGGAATAAAAATCGGCCTGGCTGGCAGTCCAGAAACGCTTCCTTCTAAGACGAGCAGAGTCATATGGGTTATAGTCAGTGAAGAACACGTGCTCGCCGAAGAAGTCATCAGCCTTGAATTTTTGTTTCTTCGAGAATGGATCCTTTGGCTTGGGCTGAGGAGTGTCAGTCAATTGCATAACCACCTCAGGAATCGCAATCTCAGGTTCCATAGGCTGAGGAATTTCAGCTTCTTCTTCAGTGGTAGCCTGGGTTGTCAATTCTTCATTCACAATTTCTTCAACACTAGTGGCTGGAATCTCTTCATGGACAGACGGTGTGGCATGTGGTTCATCAGATCCCATTTGTACTTCAGTAGCAACAGGGGACTGAGGAATTTGTTGGAGTGGTGTGAACAGAGGAGAGTTGGGGTGCTGACTCTCCCAAAAGTCATCATTCATCACTGGAGTAGTGCTTCCAATGTCCACATCTTCTTCTTATTCTAATTCTTCAACGCCGGCCTCTTCAGCAGTGAACTGAGGCATGTGCGAGGAGATGATTGGAGTTGAAGGGATTGCATCTGCTTCAATTTCTTCATCCAACTGCTCTGACGAAGCAGCAGAAGGATTCTCTTCATGGGATTCACTTGGAATCACATAATTTTCATCAAAAGGAACAAGGTCCTTTGATGGCATGGTTGAGATAGGAACAACATCAATTGGGTTGTCAAATGAGCTAGTCAATGGCTTCATCTTCTTCGGGGCTGAAGAATCTGATGAAGTTGATGCCTTCCTTTTGTTCACTGCCGCATGCTCTGCAGCCTTGGTCTTCTTCACATCTGATGCAGATGGAAGGATCGGAGTTGGGGTAGGCGCAGGAGGAGCAGAGGAATTTGGTTGAATTTCTTCAGGCACAACTGATGCAGTTGCCCTGACTTCTTCACTTTCTTCAGGTGCACCACTAGTGGATGCCCTGGCAATTTCTTCAGCGACTGGAATGCAGTCATCAGCCCTGGTGCTTTGAGTTTCTTCAGCAGCCTGATTGTCATCAGCGGTGCTGGCATTTTCATCAGTCGGCTGAGCAGATGCTTCAACCTGAGGATTTTCTTGTTGCGTTGGAGTTGCAACATTGGATGTGAACTTCTCAGTTAAGTTCACAAACCTGACTTTGGCTCCAAGCCAGTCAGCGTAGTAACAATCAAATTCATCACTCAGTTGCTTGATCTCAGCCTGCAAGGCAACGAGTTCTTTGGAGAAAGCTTCAGAACATTTTGCTTCAGAAAACACTGTTTCTTGTACTGTGCTTTCTTCATTCTTCTTCCTTGTTCAAATTTCCATTTCTCTTCTTCAATGAAGGCAGTCAAAACATGACTTTGACCAGGAGTGAGGTTCATCTCCGGCAAAGGCGTGTTGAGATCCTTGTGCCATAGATCAATGAAGTCTAGGATCAGTTTCGGATCCAGAAGAAGAGGCACATTGCTGCCTTTGGCTCTAGCGGCCTTGACCTGCCTATCTCTAATGATTTCCGCAAGTTCTTCATCATCAGCTTCGTCTTCATCAGACGGCACTTGGAAGGCGTCCTGCTTCTTGTGAGGACTTGGTCGAGTGCCTCGTCCAACAGTGGCCTTTGTCTTCAGTAGAGAGGGGCCAGTTGAGGAAATTGGTGCAGTTGAGGAACTAGCGGAAGCTCCTGAGGCAATAGAGATGCCTATTGTCCTTTGGCACGTGGCAAGGTGCACAGGTGCAGAGGATTTTGTCAGAGCAGCCAAGGACTTTGGCGGAGGAGCTGAGGACTTTGGAGCGAGAGCAGCATGAGGAGTTGGTCGTGAGGGCTTTGAAGATTCTGGTCATGAGGGATTGCTGAGGAACTGGGCCGTGAGGGCATTGAGGGTGAAGCACTTGGCTTATGAGCAGGCTTCTTTGCCATGGCCTTCTTTGGTTTGCTAGCAGAGGCCTCAGCAGTGGCAACAACAGCAGCAGAGTCTTCGTTGAATTTCCTCACTGCTTCTCTTGCTTGTCTGGCCAATTTGGCCTGGCGCTTGGTCCATTCATCAGGATAATCCTCACTACGCTTGAGGCTGGTGGGATCTGCTTCTTGTCCAGGTGCCAATGGAGGTCTTGGGCATGGAGGATTTAGAGCGAATTTCTTCATATACTTGGGAGCAACATACCTGTACTCCCTCCACTCTCTTGCCCATCGCCTCTCTATCCATTGTATGTGCACCTTGCGCTGATTTTTGTCCTCCTTGCCAAACTTGGCCTCATCAGGAGTGCAGTAATCCTTGTATATGTCATTAGGGATTTCAAAGGCAGTGTTGACCTCAGGCCTCTTTCCTCCCTTCTGTGGCTTCTTTCCATTAGCCATTTTCTTCAACTGAGGAATTTGGACAATCGAATTCTCTGAAGATGTATGCAACTTTTCTTCGAGGAACGCTGCAAATGATTTAAGTTGATGAGAACCTAGAGATTCAGCAGCTGACATGAGTACCTGTGAACAGAGTATAGTTGCGAGGAATTTGGAGAGGTCATATGCGTTCTCAGAAGGTTTTCTAAAATGAACAAGTTTGAGGAATTTGACCAGATGAGTCTTGTAGAATTTCGCTAAGCGTTCTTTGTCTTAGGTTCCAGAGTTGTATAGATTGAAAATCCACACAATTGAGGAATATTTGAAGAAAAGTGTAGCTTAGAGAAATGAATCAAGAACAGATGACATGTGAGGTGTTTAGTGTGTGAAGATTTGAAGAAAAACACCTTTGAAGATTTTGTAGTAATCATTTGAATCAAATAGGGCAGTAAAAGTAACTTTTAATTACCCTGGACGAAGAACACGACGAACTGGGAAGTGTAGATGTGAAGTTCGTGAGTTCAGATCTTCCACGCCCTAACTTGGCCGAGGAAGATAGCTACGACAGCGGCGGAGTGAAGAAATCCTCGGCCGGCGCGAGTACGACGGCGGCGAGGTCGAGGCAGTGAAGCTCTTCCTCACCGGCGACGATGAAGTAGCGGTGGCGCTAGGGTTTGAGAAGCTCAAGATGGCGTGAGGTCGAGCAGAGTAAAAGAGAAGTGAGGAAGGGGAGGGGTATATATAGCCGTGGTGAAAAACTGTTCGCCTGAAGAAATTGAATGAACGTGCCCCTGACCCTTCTCATTCGCTTGAAATGTGTCACCCACGTACTGAGAAGTGGAGATCGTGTGAGATCGTGGGTGAATAGATAAGTGTTTTTGTGGGATGCGGAATGGTTTGAGCGGCAAAGCCGAAAATTTAGATAAGATAGGTTAAAAGTTCCGTTCGCAAATTCTTTAGCTGACAAGGACACAGTGAAGATTTTGAACGAGTTTCAAATAGAACGCACATGAAGAATTTGTCAATAGATTGGGTGAGTTTAGCATAGAGGGGGAAGGGTCCGATCACATTCACTTAGCAGAAAAAACAACTTGAAGAAATAGCTATAAGTGAATGCTGTAGAGGACAGAAACTCATATATATATATAGCCAATAAAGAAAAACGACGGAAATGGTGAAGATAATGCAAAGTTGAAGAACATGAACAACTGAGGAATTTCAAAAAACTGAGGAAAAATTCAAATTGAAGATTTTTCAACTTTTGGTGGTGGCGTGACCCACCGTATAAGAATGATGATTTCAGACACAGCGTACAATTGTCGTAGGGCTCTGAGAATCAAATTCTTCGTTAATTTCTTCACACTTAGATTGTTAGTCTTCATTGATTGAAGAAAAACTTTTCTTCATGTGTTGCACATCTAAGTCATCAATTTTGTATAAGTGTTAGGATGAGTGTCCTCTTCAAAGAACATTCGAAGATTCTAGGATATTTAGCTCACACCGCAACTTGCTAAATCTCTTCTCATCCAAGGGTTTGTGAAGATATCGGCTAGCTGTTCTTCAGTCTTCACATGCTCAATAGAAATGTCACCCTTCAACACATGATCACGAAGAAAATGATGACGAATCTGAATGTGCTTGGTCTTCGAGTGTTGAACTGGGTTATGATCAATCTTGTGGGCACTCTCATTGTCAGAGTAGAGAGGCACATTCTTCACATTGACGCTGTAGTCCTTGAGTGTTTGTGAGGGAGTCCCGGATTAGGGGGTGTCCGGATAGCCGAACTATCACCGTTGGCCGGACTCCTGGACTATGAAGATACAAGATTGAAGACTTCGTCCCGTGTCCGGATGGGACTTTCCTTGGCGTGGAAGGCAAGCTTGGCGATGCGGATATGTAGATCTCCTACCATTGTAACCGACTCTGTGTAACCCTAACCTATCCGGTGTCTATATAAACCGGAGGGTTTTAGTCCGTAGGACGAACAACAATCATACCATAGGCTAGCTTCTAGGGTTTAGCCTCCTTGATCTCGTGGTAGATCTACTCTTGTACTACCCATATCATCAATATTAATCAAGCAGGAGTAGGGTATTACCTCCATCGAGAGGGCCCGAACCTGGGTAAAAACATCGTGTCCCTTGTCTCCTGTTACCATCCGCCTAGACGCACAGTTCGGGACCCCCTACCCGAGATCCGCCGGTTTTGACACCGACATTGGTGCTTTCATTGAGAGTTCCTCTGTGCCGTCGCCGTCAGGTAGGATGCATCATCCCGTCTTTAAAGACGATACTATCGCCAAAGGAGCCTTGGCCGCTGGTCAGACTCTTCGGCTAGGTGGTTTTCTTATGACCGCCAGTTCGGCCACCGCGCCGACGATGACCTCTCGAGTCATCGAAACCAATCTCCATGTTAATTCGGAACTTGCCGAGCAGTTAGATCCGATCGAGCTCTCCTCCGTAAACGAGCTCTTGGATCGCATCGCCGCCCTAGGAGTCGCCACAGACTATGACCGGATCAGGCCTAAAACCGATCTGAGAGAGATCAACTCTCCCCAGGCTACCCATCATGTTGCTGTGATAGAGGAGCAATGCGGCGATTCTTCTTCTATCTTAAAGACTAGCTACGTCCGGATTCCCGATCCCTCCATGCCGGTTTCCCGCAAAAGGATGGATGTCGATCAAGCCCTGAACTTAAAGTCAGGCGGCGGGTTGGACTCATTGGATAACACTCAAAAATCCAAACTTCCGAAGTTCGAAACTTCTCGCCCCGAGTCCTAAATTGACGGGTTCCGGATCTAGTTTCACCCGCCCACCCAAACATTAGCGATCTCTCTCGAATTCGCAAGAGCCCACCAAACAAAGACATCATTACTAGGCCGATTCCTCCCGGTTATGAACAGGATAAAGGACTGCCGAGAGGAGGACGCAATCCCAATTTTTTGCAATAATTGCACGGACAAGGGAATCCTAAACGCCATAAGTCGTCACGAAATTACACGCTTTGCTGACTTGGTGACCATAGTACGAAAGTACTGTGCGATGGAGAGCGCCTGGAAAACCGAAAGTAAATTTTGGGATAATCCGGCCCCGAATACATCCCTAGTCCGAAATAAAAGGGTGCATTATTATCAAGCACCTGGGTTAAATACCAAAAAACCAAAACCCCCTAAAGGGTACGGAACCGTACTGGAGGGTTGGCTAAACGGACCCTGCAAAATTCATAGCACAGAGGGCGCCACTCCAACTCATTGCCTTCGAGCATGTTGGATACTACGGCAGGTGGCCAAAAGTGGCGAAGAGCTTCTAGCTTCAGAATCCCAGCCCAGCAACACCAGTACGGTGTTAACAGTCTTCAAGACTTTCGCATCAAATAACATGCGAAAACGAACACTCTGCAACCTCGCCGAAGTCTACCAAGTAGCAACAATAAATCCATGGAGTGACACGGCTATTACCTTTAATGCCGGATTTAACCTAAATTCGAACAGCCCGAGCACCAGCCGCATTGGTCCTCGGTCCCGATAGTGGATTTGCTTTAGCCTTACTAAGGTACTCATGGATGGCGGCAGCGGACTAAACCTCATCTATGAGGAAACTCTCGAAAAATGGAAATAGATCTGAACCGCATTGAGCGAAGCAGCACAACCTTCAGAGGAATAATCCCTAGCCGGAAGCATGCTGCACAGAAAAATCACACTGGACGTAGTGTTCGGCTCACCGGACAATTACAGGTCCGAGGAGGTCACATTTCAAGTGGCCCCGTTCAACAGCGGATATCATGCTTTGTTAGGACGAGAGGCATTCACAATTTTTCAAGCTATACCCCATTATGGGTACATGAAGCTTAAAATGCCCGGACCTAACGGAATCATCACTCTCGCTAGTGATCCGAACATAGCACTCCACGCCGAAAACAAGACAGCCGCACTAGCCCTCGAGGCACTATCTGAAGCCCTAGCGGCCGAAGAACTCACCGCGATGCGCTCCACGGTGAACAGGGACGATGTGATACTTGATAAAAGATCCAAGTCCACCTCTTTTAAACCAGCGGATGAAGTAGTCAAATTCCAAGTCCACCCAATGGACCCTGCAAAGACGGCCTCCATTGGGGTACAATTAAACCCTGATGTAGACACCGCACTACGAGAATTTCTACGAGAAAACTGGGACATCTTTTCCTGGCACCCTTCAGACATGCCAGGAATCCCACGTCGGCTGGCCGAGCACAGCCTAAATATCCTAAAAGGATTCAAGCCCGACCAAACAGGCTCTTGGCGCTTTTCGAACCCAAGAGACAGGCCATGGGAGAGGAGCTAGCCAAACTTTTGGAAGCCGGATTCATCAGAGATATAAAACATCCGGACTGGCTAGCAAACCTGGTGATGGTACCAAAGAAGGATAAATCCTGGCGCCTATGTGTTGATTTTAAAGACCTTAATAAGGCTTGCCTAAAGGATCCATTCCCCCTCCCTCGAATTGATCAAATTATTGACGCTACAGCAGGACACGACTCATTGTGCTTCCTCGACGCGTACTCCGGCTACCACCAAATGCGTACTCCGTCTACCACCAAATCAAGATGGCGGAGCCAGACCAAGCTGCAACGGCATTCATCACTCCATACGACCCATTCTGCTTCAACACAATGCCCTTTGGGCTCAAAAACGCCGGCGCAACATATCAGCGCATGATTCAGACATGTCTGGCAAACCAGATCGGCAAAACAGTGGAAGCATATGTAGATGACGTGGTCGTCAAAACCAAGCACGTCGAAACTCTACTAGACGACTTGAGGCTCACATTCTGCTGAGGAGTATAAGGAGCAGATAACTCATGAGTAATACCGAGTTCATCAAGATAGTCATCAAGACCAGCTTCTTGAACTCAGTTCCATTGTCACTTCTGATGTGCTTGATCTTCACACCAAAGTTGGTTGAAGCCCTCGAATAAAATCGTTTGAAGACTTCCTGCACTTCATGTTTGTAAGAAACAATGTGTACCCATGTGTAACGAGAGTAATCATCAACAATAACAAAGCCATATTGAGATGCATCATTTGAAACTGCAGAATAATGATTAGGACCAAAGAGATCCATGTGAAGCAATTCAAATGGTCGAGTGGTGGTCATGATAGTCTTCGCTGGATGCTTGTCCTTGGTCATCTTTCTAGCTTCACAGGATCCACATAAGTGATCCTTGAGGAATTTGACATTCTCAATGCCAATGACATGCTTCTTCTTCACAAGCGTGTGCAAATTCCTCATGCCTGCATGACCAAGTCGTCGATGCCATAGCCAGCCTTCTGAAGCTTTTGCAAGTAGGCATACGGCTGGTTGTGGTCCTGTAGAGAAATCAACAATATACAAGTCTCCTCTCCTGAAGCCTTCGAAGACTTTGGAATTGTCAGCTTCCATGATCACAACACAACGATACTTGCCAAAGACAACAACCATATCAAGATCACAAAGCATTGAGACAGACATGAGGTTGTATCCTAAGGACTCGACAAGCATCACTTTGTCCATGTGTCGATCCTTTGAGATCGCAACCTTACCTAGGCCCAATACCTGACTTTTGCCTTTGTCAGCGAAGATGATATGCTTCAGATGCGATGGAGATAAGGGAGCATCCATCAATAGATTCTTGTCACCAGTCATGTGATTTGTACATCCACTATCGAGGATGCACTCAGTGGCTTTGGGTTGATCATCCTACAGATGAATTAATGCAGCTTACGAACTCATATACTTCATCAGTGAAGAATATGACATCACAATTCATCAGATCAATTTCATCAAGCAATAGAGCAGATAAAGCAGTATGAGGACGTGAAAAATGAAAGTTCATTTCTTCATGATTAGCTCAGCATCCTTTCGGCACTCTCGTGTCTCCAAAGAAATTCTTTAGACGTTTACGCACGTCTGGAGACCTGACCCTGCATAAGAGATTAGTTATTTTTCTTCACCACCCACATCTGAAGGAGTGGCAAAGAGTTCATCACTCTGCGAGCTCCATGTGAGAAAGGTGGCATAGAAGCCAAACCAATTTGTTTCGCATAAGAGGAGTTAGGGTAAGTATATGAATAAGCAGAGAAATTCTTAGGGGACTTATGAACATAATGGTTAGAAGATTAATGCTCATATTCATAGCCCTTAGCTCTTCCCTGTGAAATAGAGGTGTTAGCACGATGATAATCATATGAGGACTTTGATCCTTTTGAGGAATTTGATCCACGTGAGGAATTTGGTCTGTATGATGACTTGGATCCATATGAAGAATTTGGTCCATATGAAGAATTTGATCTGGGGTTCCTATTCTTCACAGGTGGTGTCATGAGGACATTCACCTGAAGACTTTCAAGGCACCTTTTGGGAACCCAGATTTTCTTCATAGGGGAATCGTTCCTGCAGTTAGTGCCAACATATCTAGCAAATACTTCACCATTCTGATTTTTGAACAGTTTATAGTTGGAGTCCAATGACTCATCAGAAGAATGAGGAGATTCACATGTAAAGCCAGATAAAGTAGATGGATCTACTGGAGGTCCCTTCGCAGCAACCCATGAGGTTTTGTGGTACTTCTCAGGCTTCCAATATGTACCATCAGCATTGAGTTTCCTCTCAAAGGCAATACCCTCTTTCCTAGGGTTCCTGTTGAGGATCTGCTTTTTAAGCACATCACAAAGAGTCTGATGCCCTTTGAGACTTTTGTACATGCCTGTCATGTACAATTCCTTCATCCCTGCATCATCAGTGATACTAGCAATGTCCTCAGCTGAGGAATTAGTGATAGCAGAGACAGTTGAAGAATTTGTAGCAATAGAAGCATTTGAACATTCAGGTGAAGAATTAGCAGATTCACGTTCAATGCACTTCAAACATGGAGGAACAAATTCTTCCTGAGCAGCACTGATTTGTTGAGCAAGTAATGAATCGCGCTCCTTCTAAAGATCTTCATAACTCACTATTAGCTTTTCAAGATCTTGCTTTCTTTGAAGAAATACATAAGAAAGCTTCTCATGATCAGATAAGAGAGTGTTATGATGACTTTGAAGGGTGTCAAACCTAGTCTGAAGTCTCTCAGCCAAAGCTTTCGACTGATCCATTTCTTCACCCAACATATCATCGCTCTTATTTAGCATGTATTGAACTTTTTCCAAAGCTCTTTGTTGTTTAGTGGCAAGGGAAGCAAGTTTGACATAGCTGGGTCCAAATTCATCACCAGATTCACCATCACTGGATTCAGATAGATAGCATTCAGTTACCTTTGCATCTTTTGCCATATGGCATGGTGTAGAAGATGATGATTCTGGTTCGAATGTCATTGCTTTGACAGATTCCTTGAAGTCCTCGAACCAAGGATCATGACGGGTTCGATGACCTTCATAGACGTGAGAGAGACGGTCCCATATAAGCTTCGCATGATCGAGATGCATGATGTTCCTGAACTGATTTTGAGACAGACAGGAGCAGATGACGTCCTTTGCCGTGAGGTTGAGAAGGGTGAACTTGCGAATGTCATCAACTTCTGCCATCTTGCACAGATCGGTAAGACCAATCTCGGTGACGGTCCACAGCTCACTGTTCATCGCCATGCAGCGCTTCTTCATCATGGCCTTCAACTTGGGATACTCGTGACCGTCAAAGATGGGGCATGACACGGTCTTCATTCCTGTAGTCGACATAACTAAAACTCCAGGCGGTTAAACCAAAATCACACAGAACAAGGGAGTACCTTGCTCTGATACCAATTGAAAGTGCGTTATATCGACTAGAGGGGGGTGAATAGGCGATTTTTATGAATTCTTCACTGAGGAATTTGTGGGTGAGGAAATTTCTTAGCGAAGAACTACTTGCAGCGGAATAAGTACTCAAAAGTAAACATAACAGAACACAAGCATGGTCATCATGATGAAATGAAGACGAGCACAGAGTACAGAAATGGTAAACACATGATAACACAGGATGAAGATAAACATACTGAAGAAATTGAACTGAGGAAATTGAGAAAGTCTTCAGTCAAAGTCTTCAAACACAGATATGAACAAGTGCTCAACACAGTTATGAGGAAATGAAAGAGTTGAGGAAATAGAACCAGTAAGCTTGGTGAAGATAATGATTTGGTAGACCAGTTCCAACTGTTGTCTCAGTTGTACTTCTGGTTGGAGCAGCTAGGTATTTAAACCTGAGGACACACAGTCCCGGACACACCGTCCTCACTGTATTCCCCTTGAGCTAAGGTCACACAGACCTCGCCCAATCACTCGTGGTAAGTCTTCAGGTGACTTACAAACCTTCACAGACTCGGTCACTTGTGATCCACAATTCCTCTTGGATGCTCTAGACCATGACGCCTAACCGTCTGGAAGAAGCATAGTCTTCAAAGGTAACAAGCGTCGGATCCACACAGGATCAATATCTTCAATGATGCTCAATCACTTTGGGTTTGTAGGTGTTTGGGTTTGGGTTTTCCTCACTTGATGATTTTCGCTCAAAGTCCTCAGAGGATGGGATGCTCTCAAATAAAAAGTGTCAGTTTCCCTCGGAGCAGCCAACCAGCTAGTGGTTGTAGGGGGCGGCTATTTATAGCCTAGGGAGCAGCCCGACATGATAAGACAGAAATGCCCTTCAATGATATGACCGTTAGGTGGGTAGATATTTTGGGACAGTTGGCACAAGGCACAGCAACGGTCGGAAATTTGTGTATCAAATTCCTCAGGGCTATCATGTTCCTCACAGTGTAGGCAATCCACACTGGCAAATTCCTAACTCCTCTGTCAGAACAAATTCCTCAGAGACCAGAAGAACTTCATCTCTGTCACTGAAGAATATGACTGAACTGAAAGAGATTTCCAATGGCTTCACTCAAAGGGATTGGTAGGTGTAGGATTTTGAGTTGAGCATCACTTGAAATTTTTTCCTTAGTATTTCCTCGACCCCCTTTAACTGTACGGTGTTTCCTATGACTCAAGAAAGAGAAAATGAAACTACGAGAACAAAAGTCTTCACGCTCCATGTTCCTCGAATGAATGCCAAGTCTTGAAGGTCACACCAATTTCTTCACTTTCAAAGTCTTCAGAAATCCAAAGTCTTCAGTCGAAGAACTTCATTTTTAGGGGTCGACTTTCTTTGTAAATATCAAACTCCTCATAGACTGATAGACCTGTGTACACTCATAAACACATTAGTCCCTTAACCTATAAGTCTTCGATACACCAAAATCACTAAGGGGCACTAGATGCAATTACATTAGGTCATCCACTTGAGGGAAAATTGCTACTGTCCTACAAAACTCTGCGCTTGGAGGCCCAACACATGTATACATGAATAAAGTTGCATAGTAGACATCACCAATCCAAAATTTTCGGCTTCCGCAGAAATATCTACCTCCCTGCCCCCTCCCCCTTACCAAAAGCCACATTTCCCCTGTTTCCGCCTTCCTTTCCAAGTTGAAACCTTCACTCCTTGCTTGCAGTGCCGCCTCCTCACCGGCGACCCTCTTTCACGCTGCTTGGCCTTGTCGATTCAAACAGGTAGTCCACACCCGACCCCCATCCTCATCCTCCTTCCACATCCCACATGCCCTGACCGCCGCGCGACACCTTCCACCCAAATCACCGACCCCTCCCCCAAATAAGCGTCGCCCTAAGCCATGGTGCACGCAGTATAGCCAGGAGCTCAAGGAGCATTTGGCAGCAGAGAAGCAAATCGTGGCCGCGCGTGTGGATGAGGTCGAGATGGCTGCCATTCGTGCCGACCCCCGGATATTGGAGCAGCATCTCGCCGTCGAGGCCACCATCGATGCCTTGCATGCCAACGCCGCCACATGGTTTGCTGCTTTAAACAACAGTTCGTGGCATTTCATCGAGGCCACCATCGATGCCTTCGACGAAGACTACAAGGTGTTTTCTCAGTGTGCCCGTGCTTACCTCAACTCGAGAGGCAGCAGGTTGGTGCCCGGAGTGGCTCAGGCAACTCACCCTACGACGAGGGCACCCATGATGTGGAGGCCTCACCCTTTTCCATGTCCAAGGAGCCAATCATCATTGATATCTCCAACGATGAGGAGTAGCTTGTCTAATTAGCTCACTATAAGGACCTATGTTCAGTTTGCTAGCTACGCCGGTTAAGTATGCTCCGTTTACCCATTGCATGTGCTGCTCCTGCCTTTCCTTAACAAATTCTAGTGAATTGTCCTATCTACTTTTACCATGCAATCTGTTGCTCTAGTCTATATGTTCTATATGTCGTGCAATGTGGTGCTCACTTATTAACTGTTTGGTTAATTAGTTGTCATCTTTAGTTAACTATTTGGTTCAATTATGCAAATGTGAGAAATAAATCAAATTTATCTTTACAAAATACATGAGAAACAAATACAATTGCTATATTTCCAAGTTGTCAAGCATGCTTAGTTTGCTTAACTGTCTGATCTTCTAGTATGTTATACATTCTGCAATGCGGTGCTCAGTTAACGTTTGGTTCATTTGTTGTGATGTTTAGCTAACTGTTTGGTTCAATTCTGCAATTCGATGTTCAATTGTTGTGGGTGCATTCTATTATTGTATACCATGTGAGAAATAAATTGAATTTGGTTGTACTAAATACATGTGAAACAAATACAATTGCTATATTTCCAAGTTGTTAAGCATGCTTGGTTTGGTTACCTATCTGATCTTCTATTAGGAGTATGTTATATTGTGCAATGTGGTGCTCAGTTAATGTTTGGTTCATTTGTTGTGGTGTTTAGTTAACTGCTTGGTTCAATTCTTCAATGCGATATCCAATTATCGTGGGTAGAATTTTGTATTGTTGTGCATGTGAGGAATAAATCGAATTTGGCTGCACTTAATACATGAGATACATATACAATTGCTATAGTTCCTAGTTCTTAATCATGATTGGTTTGAATAAATGGGTTTTCCATGTGGCTTGAATTAATCTGATGAATCTGAATGTTCTTATTTTTCATCAGCATATTTTACTGATAGCTTGCGAACCCTCACTTAACCTAATCATTAACTACCTTATATGTGTTGCAGGGAAACAATGGGAGACACTGAGGTTTACAATCAAGATATGCACATGCATGGTCCTTTGTCTAATAGCACATTATTGTGCAATTGTAGGAACCACTCTAATATTTAGGTTTTTAACAATTTGGTCTTGCACCTGTAGGTCCTGCTGTCAGAGGTTTTGACCCACTGTTCGACCCTTTTTGCATATGGGGAAATGAGTTGTCCATGAATATCAGTCAAGTCAAGAAACTCACAAAGATTGTTAGGATAAAGAAATTAGCAAGAAAAAACAACAAGATCTTTGTCTGCAGAATGAAGAAGACATCAATTCGCCATAGGATGGTACTAACTATTATACCTTGCCTTTCTTTATTCCTTTGCCCCATTTCCAATTTAGAGAAGATATTTAAGCACATCCTTGTTTTCAGGTCTTTCCAAAGCAGTTCACTGATGATTACCTCTCAAACCACCTGTATGGTCAGGAGGCGAGGAAGATATGCATACAACACCCACGTTTCAATATTGAAGTGTTCCTCAATAGGACGAAGGATGGACGGTCAATCATCCATAGACATTTCCCTAAAGTTCCAAAGACCTTCAACATCAATGAAGGCTCAATATTCGCCTTCCGCTTCAGTAGTTTTCAAGATGAGATTCATCTGTCTATGTATCGTCTATAATGCTAATTTCGAAAGGTTATAGATGTTGCATGTCAAACTTGGTGCTGGTGGAGTTGTGTAATGGGGTAGCTAAGTGTAGAAGCTATATGATGTTGTACTTTGAGGTATTTCAATTATGAAATTATGCTTCCTTAATATGGAAATGAAATATATTTTGTGCTTAATATGAAATTCAATTAGATTAATAAATGGATTATTAATAATAGGACAATTAGCCTGCTAATGGCCAATTAGCCTGCTAATTGGGGCTTTCTATTGCAAACGGTATTGAGAAAACACTATGGGCGATGACCTCAGGAAACACACACAGTTTCTAGGAATAAATCGTGTTGGATCAATGAACAATCACACATGACATCCTCTTGGAAACTGTTTGCGTTAGGCCACCTTGTGCAAACGTTTACCACATGAAAAGTGTGTGTGATGGACAACCTTTGCCACATAGTTTCTTCTATGCACCGTGTGTGATGCATTCAATAACACAAACGATAAAATTGTTAATATCGTGTGCAATGGCAACGCTATCACAAACGATTTAATGGGGAAAATTGTGTGTGATGTACCCGCGAATGGAAAGGTTTTCCTTGGAGTGACTGTGTGGGATGTATATACGAACAGAAACGTACTTCTTGGATTAACTTTGTGGGATGTACATACTAACGGAAACGTATTCCTTGGATTGACTGTGTGGAATGTACATACGAACGGAAAAGTTTAGCCGGGACTGACTGTGTGGGATGTACTTACAACCGTAAATGATTTGGCCAGTATAATTGTATTTTTTAGCACAACTGTATGTATAACCGTATTTGATCGCTCGCCCATGGCACACGACCTCATTTTGTCGAGCGTGTGTACCAGGCAGGCCTATCCCCAACGGTTTCTGGATCGTGTGGGAAGGGCCCCCCTATCGCAGTCACTCACTTGGCAATGGTCTGAACACCATCGCGGAAAGGAGTTAAAAACCGTTTTTATAGCACCTCGCTGTACAAGTGAGATCTTCATCATCAAGCCAAAATCGAGCAACTCCGAACTCACAAAATGTGGGGGCACGATTATTAGCAAGAACCAGAAAGTGGGCTAAGGCACCGTTATAGATACCATCAAGGAGTGGAAGTCCAAGTGGTTTTATATCACCAAGCCACTCTCTACTAGCCATGCCGAGGTTCCGGCGTTCTCGGCTGGACCTCCGAATCCTGGAGGAGGAAGGGCATGGACTGGGGGAACCCCGAAGAGGTGACGGCGCTGTTCCAGAAGATCTAGTTCTGGACAGACAAGAAGGACCTCAAGCTGGCGTACGTGGTGAACGTCATGCTCCACCTCCATGTCTTGCCGCTCCAATCTCGAGCCACCCAGATGTGGGCATATAAACCCGAGGATGCGGTGCCCATCGACCACTTCTTCCGCTCCTCACTAGTCGGGATGTGGACGCTGTTATTCAAGTCGTCCCAGAACAAGTTTCCTCCGGAAGGGAGAGACCTCGGCTTAGAAGCCGCCCACGATGCCCCCGAGGTAATTTTCAATACACAACTCTACACTCTGTGTTTCTTTGAACCTCATAGACTTTGGCTGACCAGTTGATTTTATATTTGCGGAAGTGGATCTCCAAGGTGCAGGGGATGTTGTGCCCGGTGTCACTGCATGAGGGGGAGAGGACTCCCCAACGCACGACCCTCTTAACCGAGGAGCCGCATGTTGTGCCCCCCAAGGAGTCAAAACCTTTGAGGGACAGGGCGGGCCTCTGAGCACGGGACACCTCGGTCACCCGATTCAAGAAGACCCACACCTCTTCCACCCACGAGGATGACGCCGAGGAGGACACGGGGGAAGGAAACCCTTCCCTCAAGGGGAAGAGGGCAGTGTCTGAGGCCGACGAGGAGGAAGTGCGGTCGAAAGGCCTGAAGAGGTCGCACAAAGCCTCCGCCGATCCTGCCGACAAGCGTGCCCTGTCGGAGAAGGCTAACTTCTCTGACGAGTCGGGCGAGGACTTCCTCGAGCTCGGGAGGGGGAAGCCGGTGATACATCTCCAGCGTATCTATAAATTTTCTATTGGTCCATGCTATTATATTATCCATCTTGGATATTTTATATGCATCATTATGCTATTTTATATCATTTTCTGGGACTAACCTAGTAACCTAGTGCCAAGTGCCAGTTGCTCTTTTTCCTTGTTTTTGTCTTTTACAAAAAATCAATACCAAACAAAGTCCAACCGGAACGAAACTTTTTGACGATTTTTTTTGGACAAGAAGACACCTAGGAAGCTTCGGGAGGAGCCTAGAAGGACCACGGGTGAGCCACAAGATCACTAGGCACGCCCTAGGGGGGCGCCCCTATGAACTTGTGGGCCCTCCGTGGCTCCTCTAACCCTAATCTCAGCTCCAATGTCAGGGGGATGAACCCCGGGTAGGCAACGGAACCCGGATCCTTTTCAAAAACATCGGGGCCAGCATTGCCCCTCAATTCGGCTTGTCCGTGGCTGGGTTCCTCAACCCGGCCAAGTTCCGCAATCCGGTCAAGGCCGCAACATGGCCGGGCCCATTGGCGCATGCCGACGGACCCTGCCAGGTCAAGACTTCTACAACAAGCAAGCACCAGCATGGCACGCTCCTCAACCGGCCACGCGTTAGCTCCTGTCCCGTCCAAGGCGTACGACGGTTCCCGTCAAGAGATGAGCAAGGCAATAGTGCCCCACCAACCCCGCTGAGCAAGGCCAGCATGGCTACAGTGCGACCCTCATCCTGCTGACGCAAGCCGATGGCGACCAGTGACGCGCCACTATAGCCGAGCTGGCTTAACCACTCCATGACGCATGACAAGATGGGGAACATTGCCCCCTGGAAAATGGGGCCCGCGCCTGGAGAACCCGGCGTAGCCTGGTACCCGGCGGGTCCCAGCGCCGGCTTCTTAGACGCTGACATCCCGGCTCCATGGCCATGTAACTTTACCATTGTAGCCCTGGGGGGTTGACCTATAAAACCCCCAGGAGGCATCCATTTACAAAGAGAGATCATCAATAGAATACACACACAAGGAGAAGGAGCATCCTATGCTTTGGCATGTTTTCCTTCCTCCCCAAAACAGCTCTAGGAGCAAGCTTGTAACATCCACATATAAACCACACTCTGCAGGACTAGGGGTGTTATCTCTCCGGAGAGCCCCGAACCGGGGTATGTCTTGTGTCCCTCGGTCGCTCATGCCGACCTCGCCTATGGAGCCCATCGGTGCCCTTGAGCCTATCCCTCTCTTTAGCCATCCTTTGGCATCTGCCGCACACCCACCATCACTGTTGGCGCCCACGATGGGGTAGCTCGAGGTCCCGGCCGGAGACACATTCCAGACGGGGCCATTCATCGACTTTGGTGAGCACATCACGCACTGTGCGTCCCCCGCTCCCGGCCATTGATGGCAGACCTCATCGACTCGCTCATCGCCTCCTTCGGCGTGCTGCGCATCTCCGACGCGCTCGCGGCCGATGAGTACCCTAGCGGGGTGC
Source organism: Aegilops longissima (assembly GCA_021605205.1). Classification (NCBI taxonomy): domain Eukaryota; kingdom Viridiplantae; phylum Streptophyta; class Magnoliopsida; order Poales; family Poaceae; genus Aegilops; species Aegilops longissima. The sequence goes on from CM038679.1 coordinate 257,576,748, forward strand.
TCGACGTCTCCGACTCACATGTCCCCGTCGGCGATGCCATCTCCGCCGGGGTGGCAGATCTCTGCATCCGGGTGGAGGTGCTCGCCACCGACTCCAGCTCCACTTCATCTAGCGCCACGAAGAAGGCCGCCACTACCAGGGCCGCAGCGGAGCATGCCAGCGTGCCTGACCCGCTGCGCGCCGTGGTGCAGAACCTCAACATCCCCATCACCATCGACGTCAATGCCGTCGAGGCCCTGGCTCAGCTCGAGGAGGGCCACAAGCGCATGTTAGACGAGGCCGCGATGCTCGCTGCTATGCACTGCCGGTTGGAGTCCGTCCAGCGGGAGCGCGACGCCGCGTAGGGCTTCACGTCGGCCGCCGCTGAGCCCAGCCGGATTGCCGAGGTGCGGGACCGTGGCGGCGCCATCGGTCGCATGCTGGGTGCGATCCCGCCCGTCTACGACCCCCCGTCAAGAATATGCGCGCCGTGCTGGAGGCCGCCATCGTCATGGAGCAGCTGCAGGGTGAGGAGCTGCAGGAGCGCCTGCGGCGCATGAACGAGCTCTTCGGTGCTGTGAACATGCAGCAGGGCTGTCTTGACCATCCCGCAGGATACGTCTCGCGCCACACCAAAGACCCAGAGCAGCTGAACACGGCGTCTTCCTCACCCCCCAACGAAGCAAATTCTGGCCAAACCCGAAGCAGGCGCAACCACGCCCCGACAACTGGCGACGGCTTGGGCAACGAGTCGGCTCTGGAAGACTGGCGCCGGCAAGATCTCCCCTCGCAATTCGGCCGCCGCGCCTGTCCGGCTTCGGTCGACCCGGCTCCTCGCGAACCGGTCGCGAGCCGGCTAGGCCCACGCACCATCGACGACACCGACGCTCGCCATGGCCTCGATTAGCTTGGCCTCTCCTTTGAGCTAGAGGAAGACAACGTTCTCGGGCCGGCTTGCTTCGGCCCACGCATCTGGGAGCCCTTCCACAAAGGGTTCATGCTGCCCCGTGACGCCCCAAGTACAACAGCACTGTCAAGCCAGAGGACTAGCTCGTCGACTACACCACCGCCATCAACATCGCAGGCGGCAACAACCGCCTTGCCGTGCGCTATGCCCCACTCATGCTCCTAGGTTTGGCCCGGTCTTGGCTCAACAGTCTGCCAGCTGGTAGCATCAAAGCGTGGGTTGACCTCGAGTAGGCCTTCGTTCGCAACTTCACCGGCACCTACAAGCGTCCCGGCCGTCCTAGCGAGGTCGCCATGTGCGTGCAGGGGCCGGCTGAAACCGGCCGCGAGTACCATGCACGCTAGACCAAGCTCCGGAACAGCTGCGAGGGCGTCCATGAGGTCCAAGCCATTCAGTACTTTGTGAGCGGTTGCCGGGATGGCACCCTCCTCAAGCACAAGCTCTTGTGCTCCGAGCCGACCAGCATGGCCGCACTCATGATCACGACGGACAAGTACGCCAATGCCGACTCCGCCATGAAGATCCAAGTGGTGTTGGACGAAGCCGGCAAGGCATTGCTGGCTCCACCCACCAAGCCGCCTGGCGAGAGCAACCGCCAGCAGAAGAACCAGCAGAACAACAAGCTCAAGGTCGATCAGCAGGCACCACGCTACAACAACTGCCTCGTCGCGGCCGCCGAGCAGGCGCCCACGGCCGAGCCGGACGGCAAGACGGCGTGGCAACCCTCCATGAGCTTCGAAGAGATGTTCGACGCTCCCTGCAAGCACCACAACGGCACGAGGCCTCCGAAGCACATGCTCCGGCAGTGCGCCATCACTAAGCGCATCATGCGGGGCGACATCCCTCCACCTCCCTCTCCGGCTCCGGGTGCGGGGCAGCCACCGCCGCCGCCTCCTCCCCCTCCCCCGACTAACGGCACGATGCGCGATGAAGTCTACCCCAACTAGAATGTGAGCTACGTCATCTTCACCATCCTTGGCAACGACAAGCATAGCGAGCGCCTACTCCGGTAGGAGGTGAATACCATCGTCCCGGCCGTGCCAGAATATATGCACTGGTCGGAGCGTCCGATCAGCTGGACCCGGGATGACCACCCGGCCGTCATGCCGAACCCGGGTGGCTACACCCTCGTCCTCGACCCCACCATCGTCGCTGCCAAGTGCACTTGCAACTTCTCGCGGGTCCTCATCGACGGCGGCAGCAACATCAACATCCTCTACCACGACACCATGACCAAGCTCGGCCTCGAGGCCAAGGACCTGGAGCCATCACAGACGGTGTTCCACGGCATCGTGCCGGGCCTCTCCTGCTCCCCCATCGGACGGATCTGGCTTGACGTCCTATTCGGCACGAGCGATCATTTTGGCTGAGCCTACCTAATTCGAGGTGGTGGACCTATCCACCATGTAACACGCACTGCTGGGCCGGCCTGCACTCGCCAAGTTCATGGCGGTTCCCCACTACGCCTACCTGAAGTTGTAGCTGCCGGGTCCCAAGCGCCTCATCACCGTCGTCGGCGACTACAGAAAGTCATTGGAGTGTGCTCAAGCCAGCGTCAGGTTGGCTGAGTCGCTGATCACAGCCGAGGAGCGGCGCCAGCTTGACCGGATCGCGCTGGCCAATGAGACACCGGACGTGCTGGCTTCGGCCAAGGAGCAGGCTGGCGAGGCCTCGTTCCAACCGTCCAAAGAAACCAAGAAGGTCTAGCTGAACCCGAAAGACCCCAGCAGTAGCAAGTACGTCATTGTGGCACCCGCCTCGACAGCAAATAGGAAGGCGAGCTTGTTGACTTCCTCCGTGAGAATCGCGATATCTTTGCGTGGTCCCCAAAGGACATGCCGGGAATTTCGAGGGAGTACGCCAAGCACAAACTACACGTCCACAAGGACGCCAAGCCTGTCGTTCAACCCTTACGTCATTTTTTTTGAAGAGAAGAGAAGAACCATCGGTGAAGAGGTCGCCAAGCTACTCACGGCCGGCTTCATCATGGAAGTATTTCGCCCCGAGTGGCAGGCCAACCCGGTCCTCGTCCTGAAGAAGAACAACACCTAGCGCATGTGCATAGACTACACCAGCCTGAACAAGGCCTACCCCAAGGATCATTTCGCTCTCCCGCGGATAGATCAAGTCATCGACTTCACCGCCGGCTGTGAGCTCTTGTACTTCCTGGATGCTTACCCCGGCTATCATCAGATCAAGCTAGACCCGTCCGACACCCTTCGGGGTGTACTGCTTCATCAAATCAAGCTATCACGCCCTTCAGGGTGTACTGCTACATCACCATGTCGTTCGGCTTGAAGAATGCTGGCGCCACCTTCCAACGTTGCATGCAGAAATGTGTGCTGAAGCAACTCGGCCGCAAGATTCACGTCTACGTCCACGACATCATGGTTAAGACCAATCAGCACCTCACGCTGCTTAACCTGAAGCAGACCTTTGCCAATCTGCGCGAGTAACAGATCAAGCTCAACCCACAGAAGTGTGTCTTCAGCATACCGGCCGAGAAGCTACTTGGCTTCCTCTTCTCGGAGCGCGGCATTGAGGTGAACCCAAAAAAGATCAAGGCCATCGAGCGCATGCACAATCCAACCCGGCTACACGATGTCCAGAAGTTCACCAGCTGCTTGGCCTTGGTCAGCCGGTTCCTCAGCCGGATGGGTGAGAGGACCTTGCCCCTATATCAGCTGATGAAGAAGACTTCGTCGTTTGAATGGAATGACCAGGCGGACGAAGCGTTCCGGGATCTCAAGCGCATGCTCTCCACCACACCCGTCCTGGTCGCGCCGGCTGACAAGGAGCCGTTGTTGCAATACATTGCCGCCACCTCGCAGTCGATCAGCACGGTGTTGGTGGTCGAGCAACTTGAGAAGGGCAAGATCCAGTATATCCAGTGCCCGGTCTACTACTAGAGTGAGGTGCTTTCCGCCTCCAAGAAAAACTACCCGCACTACCAGAAGATGTGTTACGGCGTGTATTTTACCGCCAAGAAGCTGAAGCAGTACTTTCAACAGCATGTCATCACCGTGGTCAACACGGCCCCCTTAGGCGATATCATAGGCTGCCAGGATGCCTCTGGCCGGGTTGCCAAGTGGGCCATCGAGCTGGCCGGCCACACCATCCTCTACGAGCCCCGCACTACGATCAAGTCCCAGGCCTTGGCCGACTTCCTCGTCGACTAGACAGAGACCCAGTACCTATCGCCGTCGCCGGATTAAACGCATTGGCGCATGCACTTTGACGGCTCCAAGTGCACTCGGGCTTGGGAGCCTGCATCGTGCTGTCTTCCCCGAAATGAGACTGATGTCTACTACGCAACCTTCTCCTTGTAGATGTTGTTGGGCCTCCAAGTGCAGAGGTTTGTAGGACAGTAGCAAATTTCCCTCAAGTGGATGACCTAAGGTTTATCAATCCGTGGGAGGTGTAGGATGAAGATGGACTCTCTCAAACAACCCTGCAACCAAATAACAAACAGTCTCTTGTGTCCCCAACACACCCAATACAATGGTAAATTGTATAGGTGCACTAGTTCGGCGAAGAGTTGGTGATACAAGTGCAATATAGATAGTAGATATAGGTTTTTGTAATCTGAAAATATAAAAACAGCAAGGTAACTAATGATAAAAGTGAGCGTAAACGGTATTGCAATGCTAGGAAACAAGGCCTAGGGTTCATACTTTCACTAGTGCAAGTTCTCTCAACAATAATAACATAATTGGATCATATAACTATCCCTCAATATGCAACAAAGAGTCACTCCAAAGTCACTAATAGCGAAGAACAAACGAAGAGATTATGGTAGGGTACGAAACCACTTCAAAGTTATCCTTTTTGATCGATCTATTCAAGAGTCCGTAGTAAAATAACACAAAGCTATTCTTTCCGTTAAATCTATCATAGAGTTTGTACTAGAATAACACCTTAAGACGCAAATCAACCCAAACCCTAATGTCACCTAGATACTCCAATGTCACCACAAGTATCGTGGGTATGATTATACGATATGCATCACACAATCTCATATTCATCTATTCAACCAACACAAAGAACTTCAAAGATTGCCCCAAAGTTTCTACCGGAGAGTCAAGACGGAAACGTGTGCCAACCCCTATGCATAAGTTGACGAGGTCACGGAACTCGCAAGTCGATCACCAAAACATACATCAAGTGGATCACGTGATATCCCATTGTCACCACAGATAAGCACATGAGAGACATACATCAAGTGTTCTCAAATCCTCAAAGACTCAATTCAATAAGATAACTTCAAAGGGAAAACTCAATCCACTACAAGAGAGTAGAGGGGGAGAAACATCATAAGATCCAACTATAATAGCAAAGCTCGCGATACAACAAGATCGTGCCAAATCAAGAACACGAGAGAGAGAGAGAGATCAAACACATAGCTACTGGTACATACCCTCAGCCCCGATGGTGAACTACTCCCTCCTCGTCATGGAGAGCGCCAGGATGATGAAGATGGCCACCGGTGAGGGATACCCCCTCCGGCAGGATGCCGGAACAGGGTCCCGATTGGTTTTTGGTGGCTACAGAGGCTTGCGGCGGCGGAACTCCCGATCTATTGTGCTCCCCGATGTTTTTAGGGTATATGGATATATATAGGCGAAAGAAGTCGGTAAGGGGAGCCACGAGGGGCCCACAAGGGTGAGGGCGCGCCCAGGGGGGCAGGCGCGCCTCCCTTCCTCGTGGCCACCTTGAAGCTTCCCTGAATTCAACTCCAAGTCTCCTGGATCACGTTCGTTCCAAAAATCACGCTCTCGAAGGTTTCATTCTGTTTGGACTATGTTTGATATTCCTTTTCTGCGAAACACTGAAACAAGGGAAAAAATAGAATTTGACATTGGGCACTGGGTTAATAGGTTAGTCCCAAAAATAATATAAAAGTGCATAGTAAAGCCCATTAAACATCCAAGATGGATAATATAATAGCATGAATACTTCATAAATTATAGATACATTGGAGACGTATCAGCATCCCCAAGCTTAATTCCTGCTCGTCCTCGAGTAGGTAAATGATAAAAGAAATAATTTATGTAGTGTGAATGCTAGCAGGTGCATAAGTTTGATCAATGATAATTTCAATCACCTTTTCTAGCATCATTATATGTCATAACAGTAGCTCAATTCATAGAACTTTTCATGATCAAGTAACAAGCTATTCACATGTTAAAGTATAGATCATAAACTTTCTTGAAAACTAACAAACCGTGTTATTAGTCATCAAACAATTACAATTCATATTATTTTCAGGAAGAGTCTATGTCAGAGCTTTGATTTAGCAAATCCCACATACTCAACTATCATAAAGTCTTCCATGATTGCTACCACTCAAAGCATATTTTTAGAACAAATAGCATCCATCGATCACAGAGAAAGATAGGGGCTTAATGTTTCGCCTCCCAACTTATTTATCATATAGATAATTGTCAACAATAATAATTCATGATCAAATATATTTGAATGGACATATATGCTTAGATCTTTCTCCACCACATGATGCTTGCCAACTGAAAAGTAGGTTGGAATGAGGAGGAATACTACTGACTCTTGCATAAAAGTAAAAGATAGGCCCTTCACAGAGGGAAGCAGGGATTTGCAGAGGTGCCAGAGCTCGAAGCTAAAACAGAGATGAAAATAATTTTGAGAGGTATGCTTTCATTGTCAACATAACGACCAAGAGTTCCCAATATCTTCCATACTAGATACATTATAGGCAGTTCCCAAACAGAAAGGTTAAGATTTTACTCCCCCTCCACCAACAATCACACTCCACGGCTTGTCCGAAACAACGGGTGCCGTCCAACTTTCAACAATCCTGGGGGAGTTTGTTTAAATTATTTGCGAATTTGTTTTTGATCTTTTGATCATAGGACTGGGCATCCCAGTTACCAGCCATTTTCTCGTGAATGATGAGCGGAGTCCACTCATCGTGAGAATAACCCACCTAGCATGGAAGATACTTACAGCCCCTAATCGCTACATGAGCGATTCGGGCATACAAAATAGATTATTATTTGAAGGTTTAGAGTTTGGCACATGCAAATTTACTTGGAACGGTAGGTAAATACCGCATATAGGTAGATATGGTGGACACTCATGGAAGAAACTTGGTTCATGAATTTGGATGCACAAGCAGTATTCCCGCTTAGTACAGATATTTTGTCTAGCAAAGGATTCTAAAAAGCAAGCACCACATGTTAAAGCATCCATAACAATATAACTTCTATACAAATATACCCAAGCATAACTCATTATGTTGTCTTCCTTGTCCAACTTCAACTAATTTGCTCAGGTTTGAAAATAATTAATGGGGCTCACAATCATAGAAGATGTCCAAGATAGTATATTTATATGTGAAATCTCTCTTCCTTCAATATTCTTTCATGAATTGTTCAAGTGACCAATACAATGTTTGCTAACCTTCAAAAAATTTACCACCTCTACTTCTTATATGTGAAGGCATTACTCCCCATGGGAAAGGCATATGAAACATATATAATTTCAGATTTATGACATTCAAATCCTTCAACCATTTACTCATAGGATATAAGTGAAGCACACGAGTAAATGACAAACTACTCCAAAAAGATATAAGTGAAGATCAATGAATAGTTAAATAATTATATAGCTTTGTGAAGACTCTCCATTTAAGAATTTCAGATCTTGGGATATTATTCAAACAACAAGAAAAACAAAAGAAAATAAAATGACGCTCCAAGCAAAACACTTATCATGTGGTGAATAAAAATATAGCTCCAAGTAAAGTTACCGATGAACGAAGACGAAAGAGGGGATGCCTTCCAGAGCATCCCCAAGCTTAGGCTCTTGTTGTCCTTGAATATTACCTTGGGGTGCCTTGGGCATCCCCAAGCTTAGGCTCTTGCCACTCCTTATTCCATAGTCCATCGAATCTTTACCCAAAACTTGAAAACTTCACAACACAAAACTCAACAAAAAACTCGTAAGCTCCATTAGTAGAAGGAAATAAATCACCACTTAGGTACTGTTGTGAACTCATTATGAATTCATATTGGTGTAATACCTACTGTATTCCAACTTCTCTATGGTTCATACCCTCCAATACTACTCATAGATTCATCAAAATAAGCAAACAACACATAGAAAACAGAATCTGTCAAAAACAGAACAGTCTGTAGTAATCTGTATAATTAGAATACTTCTGTAACTCAAAAATTCTGCCAAAATAGGAAGCCCTAAAAAATTTGTTTATTGATCTACTGCAATTGGAATCAGTATTTTATCACTTTCTGGTGATTTTTAACAATTGTTTTCGTGAGCATAAAGTTTCTGACTTTTTCAGCAAGATCAAATAATTACTATCCAAGAAGATCCTATAGGTTTTACTTGGCACAAACACTAATTAAAACGTAAAACCACATTTAACCAGAGGCTAAATGAATTATTTATTACTAAACAGGAGCAGAAGTAAAGAACAAAATTAAAATTGGGTTGCCTCCCAACAAGCGCTAACGTTTAACGCCCCTAGCTAGGCATGATGATTTCAATGATGCTCACATAAAAGGTAAGAATTGAAACATAACAGGAGCATCATGAAGAATATGACTAGCACATTTAAGACTAAGCACTTCCTATGCATAGGGATTTTGTGAGCAAACAACTTATGGGAACATGAAACAACTAGCATATGAAGGTAAACCAAGCAAATCTTCAAGATTTTCAACACATAAAGAGGAAACTTGATATTATAGCAATATGTAGAAGCATATGATCCTCTCTCATAATAATTTTTAGTAGCATCATGAATGAATTCAACCATATAACCAACACATAAAGCATTCTTTTCATGATCTACTTCCATATAAATTTTACTACTCTCGACATAAGCAAATCTATTCTCATCAATAGTAGTGGGAGCAAACTCAACAAAATAACTATCATGTGAAGCATAATCCAATTGAAAATTAAAATCATGATGACAAGTTTCATGGTTATCTTTATTCTTTAGAGCATACGTGTCATCACAATAATCATCATAAATAGGAGGCATGCTTTCATCAAAATAAATTTTCTCATCAAAACTTGGGGGACTAAACATATCATCTTCATCAAACATAGCATCCCCAAGCTTGTGGCTTTGCATATCATTAGCATCATGGGTATTCAAAGAATTCATACTAACAGCATTGCAATCATGCTCATCATTCATATATTTTATGCCAAGCATTCTATGTAATTCTTCTTCTAGTACTTGAGCACAATTTTCCTTCCATCATTTTCACGAAAGACATTAAAACGATGAAGCATATGAGGCACCCTTAATTCTATTTTTTTGTAGTTTTCTTTTATAGACTAAACTAGTGATAAAACAAGAAACTAAAAGATTCAATTGCAAGATCTAAAGATATACCTTCAAGCACTCACCTCCCCGGCAACGGCGCCAGAAAAGAGCTTGATGTCTACTACGCAACCTTCTCCTTGTAGACGTTGTTGGGCCTCCAAGTGCAGAGGTTTGTAGGATAGTAGCAAATTTCCCTCAAGTGGATGACCTAAGGTTTATCAATCCGTGGGAGGTGTAGGATGAAGATGGTCTCTCTCAAACAACCCTGCAACCAAATAACAAACATTCTCTTGTGTCCCCAACACACCCAATACAACGGTAAATTGTATAGGTGCACTAGTTCGGTGAAGAGATGGTGATACAAGTGCAATATAGATAGTAGATATAGGTTTTTGTAATCTGAAAATATAAAAACAGCAAGGTAACTAATGATAAAAGTGAGCGTAAACGGTATTGCAATGCTAGGAAACAAGGTCTAGAGTTCATACTTTCACTAGTGTAAGTTCTCTCAACAATAATAACATAATTGGATCATATAACTATCCCTCAATATGCAACGAAGAGTCACTCCAAAGTCACTAATAGCGGAGAACAAACGAAGAGATTATGGGAGGGTACGAAACCACCTCAAAGTTATCCTTTCTGATCGATCTATTCAAGAGTCCATAGTAAAACAACACAAAGCTATTCTTTCCGTTCGATCTATCATAGAGTTCGTACTAGAATAACACCTTAAGACGCAAATCAACCCAAACCTAAAGTCACCTAGATACTCCAATGTCACCACAAATATCCGTGGGTATGATTATACGATATGCATCACACAATCTCAGATTCATCTATTCAACCAACACAAAGAACTTCAAAGAGTGCCCCAAAGTTTCTACCGGAGAGTCAAGACAGAAACATGTGCCAACCCCTATGCATAAGTTCATGAGGTCACGGAACTCGCAAGTTGATCTCCAAAACATACGTCAAGTGGATCACGTGATATCCATTTGTCACCATAGATAAGCACATGCAAGACATACGTCAAGTGTTCTCAAATCCTTAAAGACTCAATCCGATAAGATAACTTCAAAGGGAAAACTCAATCCATTACAAGAGAGTAGAGGGGGAGAAACATCATAAGATCCAACTATAATAGCAAAGCTCGCGATACATCAAGATCGTGCCAAATCAAGAACACAAGAGAGAGAGAGATCAAACACATAGCTACTGGTACATACCCTCAGCCCCGAGGGTGAACTACTCCCTCCTCGTCATGGAGAGCGCCAGGATGATGAAGATGGCCTCCGATGAGGGATACCTCCTCCGGCAGGATGCCGGAACAGGGTCCCGATTGGTTTTTGGTGGCTACAGAGGCTTGCGGCGGCAGAACTCCCGATCTATTATGCTCCCCGATGTTTTTAGGGTATATGGAAGGGGAGCCAAGAGGGGCCCACGAGGGTCGGGGCGCGCCCAGGGGGGCGGGCGCGCCTCCCTGCCTCGTGGCCACCTCGAAGCTTCCCTGACTTCAACTCCAAGTCTCCTGGATCACGTTCGTTCCAAAAATCACGCTCCCGAAGGTTTCATTCCGTTTGGACTCCGTTTGATATTCCTTTTCTGCAAACACTGAAACAAGGGGAAAACAGAAACTGGCACTGGGCTCTGGGTTAATAGGTTAGTCCCAAAAATAATATAAATGTGCATAGTAAAGCTCATTAAACATCCAAGATGGATAATATAATAGCATGAATACTTCATAAATTATAGATACGTTGGAGACGTATCAGAGACCGGCTATAGTATGCGCTCCAGATCCTCTTCGCCGCCTCCAACAACGTCGCCGACTACGAAGCCTTTGTGCACGGCCTCCGGCTTGCCAAGGAACTCGGCATCCGGCGCATCTTGTGTTATGGTGACTCGGACCTGGTGGTACAGTAGTGTTCCGGTGAGTGGGACGCCCGAGACGCCAACATGGCGTTCTATCGCTTCCTGTTCCAGTAGCTCTCCGGCACCTTCGACGGTTGCGAGTTCTTTCACCTCCCGCGTGCGGAAAACGAAGTCGCCGACACGCTAGCCAAGATTGGCTCATCTCGGCAGGCCATACCGTCCGGCGTCTCCCTTGAGCACTTACACAAGCCGTCTCTGGATTCCGGGTCCATCTTCATCCCGGACGACCCTGCAATGCCCCTCCCCAACCCGGACTCGGGGGATGCCGGTCCAAGATGGGGGGTTGTCGTCCCCAACCCAGTCCCGGGGGCTGCGGAACTCGGCCCGAGGACTGCTGATCCCAGCCCGGGGACTACTGATTATGGCCCTAGGGCTGCTGAACTCGGCCCAGGGGCTGCCGTGCTAAACCTGGCGCCGTTGTCCTAAACCCGGGGGCTGCTGCCCCGGAACCAGGCTTGGTGACCGTCTTCACCGTGGTGACAACTCCGTCATGGGCCCAGCCAATCTTAGCGTTCCTGGAGAGCGGAGTACTTCCCATGGACGAGACCGAGGCCCGGCAAGTGCAACGCCGGACGTCTGCCTACAACATCATCAACAACGAGCTCGTCAAGTGCAGCGCAACGGGCGTGTTCCAGCGCTGCATCGAGCAGGACAAGGGCATAGAGATCCTCCTTGACATACATCAGGGCAAGTGCGGGCACCACGCCACCTCCAGGTCCCTGGTGGCCAAGGCTTTCCGCCATGGTTTATACTAGCCCACAACCCTCAAAGCGCCAAGTTGCTCATCCTCAAGGGCAAGGGTTGACAGCGCTTCAGCAAGCGCAGTCACCAGCCGGCTTCAGCCCTGCGAACCATCCCGATCACCTGGCCCTTTGCAGTCTGGGGGCTCGACATGGTGGGACCCTTCAAGACCGCCCGGGGCGGCTTGACGCACTTGCTGGTGGCGGTCGACAAGTTCACCAAGTGGTTCGAAGCGCGGCCGACAAGAAGTTGGACGGGCCAACGGCCATCCAGTTCATCAAAGACATCGCGGTGCGCTACGGCGTCCCGCACAACATCATCACAGACAATGACACAAACTTCGCCAAAGGCGCTCTGGCGCAATATTGCTCAGTCTCCGGCATCCCTCTTGACCTGGCCTCTGTCGTTCATCCTCAATCCAACGGCCAGGTCGAGCGGGCCAATGGCCTCATCCTATACGGCATCATGCCATGGCTTGTCGAGCCCCTCATCCGTTCACCTAGTAGTTGGCTTGACGAGCTGCCGGCTGTCCTCTGGAGTCTCCGAGCAACGCCAAACCTGTCGACCGAGTTCACCCCCTTCTTCCTCGTCTACGGAGTAGAAGCCATCATCCCAACCGACATCGAGTTTGACTCACCATGAGTCATAATGTACACGGAAGCCCAAGCCAAAGAATCACCCGAAGACGGCGTCGGCCTACTCAAATAAGCACGCCTCTTGGCCCTTAGTTGGTCTGCCATCTATCAGCAAGGCCTGAGGCACTACCACAACAATAAGATCAAGCCCCTAGCGTTCCGCGAGGGAGACCTCGTCCTCCGGCTTGTACAGCAGCAAGCTGGCCAGCACAAGTTGGCCTCCCCATGGGAGGGCCCTTTCATCGTCAGCAAAGCTTTGTGTGACTACAATGCCCATTACCTCATCGACGCCCGTAAGCCGAACAAGCACAAGAGAGATACCGCCAGTGAAGAAACAAGCCAACCCTGGAACGCAGAGCTCCTCCGCCTGTTTTACAGTCAGGCATACGCACATATATATCATTGTCTTTTGTAATTCTATGGAAGACTATGGGACCCCCGAACGACACTCGGGGGCTACCTTTTCCTATCAAGCTATTGTGTTTGGCACATCCTTGTGAATTTTCTTAAACCTCCACTGCCGGGTTGGTATGACCAACCTGGGGGCTCGGGGGCTGGCCAGCTTGGCCGCAACCCACCGTCCTCCTTAGCACATCCCGAAGTGTTGGGGTTGCCAAGGCCCTCCACTTTGCCCAACGCCACAGTCCGGCTTCGGCTGTTGGCCGGCAAGAACTACGGGCCAAAGCACCTACACACCGTGAAACACTAAGTTGAGTTTGCTGGATCAGCCAACCCGGTCTCACCGCACTAAGTTGTCGCACGACCGGCTGCTTGCCAGCTGGCCCAGTGGGTGTTTCGCTCGCGCTCAATGTTTGAAAGGCCTAAGAACCGCACGCTCTTCTGAGGACCGAACTCCTTGTCATAGAACGGAATCCGGCTATTCGACTCATGGGGAGGCCCAAAGGAGGAGCTAGCAAGGAAAAAAGGTTTAGAGAATAAAGAACAAAGGCATGAACACTCAAGAAAATATTTACATTCTAGAAATAAGGGCCCAAGGCCAGAGTTCATTACATTCATGAATACACCCCAGTGTGCAGGTAGAGCTGCCACTTAACAAAAGTGCGAAAAAATAAAATAGGGCGGCTTCAGGCGGTTCCTACACCGGGTTGCGCAGCTTTCGGCTCCTCCGCAGTGGCCTCCGGGTCCACCGAGGCACCAGTATCATCCAACCCAGCCCCGTCGTCCGCATAGGCGCCCGTCTCCTTGGAAATACCCTACAGGTCATCGAGCAACAGGCCGAAGGTATCAGGTAGCACCACCATGCCGTCTTCAGTCCGCTCTACCCGGAACTCATCATGCAGTGCAAACGAGGCCAGGTAGCTGGCTCGCGTGGCGATCCGGCCCGCCTCTACCTGCAGCTAGGGCTCCGCGCCGGCTCGCTAGGCCGCCAGCTGGTCCAGGGCCAGGCCCAGATACCAAGACATGATGAACCTCAGCGCCAGGTCGGCACCGGCACGAGCGGCAGAGACACGCCACGCGTGAAGCCGTGCCGGCCCGGCTTCCAGCCACCGCGCCAGCCGCGTGAACCTATCGGGCCCAACGGCACCGGGCCAGAGGGCCGCCTCATCCCCACTCCGGCTTCAGACACCAGCGCCATCTGCATACCCAGGACCTGCAAGCGGGCCTCGGCAGCATGCATAATCTCAAGGAAATTCCAGGTGACGTTTGGGTCAAGCCCGGCGCCCGCGTCCTAATAACCCACAAGTATAGGGGATCGCAACAGTTTTCGAGGGTAGAGTATTCAACCCAAATTTATTGATTCGACACAAGGGGAGGCAAAGAATATTCTCAAGTATTAGCAGTTGAGTTGTCAATTCAACCACACCTGGAGAACTTAGTATCTGCAGCATAGTATTTAGTAGCAAAGTAGTATGGAAGTAGCGGTAACGGTAGCAAAAAGTAATATTTTTGGGGTTTTGTAGTGATTGTAACAGTAGCAACGGAAAGGTAAATAATCGAAGAACAATATGTGAAAAGCTCGTAGGCATTGGATCGATGATGGAGAATTATGCCGGATACGATTATTCATGCAACAGTTATAACATAGGGTGACACGGAACTAGCTCCAATTCATCAATGTAATGTAGGCATGTATTCCGAATATAGTCATACATGCTTATGGAAAAGAACTTGCATGAAATCTTTTGTCCTACCCTCCCGTGGCAGCGGGGTCCTAATGGAAACTAAGGGATATTAAGGTCTCCTTTTAATAGAGTACCGGACCAAAGCATTAACACATAGTGAATACATGAACTCCTCAAACTACGGTCACCACCGGGAGTGGTCCCGATTATTGTCACTTCGGGGTTGCCGGATCATAACACATAGTAGGTGACTATAGACTTGCAAGATAGGATCAAGAACTCACACATATTCAAGAAAACATAATAGGTTCAGATCTGAAATCATGGCACTCGGGCCCTAGTGACAAGCATTAAGCATAGCAAAGTTATAGCAACATCAATCTCAGAACATAGTGGATACTAGGGATCAAACCCTAACAAAACTAACTCGATTACATGATAAATCTCATCCAACCCATCACCGTCCAGCAAGCCTATGATGGAATTACTCACGCACGGCGGTGAGCATCACGAAATTGGTGATGGAGGATGGTTGATGATGACGATGGCGACGTATTCCCCTCTCTGGAGGCCCGAACGGATCCAGATCAGCCCTCCCGAGAGAGTTTAGGGCTTGGCGGCGGCTCTGTATCGTAAAACGCGATGAATCGTTTTCTCCGATTTTTTCTCCCCAAACGTGAATATATAGAGTTGGAGTTGAGGTCGGTGGAGCTCCAGGGGGCCCACGAGGCAGGGGGCGCGCCCAGGGGGGCATGCGCACCTCCCACCCTCATGGACAAGGTGTGGGCTCCCTGGCCTTCTTTCTTTCACCTGTATTTTTTATTATTTCCAAAAATAATCTCCGTTGATTTTCAGGTCATGCCGTGAACTTTTATTTCTGCACAAAAATAACACCATGGCAATTCTGCTGAAAACATCATCAGTCCGGGTTAGTTCCATTCAAATCATGCAAGTTAGAGTCCAAAACAAGAAATGTTTGGAAAAGCAGATACGACGGAGACGTATCAACTCCCCCAAGCTTAAACCTTTGCTTGTCCTCAAGCAATTCAGTTGATAAACTGAAAGTGATAAGGAAAAACTTTTACAAACTCTGTTTGCTCTTGTTGTTGTAAATATGTAAAGCCATCATTCAAGTTTTCAGCAAAAAATTATGAACTAACCATATTCACAATAACACTTATGTCTCATGTTTACTCATGTCAATGGCATAATCAACTAGCGAGCAATAATAATAAATCTCGGATGACAACACTTTCTCAAAACAATCATGATATGATATAACAGGACGGTGTCTCACTAGCCCTTTCTGAGACCGCAAAACATAAATGCAGAGCACCTTTAAAGATCAAGGACTGACTAAACATTGTAATTCATGGTAAAAGAGATCCAGTCATATTCATACCCAATATAAACTAATAGTAATGGATGCAAATGACAGCGGTGCTCTCCAGTCGGGTCTTTTATTAAGAAGGTGATGACTCAACATAAAAGTAAATAGATAGGCCCTTCGCAGAGGGAAGCAGGGATTTGTAGAGGTGCAAGTGCTCGATTATAAAGCAGCGATAAATACTATTTTGAGCGGCATACTTTCATTGTCAACATAACAACCAAGAGGTGGCGATATCTTCCATGCTACACACATTATAGGCGGTTCCCAAACAGAATGGTAAAGTTTATACTCCCCCTCCACCAACAAGCATCAATCCATGGCTTGCTCGAAACAACGAGTGCCTCCAACTAACAAGAGTCCCCGGGGGAGTTTTGTTTGCAATTATTTTGATTTGGTTTGCATAAAGCATGGGACTGGGCGTCCCGGTGACCAGCCATTTTCTCGTGAGTGAGGAGCGGAGTCCACTCCTCTTGAGAATAACCCGCCTAGCATGGAAGATACAGACAACCCTAGTTGATTCATGAGCTATTCGAGCATGCAAAACAGAATTTCATTTGAAGGTTTAGAGTTTGGCACATACAAATTTACTTGGAACGGCAGGTAGATACCGAAAATAGGAAGGTATAGTGGACTCATATGGAATAACTTTGGGGTTTAAGGGATTGGATGCACAAGCAGTATTCCTGCTTAGTACAAGTGAAGGCTAGCAAAAGACTAGGAAGCGACCAAATAGAGAGCGACAACAGTCATGAACATGCATTAAAATTAATAAACCTTGGGTGCAAGCATGAGTAGGATAGAATCCACCATGAACATAAATATCATGGAGGCTATGTTGATTTTGTTTCAACTACATGCGTGAACATGTGCCAAGTCTAGTCACTTGAATCATTCAAAGGAGGATACCACCCTATCATACCACATCACAACCATTTTAATAGCATGTTGGGACACAAGGTAAACCATTATAAACTCCTAGCTAATTAAGCATGGCATAAGCAACTATAATCTCTAATTATCATTGCAAACATGTTTATTCATAATAGGTTGAATCAGGAATGATGAACTAATCATATTTACAAAAACAAGAGAGGTCGAGTTCATACCAGCTTCTCTCATCTCAATCAGTCCATCATATATCGTCATAATTGCCTTTCACTTGCATGATAGAACGATGTGAATAATAATAATAGTGCACGTGCATTGGACTAAGCTGGAACCTGCGAGCATTCAATAAATAGGAGAAGACAAGGCAATATGGGCTCTTGGTTAAATCAACAATAATGCATATAAGAGCCACTTCAACATTTTCATTATGGTCTTCTCCTATCGACGCCCAAAGAAAAGAAAAGAAATAAAACTATTTACACGGGAAAGCTCCCAACAAGCAAAAGAAGAAAGATAAATCTTTTTGGGTTTTCTTTTAATTATTACTACTGCGGCAAGAAAGTAAACTAGCTAAAAGCTACAACTATTTTTTTTGTTTTTCTTAAGGTTTATCAAACACACAAGAAGAAAACACAAAAAGGAAAATAAACTAGCATGGATAGTACAATGAAAGAGTATGAGCACCAACAACTAGCAATGAGTGTGTGAACATAAATGTAATGTCGGTGAGAGATACGTACTCCCCCAAGATTAGGCTTTTGGCCTAAGTTGGTCTATGGCCATGGCTGGCCTGGCGGATACCCAAAGTTATAGTTGCGGTCGTACTGAGATGTGATAGGGCTATTGCATCGTGGGCTGCAGCTTGGAGGCGAGCTGCCCTCATCCTCCTTTCGTACTCATTTGCCTCCTCCCTGGTTATGACATATCTCCCCTTTGCCTGAAAGTCAAAGAAAGTAGGAGCAGGGAGAGCGACGTGATAGGTGCGTCGTCTGTCAAAGATTAGTCGGTACTGGAGGAACTGATCGTTCCTCTAAACAAACTGATGATGAACCATAGCCTCATAATCTAAATAAACAGGAGGCAACTCAATATCATACTCACGTATGGGTATATCAAGAAAATTAGCTAGACGGGTTGCATAAATTCCACCAAAGAAATCTCCATTAATTCTATTATTATGCAACCTACGTGCAACAATGGCTCCCAAATTATAATGTTTATCTCCTAATACAGCACTCCTGAGAACACTGAGATCAGGGACACACATGTGACATGCTTCATCCTTACCATTCATACTACCTATGAAGAGAGAAAAGTAATGTATAGCAGGAAAATGAATGCTACCTATGGTAGCTTGTGTTATATCTCTAGACTCTCCCACAGTTATACTAGCAAGAAAATCTCTAAATTCATATTTGTGAGGTTCACTAGGACTACCCCATTGCGGGAGTTTACAAGCAATGCTAAAATCCTCTAAGTCCATAGTATAAGAATTTTCATAAAGATCAAACATGACAGTTTGAGAATTGCGTGATGATGAAAATTCAAACCTTCTCACAAAGGAATCAATGAGATAGTGGTACTGATGGCACTTATCTACCTCGAAGATCACAAGATCAGCGTTACGCACATATGCGTTAAATTCTTCCTTGATTCCTGCTTGATCCATAAAGCCCTCTGAAGGCCATTCACAAGCCCGCACTTGAGCTTCCCTCGGTGGTTCATCATCCGCATCGTGTATTGCGAGCTTGGGTCCTTGCTTCCTTGAAGGACCACCTTGGTACATTTTCCTCAACATATTTCTTCCTCTGAAAAATTTCTGAAAATTTTAGTAACTCAAAGTAAAAGTGAACCCAACTCAACAAAATTGATAGCAACTACTCCTACAAGTGCCTAGAGACTATATCATGCATTAGAACTACTTGGGACCATATAAATTTGACATGCAAGCTCAAGAACAGGGTCACCTAGGCAGCAAAAAATTGCAATGAATAAAGCACTAGAACAAAAACTAATTGGACCATTGGAGGAGTCACATACCGAAGAACAATTCCCCAAAGCAGTTTTGTGAGAGGTGCTTTGAGCAAGGCGATCGAAAATCGTAGCAGAATGAGCTAGAACTCGTGCTTGAGCTGGTTGGTGGTTTTTTGGGAGGAAGGAGTGTGTGGGTGCAGGAATAAGTGGAGGGGGCCACCATGGGCCCACGAGGCAGGGGGCGCACCCTGGACCCTCATGGCCAGGTGCTTGCTCCCCCTGCTATGTTCTCAGTGCCAGATATTCTCAAATATTTCCAGAAAAAAATCATATTTCAATTTCGGGGCATTTGGAGAACTTTTATTTTCAGGGTATTTTTTTGTTGCACGGATAATTCAGAAAACTGATAGAAAATACTATTTTTACTTTATTCAATCTAAATAACAGAAAGTAAAAGGAGGGTACAGAAGGTTGTGCTTTCTAACTTCATCCATCTCATGCTCATCAAAAGGAATCCACTAACAAGGTTGATCAAATCTTGTTAACAAACTCATTCAAATCTTGTTAACAAACTCATTCCGAATCACATGAAACCGGAGAAATTTTGAATAACACTATGTTACCTCAACGGGGATATGCACATCCCCAATAATAAGAATGTCATATTTCTTCTTGACAGTAGGTAGAGGAAATTCAAAACCTCCAAAAATAATCGATGGATTTTTTCCAATAGAGTTGATACTATGAACTTGAGGTTGTCTCCTCGGAAAGTGTATCGTATGCTCATTACCATTAACATGAAAAGTGACATTGCCTTTGTTGCAATCAATAACAGCCCCTGCAGTATTCAAAAAAGGTCTTCCAAGAATAATAGTTATACTATCGTCCTCGGGAATATCAAGAATAACAAAGTCCGTTAAAATAGTAACATTTGCAACCACAATAGGCGCATCCTCACAAATACCGACAGGTATAGCAATTGATTTATCAGCCATTTGCAAAGATATTTCAGTAGGTGTCAACTTATTCAAATCGAGTCTACAATATAAAGAGAGAGGCATAACACTAACACCGGCTCCAAGATCACATAAAGCGGTTCTAACATAATTTGTTTTAATGGAGCATGGTATAGTGGGTACTCCTGGATCTCCTAACTTCTTTGGTATTCCACCCTTAAAAGTATAATTAACAAGCATGGTGGAAATTTCGGCTTCCGGTATCTTTCTTTTATTTGTAACAATATCCTTCATATACTTGGCATAAGGATTCATTTTGAGCATATCACTGAAACGCATATGCAAAAAGATAGGTCTAATCATTTCAGCAAAACGCTCAAAATCCTCATCATCCTTTTTCTTGGATGGTTTGGGAGGAAAAGGCATGGGTTTCTGAACCCATGGTTCTCTTTCTTTACCGTGCTTCCTAGCAACAAAGTCTCTCTTATCATAATGTTGATTCTTTGATTGTGGGTTATCAAGATCAACAGCGGGTTCAATTTCTACATCATTGTCATTGCTAGGTTGAACATCAACATGAACATCATCATCAACATTATCACTAGGTTCATGTTCATTACCAGATTGGGTTTCAGCATCAGAAATAGAAATATCATTGGGATTCTCAGGTGTGTCTACAACAGGTTCACTAGAAGCATGCAAAGTCCTATCATTTTTCTTTTTCTTCTTTTTAGAAGGACTAGGTGCATCTACATTAGTTCTCTGAGAATCGTGCTCAATTCTCTTAGGGTGGCCCTCGGGATACAAAGGTTCCTGAGTCACTTTACCGCCTCTAGCTGCAACTCTAACAGCAAAGTCATTATTCTTACTATTCAATTCATTGAGCAAATCATTATGAGCTTTAAGTACTTGTTCTACTTGAGTGGTAACCATAGAAGCATGTTTACTAATGAGTTTAAGTTCACCTTTAACTCTAGACATATAATCACTCAAGTGTTCAATCATATAAGCATTGCGTTTTAATTATCTCCCAAAATAAGCATTAAAATCTTGTTGCTTAACCATAAAGTTATCAAACTCATCCGAACATTGGCTAGTAGGAGGGATTTCAGCTTTATCATGTCTATAGAGAGAATTTACCTTTACTAGCTGTGTCGGGTTATCAAGACCATGTGTTTCAATAGGTGATGAATTAAGACCATGTATTTCTTCAACAGGAGGTAAATTCTTAACATCTTCAGCTTTAATACCTGTTTGCTTCATAGATTTCTTTGCCTCTTGCATATCTTCAGGACTGAGAAATAGAATACCCCTTTTATTCGGAGTTGGCTCAGGAAGTGTCCAATTATTTTCATTGGTCAACATATTATTCAATAGAATTTCAGCTTGATCAACTGTTCTTTCCCTGAAAATACAACCAGCACAACTACCAGGTGGTCTCTGGAAGCATCGGTTAGTCCATTGTAAAAGATATCAAGTATTTCATTTTTCTTGAGAGGATGATCAGGCAAAGCATTAAGTAATTAGAGAAGCCTCCCCAAGCTTGTGGGAGACTCTCTTCTTCAATTTATAAAAATTATATATATCCCTTAAAGCAGCTTGTTTCTTATGAGCAGGGAAATATTTAGCAGAGAAGTAATAAATCATATCCTGGGGACTACGCACACAACCATGATCAAGAGAATTAAACCATATCTTAGAATCACCCTTTAATGAGAATGGAAATATTTTAATGATATAATAGTAGTGAGTTTTCTCATCATTAGTGAACAGGGTGGCTATATCATTTAATTTAGTAAGATGTGCCACAACAATTTCAGATTCATAGCCATAAAAAGGATCAGATTCAACCAAAGTAATTATATCAGGGTCGACAGAGAATTCATAATCCTTATCAGTAACAAAGATAGGTGAAGTAGCATAAGCAGGATCGTATTTCATTCTAGCATTCATGGATTTTTGTTTCAGCTTAGCTAATAATTTCTTAAGATCACTTATATCATTGCAAGCAAGAAAGTCTCTAGCCGTTTCTTCATCCATAACATAACCCTCTGGCAAAACAGGCAATTCATATTTAGGGGGAGAATCTTCATCATCGCTTTCATCAATATTATTAGTTTCAATAATTTTATTCTCTCTAGCACTAGCAAGTTGTTCATCAAGAAATTCACCAAGTGGCATGGTAGTATCAAGCATAGAAGTCGTTTCATCTTAAGTATCATGCATAGCAGAAGTGGCATCATCAATAACATGCGACATATCGGAATTAATAGCAGAAGCAGGTTTAGGTGTCGCAAGCTTACTCAAAACAGAAGGTGAATCAAGTGCAGAGCTAGATGGCAGTTCCTTACCTCCTCTCGTAGCTGAGGGATAAATTTTTGTTTTCTCGTCTTTCAAGTTCCTCATAGTGACCAGCAGATATAAATCCCAAGTGACTCAAAGAATAGAGCTATGCTCCCCGGCAACGGTGCTAGAAAATAGTCTTCATAACCCACAAGTATAGGGGATCGCAACAATTTTCGAGGGTAGAGTATTCAACCCAAATTTATTGATTCGACACAAGGGGATCCAAAGAATATTCTCAAGTATTAGCAGTTGAGTTGTCAATTCAACCACACCTGGATAACTTAGTATCTGCAGCAAAGTATTTAGTAGCAAAGTAGTATGGAAGTAACGGTAACGGTAGCAAAAGTAATATTTTTGGGGTTTTGTAGTGATTGTAACAGTAGCAACGGAAAGATAAATAAGCGAAGAACAATATGTGAAAAGCTCGTAGGCATTGGATCGATAATGGAGAATTATGCCGAATGCGATTATTCATGCAACAGTGATAACATAGGGTGACACAGAACTAGCTCCAATTCATCAATGTAATGTAGGCATGTATTCCGAATATAGTCATACGTGCTTATGGAAAAGAAAACTTGCATGACATCTTTTGTCCTACCCTCCCGTGGCAGCGGGGTCCTAATGGAAACTAAGGGATATTAAGGTATCCTTTTAATAGAGTACCGGACCAAAGCATTAACACAAAGTGAATACATGAAATCCTCAAACTACGGTCATCACCGAGAGTGGTCCCGATTATTGTGACTTCGGGGTTGCCGGATCATAACACATAGTAGGTGACTATAGACTTGCAAGATAGGATCAAGAACTCACATATATTCATGAAAACATAATAGGTTCAGATATGAAATCATGGCACCTGGACCCTAGTGACAAGCATTAAGCATAGCAAAGTCATAGCAACATCAATCTCAGAACATAGTGGATACTAGGGATCAAACCCTAAAAAAACTAACTTGATTACATGATAAATCTCATCCAACCCATCACCGTCCAGCAAGCCTACAATGGAATTACTCACACACGGCGGTAAGCATCATGAAATTGGTGATTGAGGATGGTTGATGATGACGATGGCGACGGATTCCCCTCTCCGGAGGCCCGAACGGACTCCAGATCAGCCCTCCCGAGAGAGTTTAGGGCTTGGCGGCGGCTCCGTATCGTAAAACGCGATGAATCCTTTTATTTGATTTTTTTCTCCCCGAACGTGAATATATAGAGTTGGAGTTGAGGTCGGTGGAGCTACAGGGGGCCCACGAGGCAGGGGGGCGCGCCCAGGGGGGCAGGCGCGCCTCCCACCCTCGTGGACAGGGTGTGGGCCCCTGGCCTTGATTCTTTCACTAGTATTTTTTATTATTTCCAAAAATAATCTCCGTTGATATTCAGGTCATTCCGAGAACTTTTATTTCTGCACAAAAATAACACCATGGCAATTCTGCTGAAAACAACGTCAGTCCGGGTTAGTTCCATTCAAATCATGCAAGTTAGAGTCCAAAACAAGGGCAAACGTGTTTGGAAAAGTAGATACGACGGAGACGTATCACGTCCACCTGGGTCGACCGGTGAGCAAGCACGGCCGCGTCCGCCATCTCCTGCGTGTCCGGGAAGTGCCCTTCCAAGAAAAGAAGCAAGACAGTTAGCAAAAAAAAATAAACCAGCCGACTTCCAACCCGGTGAAACTAACATAGAAACACTTACTGGCGAAGTCCTCATCCAGGTGCTGCACTTCGAGCAACGTATCATGTTGCTCCAAGTCCTCGGCACGGTCGCACGCTTCGAGTGCCTTCTCCGGCTCAGAACGCTTGTTGACGGCCGCCTTCAGCTCATTGTCCTTAGCGGCGGCCGCCTCGTCATGCTCCCCTTGAGGCAGAGGAGCTCCGCCTTGACGACCTCCGCCTTCGGGCGCTCCACCTCGGCCTGGAGCTGGCTCTTGTCTCTAGCCAGCTAGTCACATTGCTGGCCGGCTTCAGCGAGCGCCTGTTGGGCCTCCGCCGCCTTGGCCGCCTCCGCCTTTAGGTGCTCCACTTCTGCCTGAAGCTGGTTCTTGTCACCAGCCAGCTATTCGCGCTCCTGGCCGGCTTCGGCAAGCGCCCGTTGGGCCTCTGCCACCTTGGCTGCCTCCGCCTTCATCTCCCCCACTTCGACCTGATGCTGGAAGGCGTCGGCAAATGCTAGATCGCGCTGCTGGCCAGCTATGGCCAGCCGGGTTCGCAAGATCGGCACCTCGGCTGCACGGTGAAGATTCAAAGTCAAGAGAACAAAAGAAATGACAATGACACTTTGAGATTCGACCCAACTACTACGTAGTTGGCTCGAATCTCGGGAGCTACACCAAGTGGGTGTGCTAGCGCACCCCCACTAAGAGCACGCGGGACATACTGTCGGCGTCCTGGGAACGGGGGTCCCAGACTTGCCTGCCTGCGGCCCACGGCGTGGCTCCGCCAGCGGCCCTGTTCGGCCCATCTTCACCAACAAACACTCAAGACCGTCACGAGGGGCCGAGCCTCGCGAGGCGGACGACACAAGACCTCCTCGGGAGCGGCCTCACCAGGCTGGCTCACGAGGGGCGGAGAGATCAAGGCAAGGGACACCTCGCGAGGTTCCTATGACGCAAGCCATGGCGACTGGAGCCAGGCGGGCGCCAGCGCGCAGTGTCCTCGTTTCCTCTTTGGTGCTAAAGGGGCATGCGCAGGCGAGGTGTCCTGAGGCATCAGGCAAAGGTTTCCATATCGGTGCAACGAGACCAATACCAAAAGGACGGCAGGGCGAAGGTCACCGTGGAGCCCAAGACGGTGTCACCACCAGAGCCTTTGGCAGGCGAAGACCAGCTTTAGTCAGGATAACTTGTACTAGTCGTATCCCTTCAAATTTGGCCGTTGTTGGCTCCCTTCCCGCTCAATATTTGGGGAGAGGACCAGGGCCTCTATTAATAGGACTAGCCACCACAGTTGTAGGCAACTCAGCCTGAACTGATTCACATCATCCTCACACTTACCAAGCACAAGAACATCTCTCCTCAGGAGGCTGTTCTTCCCTTATACTGTTCATCATCAACCCAAGAGGCAATCCACCACACCACACTGGAGTAGGGTATTACACCACAACGGTGGCCCGAACCAGTATAAATCTCGTGTCTTATGTGTTGCGGATTCGTTGAGCTAGGCCTTGAGATCGCGGTGAGGCTGAGGGCGTGATTAGTTAGGGGAAGATCTTCGTGTGCACTCCAGTGTTCGAACCTCGAGGGTTTTGCCAGAACCCAAATCCGACATTTGACGCGCCAGGTAGGGGTGCGCCGAAGCTTTCCTTTTATCGATATGCGTCCCATCGCATCGTCGCATCCATGGCGGACGCTCGTCGAGCCCGCGCTGAGCGTCAGGCCGCCCTCACCGCCCGCGTCGCTCAGACCGCTCCTGTCGGCGGGCCTCCCCGTCGTTCCTCGTCGCCTGCCGCCAACACCGCCACCGGCCCGACGGGAAACGAGCAGCAAGCATCCTTGCTGCACCCCTCGATGCAGCGGGACGGCCGCACCGCTACTCCATCGTTGACCCCGGCTGGCTCGTCGTCTCACGCTCGTCGTGCTCCCACGGACGCGCAGGCCGCGCTGCTCATGGCACGCGAGCTCTTGCACTACCGCCCCGTCAATGACCTCTACGAGGATTGGTTGGACCGCATCGCTGAGCTCGTCAGCGCCGTAGGGGGCTCCCCTGCGCCATCCCTCTCGCTGCCTCGCCCTCCGCCAGCTGCGGGCGACGTGGCTCATGGGGCGCCTCCACCACCTCTGCACCAAGACGGCGTCCTGGCGCCGAGACGTGCGGCCCCCCGGCGTGACCCACTGCGCGGGGCGCCTGCGCGAGAAGAAGGAAGCTGCCAAGAAGTTCCCCAGCCGCAAGAGAACATTCCCGCACTCGCAGCACCACTGCAACAAGGCCATGCGCCGCCTGCAGTGGCGGTGCGCGGGCATCAAGGGAAGGTTCCGCATCAACAAAGGGTCCCGGTGGCCACCGCGGGCTGCTGCGCCTTCACTCCTGAGCTACGTAGCGTCACATGGCCGGGAAGTTCAAGCTAGACCTGCCTCCTCGCTATGACGGCACCCCGACCCCGCAGAGTTCCTGCAGCTCTACTAGCTAAGCATCGAGGCAGCCAACGGCGATGAAAAAGTCATGGAGAACTGGTTCCCCATGGCTCTCAAGGATGGCGCTCGCTCGTGGCTCCTGAACCTGCCCCCGGGCTCCATCTCCTCCTGGAACGAGATGCGCGACCGCTTCGTCGCCAACTTCCAGGGCACTCGCGACCGCCCTCCGGCCGCGGGTGACCTGCGCCGCATCAATCAACAGCCAGGAGAGACCCTGCAAAAGTACATCCAGCGCTTCAACAACGTTCGCCTCAAGATCCCCAAGGTTATGGATGAGGCCATCATCTCCGCGTTTTCTGATGGCGTCCGCGATGTCAAGATGAAGGAGGAGCTCGCCATCCACGAGGAGCTGTGCACGACCTTGGAGCTATTCAACCTGGCGACCAAGTGCGCAAGGGCTGAGGATGGGTGCCTTTCCCTCCTCGAGCTCCCAGCTGCTGACCCCGAGGAGAAGAAGGCCAAGGCCAAGGACGTGAAGCGCAACGGGGTGGCCGTGCTTGCAGCGGAGCCGGAGACGAAGCACGGCCGGGACATTCCCGAGTCGTTCAAGAGCAGCCACCTGTTCTGCGCCTTCCACAACGTCCATAGACACAACACTAACGACTGCCAAGAGCTCAGGGCCATTCGAGACGGACGCCTCGGTCGATGCCCCGAGCGCAACAACCGAGGCTACGGCCGAGGAGGAGGACGTGGCGGAGGATGCTGGGACGACCGCGGCCCCCGCCAGGAGTGGCGCGATCGACCTCGTGAGGACCGCTGGTGGGACCAACCTCGTGAGGGCGCCTGGAGGGATCAGCCTCGCGAGGACCGTCCCCAGGGCAACGCTGGCCTTCCTCCGCTGCCGCCACCGCCAAGAAGGAACGACGGCCACCATTAGGACGAGGGGGCTGGGGGCTTCCAAGAGCCGCGCGCTATCGCCTGCATCTGGGCGGAGCTCAGGCCCCAGCCTCTCGGTGCATCTTCATGCAGTTTGCTCGCGAGGTGAACGCAGTCCTCCCCGGGCTTGAGGCCATGTGCCCGCTTCGGTGGTTCAAGTGCGCAATCACTTGCAGCTCAGCAGGCCAACTCAAGTGCGCGGCCACCGCTGGCGCCCTCCCGATGCTTTTCTCACCCGTCATCAGCAACATGCAAGTCACCAAGACCCTCATCGACGGCGGCGCGGGGCTTAACGTCTTGTCCGTCGAGATGTTCGACATCCTTCAAGTGCCATACGATCAGCTTCAGCCTACCAAGCCTTTCTCAGGAGTAACCGACGGCTCCACCACCCCGATAGGGCAGGTCCGCCTCCCTGTCACCTTCGGACAGCATGACAACTACCACACCGAGCTCATCGACTTTGACGTCGCCCACATCCGTCTGCCGTACAACGCCATCCTCGGGTATCCGGCCCTGGCCAAGTTCATGGCAGTGACACACCACGGCTACAATGTCCTCAAGATGCCAGGGAGCGGCGGGATCATCAAAGTCCCCTGCGAAGAAAGAGATGTGGTGTGCTCCCTCGAGCGCGCCTTCCAAGCAGCATCAATCGAAGACCCCGACAGCAATGCAGCGCAGTACCCTCCTGAGGTCGTCCCCAAGAAGAAGAAGCAGCTACTCCTCACAGGGCCTCAGACCTTGCCAATATCACGAGGGAGGGGAGCGGCGCCTCAAGTGGAGCCACGTTAGGATAGGTGTCCGCGCCTGGGGCCCCCTCCCTCGCATAGGAAGGCGCGCCCGGCGCCCTCCTCGGGCAGGGCTCGGGGGCTCTCTCCTGGAGGGCCTCAGACCTTGCCAACATCACGAGGGAGGCGCTCGGGCACCACGCGGAGGCATGCTTCGCAGCATGTTTCCCTCAGGAGGACACCAGGCAAGGAGCACCCAGCGCTCAGGAGTTCATTGCCAAGACCACTCAGGAACTGCAGGATGCAAGAGCCATGCGCGACGACCGCCGCTCACCTGGCGCGGCACCCCATCTAGGCGAGGATGGCTGGCTGCGCGTCTGTGTCGACATCCCAGGGCCGCCTCTCAGGAACTCTTCTGGCCTTTGCGCGTGGGATGCTGCGAGGGCCCACCTCACAACTACGTTCGCATGCCATTTGGCCTGCCGAGCGTGGCGCCCACCTTCCAAATAAGAATCGCGGAGCATCCTGGCCGCCAGAGGCTGCATCATGCAGTCCTGATGGAGATGGAGACAGTCCTCAAGGTACCGCCTGGAGTCGCAGACCCTCCCGGGGCTCAGGGTCCCGGTGGCTCGTGAGGAGCAACCCCTTCACCACGCATCTTCAGCTACCCCATCGATTGCTGTTAACTGAACCTAATCGAGCGATTCTTCGCCATCGCCGCTAATCAAGCCGATCGATGCTGCCTCTGGATGAACAAGGAGCGCTATGGGGGGTTGAATGAACAGGAGCGTGGCATTGCCTCGGATGAACAGGACCACGTGGTGTGGTGGAGGGCTGGATGAACAGTAGACGGTGGAGGGGTGGTTGAACAGGACCCCGTGGTGTGGAGGGCTGGATGAACAATAGACGGTGGAGGGGTGGTTGAACAGTAATCGGTGGAGTATTGCGCGGTGGAGGCTGGATGAACAGGAGCCCGTGGAGGCTGGAGGAGGTCGACGGTGGAGATGAACAATATCCCGTGGAGTCCCGTTTTGCAGTACGCCACACCCCTCCCGATGAACAGGACCCCCGTTTCGACCGTAGCGCTCCAACACAAGTCCTTTTCATCCATTTTGCGGTACGCCACACCTCTCCCGATCAATAGGACCCCCGTTTCGACCGTATGAGGTCCGTTTCATCCATTTTGTGGTACGCCACACCCCTCCCGATCAATAGGACCCTGCTTGACCGTAGGGAAGTCCATTTCCTCCGTTTTGCGGTACGCCACACCCTCCCGATCAACAGACCCTGCTCCGAACGTAGGAGGTTCGCTTCTTTGTTGTGCGGTACGCCAGCCTCGCTTCCATTGCCTCGCTCGGTCCAATCCTCCCGGCGAACACGACGACGCATTTCGCTCGACCCAGCCGGTTGGCTCCCACGCTGCCTGCTGCTCCCGATGAACACGACGATTCCGCTGTCTCCCCATGAACACGACGCATTCCGCTGCTCCCCATGAACACGACGATGACGCTGTTTCTCCGCTCCGACCCAGCCATGTACACGAGCCCTCGCCAGACGTATGCGCGAGTAGGCGCTCGAGACCCGCCAGATGTACACATACGCGACCGTATTTTCTTTCTTGCACCCTCGGCCGTCAGACGCGGCGCCTCTTACTACTTACACGCAGCGCCTCTTACATCCACCAAGATATATGTACGCATATCGTCACACCGAATGACAACGCCACGACGCTTCGACCAGGTGGGTCCCGACCGTTAGGCACTTCCTTGCTCATAAGATGTAGCTGGTGGGTCCCAGCAATGTGGGGCGAATCGCTTTGTTTTTTTGCCCGGACGCACTTCCTTGCATGCGAAGATGTAGCTGGTGGGTCCTAGCAGTCAGGGGGGCGAATCGTTTTTGCCCGGACGCACTTCCTTGCGTATGAAGATGTAGCTGGTGGGTCCCAGCAGTGGGGGCGAATCGTTTTTGCCGGACGCACTTCCTTGCGCGAAGATGTAGCTGGTGGGTCCCAACAATGGGGGCGAATCTTTTTTGCCCGGACGCACTTCCTTGCGTATAAGATGTAGCTGGTGGGTCCCACTGCCGGGGAAACGTTGCAAAATACAAAGGCCCGTCCGATGGGTCCCAAATTGTCCGTGGAGGAATCATTATTTTCCGCGTAATAAGGAGGCACTTCTTGCGCGGCCGTGGACCCAGCTGTTAGCCTCTCCACGATAGTCCACGTCCGATGGAAGTTGTTCCTTGACGACGCGACCACGCCACGGCCGAGAGCACCAGTGGCGGTGGACGACGGCGAGGCCTAGAAGGGGACAACGGAAGCCGGGAAGACACGGCAAAGGAAGCCCGCACGAGAGGAGTACGAGGGTTCATTTGTTCGCTTATGTGTGAGGCTGCTGCCGCCACAGGCCTGGCCAGCGGTGGGAAAAGTAGGGGCGGTGAGGTCTCCGCGCAAAGACAGCCGCCACGGGAGGCGGAGCATGCGACACGACCGGCGCCGCTTAGCGGCCGCAGAAGAAGACCAAAGGTTGAAGAAGCACTACAGCCGCTCGATGGACATCGACGTCACCAAGCTAGAATCGCTCATATTGACTTGAGTTGACAAAGGCCCCCGCCCCGCCAACTTAGTAGGCCCATTAAGTCAGCCTCCCACCATGGTGGGTCCCAGCTAGCAAAGCGGAGTATTAATTTTTTGTGCGTAATAAGGAGGCACTTCCGTGAGTCCGAGCCGACAAAGGGGGAAGTTTTTTTCGCGAATACGCTGGCCCGTCCGTGGGTCCTGAATCTGGGGGAAACGTTTTTTCAAAATAAGGTGGCCCATCCGGTGGGTCCCTCGCTGTCGTGGAGGAATAATTATTTTGCGCGTAATAAGGAGGCACTTCCTTGCGGCCGCCTGGACCCAACTGTCAGCCTCTCCACGTACAGTACTCTTCCGATGGAAGTCGGTAATTTACCATGTTGACCAGGCCGCGCCGAGAGCACCAGGGCGGTGGTCTGGATAATGGCGAGGCCTAGGAAGGGGACGACGCGGAGCCGGGGAAGACGCAGCAGTGGAAGCCCGCGCGGAGAGGAGTACGATGGTTCACCGATTCGGCTGCGGTGTGAGGCTGCCGTCGCCGCAGAATAACATGGGGTGTGGGTGAGTAGAGGATGGCCTCGCCAGCGGTGGGAGTAGTACGGGCGGTGAGGCCTCCAGGCATCACAGCCCGCCACGAGAGGCAGGAGCACGCGACACGACTCGCGCTGCTTTGGCGGCCGGAGCAAGAAGACCAGAGGTTGAAGAAGCACTACGGCCGTTGGATGGACATCGACGATCACTGCAGCTAGAATCGTTTATATTGACTAAGTTGACAAAGCCCTTGGTACGCGGCCAACTTAGTAGGCCCACAGCTCGGATTTGGCAGAGAACATATAGCCAATTTATGTATTTGTAAGAATGTACAACCCATGTTTTAATTCTAATGGAATTTACTACAGCCCATTTACAGTTTGTTAAAAGTACAGCCCAACTTCTAGCTAGGACAACGATTAATAATTTCAAACAACCGCCAAAACAGAATTCAAAAAATTCTACATTTTGATGGGATCCAAATATTTTTATCTGATATTTCTAGTCAGTTAAATATAATTTCAAAATAAAGTTGTATTACGTTAAAATCCAACGAAATATTATGCGCAAGAACAAGTAATGAAATTAAAATTTTCAAATTCCAAAAATAATATATTTTTCAAACTAATTACATGTTTGGTGCATAGTAACTGCACGCTTATTATAATTACATCCCATTTATTATTTCTTAAAGTCCATTTTCTTGTTAAGCCTAATGCATACCTCCTAGAAAGTTTGCAGCCAAATGGGCGGAGAATAACAAGTTGACCTGATATTGTGTACAACCGTCGCCCAGCTTGCATTGTTGATGTTAAAAAAGGCATGTGTAGTACAATACAACCTAACATGGTTACTCAGCCCACATTCATTCAATGACGGAAAAGGCCCAAACAAGGCTTCAGACAACTTTTTGAAGTCACTGAGCTCAATTAATAACTTAAGAAAAAGTTAGATTATAGTGGAACCTAATTAAAAGCTGTCACGAGCAAATAAATAATTAAACGGGTCCCACTTGTGCGTGTGCGCGTGTGTGTGCGCGTGTGTGTGTGTGTGTGTGTGTGTGAGAGAGAGAGAGAGAGAGAGAGAGAGAGAGAGAGAGAGAGAGAGAGAGAGAGAGATAGAGAGAGACCCATCAGTCGATGCTCGTAAATACATCTTTCAGCCATATGCATTGCTGATGCTCAGTAAAAACTTATATAGTTGACTAGGGATGGCAATGGGGACAATCCCCTATGGGGATACCTACAACATCCCCATCCCCATCGATTCCCTATCATCCCATCCCCATCCCCGTTTACATGACTGGGGATGAAATTTCCCCATACCCATGCCCCACTGGGCAATGGGGCCCCATTAGGGTCCCCATCCACATAAACAAATACTCATATACATAAAATGACACCCTATAATCAACAGACATAAATGGTATTGTCCTTGTCCTGCTAATGCATATCTAGTTCGTACTGACTTCTTGGTCATGGTGGCAGCTGAGATGAGGACGTGAGATAGGTTTAAGGTTTTTTCAGAGCTTTTTTTGTTTTCGCAAGTTTTTTTGTGAATATTTTAAGGTTGACCGCAGTGTCGTAGTTACTAACCAGGTCCCCGATGGGTATTGGGTCTGGGCAATAGGATATCGTCCCCATCCCCGTTGTACCCTATGGGGAATAAATTAGTTTGGTAAATATCCCCGATGGGGATGTTTTTCGCCCATCCCCACCCCCTAATAGATGAAATCCCCATGGGTTTGGCGGGTATGGGGCCCCATTGCCATCCCTATAGTTGACACAACCATATAGAACATCATAGCACACTGAACTTGCATACAAAAATTTCACGCAGGCGGCACAATCAGGATGGAAGTAGTGGATCGCTACGGAAGGGCTATGTTGAAACCAACGGTCGCATATAACGGTTCATCGCCTTTATAAATGACGGGAAATATCTTGAATGTTGTGCAAAGAAAATGATGACAACACAATAAGTTCTGCTAGCACATTAAGTTGACGTACAACCCTTTCTAAAAAAAAGTTCAGTACAAAATTAGAACAGGTCACAATCAAATGTAATCGCATATCGCTGCTTCGCACCCATAACTCGGATTTAACTAGTATCCCACAAGATTCAGTTGTTACCTCAAATTAGAGCACATCCAGCAGCCAGCCCCGCCTTTCTCCCAAAGAAGCAAGGGCCTCCGCCACACGATGGAGTAGGCCCCGCCATCCATCGCCCGAGCAACACGGGAAAGTCCGACGCTGACTCGTAATGGACGCCGCCAACGGACCGCACCAGCGGCGGTGGCAGGACGCCGATTGATGGATTGACCACTTCTTTGACATGCACGAACACTCGATACAGGTACATCCCTAACGTGTTCCACGGCGGCCTTGGTGGCGACAAATAGTACAACCGCGGTTCCTGCACCGGTATCTCAACACCAATACCTTCGGTATGCTGGATGGCTTCTTCATCCATGCCATAACCGTCAAAGCCCAGCTGTCTGGAGGAACAAACATACTTACGAGCTCACCTCCAAGGTCATTGATAAGCTCTTTCATGGACTCGCTGTTCCAAGCATGTCGAGGCATGCCGTGGAAGGTAAGCTTTGTTAAAAACTCAAGCTCAGAGGGTACCGAGCCCCATCCTGGGTGCCACCAATCAAAGCTCACCAGCGCGCCATCGCAGAACAAACGCTGGGAAGATTCAAACACACGACTGTAGTCGAAAGTTGTCCGGAACCTGACGAAGAAATCAGCCGGTGGCGGACAGACTTCGACGAGCAAGTCACTTATTTGGATGCCGTGCGCAATGCCAAGAGCTTTGACAAGGTCGTCCGGCGAGACGGGAGGCCGGTCGCCGTTGATGGTTACCATCAGCACTTTGCCGCAAACTGGTCGCCAAACGCCGCCATGCCATCAAGTTGAGCGACAACACGCAATCACCAAAGGCAGGACGGACTCGTGATCTCCGCCCGAGATCCGCGCTGACCGCGACATGATAGTGCGCTTGAGTATAGGGAGTACATGAGGGGATTTGGGGAACTGGAGTAGGAATCAATATTCCAGGTGGCGGAGGGCGGAGACCTGGGATGAAAAGGTAGCATGAATTTCGAGCACGCGCAAATATGTTTCTCGGCCGCAAGCTTGACGAAACACCGGTGGCACCTACATGTCGGCCTAAGAGTCCTTATTCTTTTGTGGAGAGCCTTGCCTTTTTTTTTTTTGATCTTTTGAGAGCCCGCCCGAGAGTCATAATTGACCTGTTTGGCATTGCGCTACTACTCGCCCATATTCAATGACACCTCATCGCCCAAACAAATGTACATCATCGAAAAGACACCGAGCTCAAATTATATAACTTGAAAAAAGGAGATATACTCTAAACACTTGAGAATGGTGATGCCCTCATTTAGCCCACCAAAGAGTTCAAGACAATAAACAGTTCAAACAACGATATATACAACATTCTGCATAATCGACTAGTGACTACTATCGACATAAACAGCAAGACATGATAGTTCATAAGAAGTCTTGCTACACCACCAAAACGCACCCATCTCAGCGCCGCACTCGTGATCCGCATTTAGAATGACATTCTAAATGTATAACTATTACATAGTAAGAGTAGCATAGACGAGGATGACCAAATGACAAGGAATATGCATAACAAAAGAAAGAACTACCCATCCGTAACCAGCAGCAAAGACAACAAAGTCATTCAAAGAGGTGATCCAACACCATCATAATTTGCAGCCCCGCTTCAATGACTCAAAGGATCCGAGACACCAAGATTCCACCCTTCGATGCAACAGCCCAATTACCTATCAACCTCAAGGCTTGAACCACATCACTACTGTCAGAATTGAGACATCCAAAGATCAAAGTTAATCCGGATGCCTTTGTCATTCTCACCTTCTTTGGCTGCAGTCTGTATCATTGACAATCGGGGAGTTTGCTCCCAACTCCTAGGGCTCGCTGTAGACACAGCTTTCCATAGCAAACAGAGCCTCTCTACCATCAAGGTTCATGCCAATGGTGATCTCCTGGTTAATCGGATAATTGAGTCCGAGAAACGGAGAGTGTGAACCAAGGCTGCTTACCCGCCTCCAACTAAAAATCCTAAAGGCCCCAACAAGCTGGTATCCTGCTCATAGACGAATAGCCATCGTCCGGACACTCACGTGACACACGGTGCTTGTATACGTGGGGTTTTGCAATATAACTTTTCCGCTCATGGGTCCGAATGATCATCAGATTTTGTCATTGCCTGATCGAGCGAGGAACCGCTTGTGCTTCCCTATTTTTGGCAAAGGTGGTGTGATTACAAAGGGCGTTGTCGGTGTCAAACCGCGGATCTCGGTAGGGGGTCCCGAATCAGCGCCTAGGCGGATGGTAACAGGAGACAAGGGACACGATGTTTTTACCCAGGTTCGGGCCCTCTCGATGGAGGTAATACCCTACCCCGCTTGATTAATATTGATGATATGGGTAGTAAAAGAGTAGATCTACCACGAGATCAAGGAGGCTAAACCCCAGAAGCTAGCCTATGGTATGATTGTTGTTCGCCCCACGGACTAAAACCCTCCGGTTTATATAGACACCGGATAGGTTAGGGTTACACGTAGTCGGTTACAATGGTAGGAGATCTACATATCCAGACGCCAACCTTGCCTTCCACGCCAAGGAAAGTCCCATCCGGACACGGACGAAGTCTTCAATCTTGTATCTTCATAGTCTTGGAGTCCGCCGTGATGATAGTTCGCTATCCGACACCCCTAGTCCAGACTCCTCAAGAGTCTCTCGAACCAGTGCTTCAATGACGACGAGTCCGGGCGCGATATTGTCTTCGCATTGCAAGGCGGGTTCCTCCTCCAATACTTCATAGAAGGTTTTGAACACTCAGGATAGTGTCCGCTCGCAAAACAAGTTCCACATAACCCGTAGAGAGAATAATTTTGCACAGATCTGCGACATATTCCGCTGTACGATCTGCGACATATTCCACGGGCGTGACAGCACACCCGCCAGCCTTTATATGAATCGCTTTTTACTGCTCCACCTTAGCTGCTTAGCAAGGCGTTTCCTTGGCACGCCTTATCAAAGCATAGATCGTGCCCCTTATTCCGGATTCTCATCAATACGGACGTGTAACCCATCCGCGCCATTGATTACGGCGCTTGGGAGATAAGCGAGTTTTACCAGTCTGGTGGGGACGATAGCTTCTTCCGTTCATATAAGGGATAAGGATCCACCTTTTCACCCACGCCTGCCTTCCTCATTTGCTCATCCATTTCCGCAAGACTTCAAGCTCCAAAGACCTGTTCGCACATCCCACCTCAACCTTCTCCAACCATGTCGAGCGGAGGCAGGTGGATGGCCTCCGCCACGGAGGGGCACATCACAAGACTTCGGAGGCTGGATATTTGTCCGCGACATCACATGACAGGCTGCCCGACAAGGGCAGCTCATTCCAACCCCTGCACCCCATGAGAGGGTGGTATTTCTCCCCACTTCCTCCATGGACTAGGTTTTCCACTTCACCCATTTGTCCGGGACTCATGTTCTACTACGGCCTGGAATTCCACGACTGCCCCGAATTTTATCCTCAACATCTCGGCATTTATCGTCAGGTGCGAGGCCTTCCTTCCGATTCAGCCCCACTTCGCCTATGGCTGAAGATCTTCAATGTCGTCAAGGTAGTGGCGGCCGCTGTTGAGTGCGGAGGCGCCATGGTCGGCAAGATGGCCAAGGTCCAATGGCTCGAGGGCGCTTTTGTGGAGACAATAAAGGGCTGGCAATCGGGTGGTTCTACATCACCGAGCCACGCGACCAAATGGGTGGCGCCCCCGAATTCAGATCTGCTTCCCCACACGGCCTCGCCATGGAAAGAGACGGCCCGACGGGGGAATTCGACGAGCTCTCCGACTCCAAACATGCGTCCAAACCTGGTGGACAAGAATCTCAGTGCTTGTCGACGTAATCCAGTGATGCTCATCCGCCGGATTCTCCCATGCCAACAACGGGCCTTTAATTTGTGGGAGTTCGATCCGCACAAAGATCAATTCTGAGCCGCTCTTCACACTACGCACGAAGATGCCCGAAGGTGCCGTTCAGGGCGCTGGCCCCAAAGATCCGCTAACAAAGATCGCGGATACAGCTCGCGACGCTGCCGACGAGGTAAGTTATTTTACCCTTTACGGGACTCTTTTTCATAGATTGACTCTATGGGATCTAAAACTCCCTAATCTTTGACAGACCGGTGAAGACGCCCATACAGATTAACTCGTCTCGCCTTTTGCCGAAGACTCCAGCGGACGCCCGATTGACGGGCTGCTGGCTCCGCACCTCATGTGGTGTCGGAGAAGAAGGCCAAGAAGGAGGCCACGGAACTCAAGGAGCTCCCGACGCTAGGTGCGGCCGATTCAAGCGTAATCTTCCCGAGGACGAGGAGGAGGAAAGAAGCTTCCCCCGGGGAGGAGAGGAAAAGGAAGGCCGCCCAACCGGGAGGCCGGAGGGTCCAAGAAGGAAGAACCTTCCCCGGACTTCTCCACCAACGCCGACGACGACGAGGAGGATTGGCCAACAAGGCCAAGCCTCGGCGAGATCGTAAGTGTCCGGATACCCATGGCTTTTTTTATCATTGCATAGTGTTCTCTAATGCCGAACAATCATGCAGCCCGCCTAAGGGCGAAGTTCGCCACTTCCGAGCGGGTCCTCGAGTTCGCCGGAAATGGAGAGTACTTACTCCGACCGCCCTCACTCACGCCATGGACGACGCCGAGGTGGGGACCCAAGGGGGCTTGGTCAAGAGGAGGTGGCGCAGGAGGCGCCACAAGGCAACCTCCCGGACTCCAGCGCGTGGGGGCAAGACCCCTGTGGGCTCTAAGCTCGACCTTGTCCGACTCCATGCCGGAACCTTCAGCGTTCCGAGTCCGCAAGCGGTCCCTTCGAAGAAGGGAAGACGCCGTGTCCTCCGCTCAACCGAGGCACCGGATAGCATTGAGGCGCTAAGCAGCCCCATCGAGGAGGAGCACCGCACTGCTATGAGTGTGGTGATCCGGACAGTTTAGTCCGCCAAGAGCGGGCTGACTGAAGCCTGTACCAGCCTTCTAACAGCTTTGAGGTAAGTTTAGAATATGTAAAAATATTACCGCATAGACAGAGCCCTCGATGCTTAGTTCGTGTTCGAAAGAAAAGCCGGACTAAGGATCTAAAAAGATATACGCAGGAGTCTAACATAAGTATGTCAATATGGGAATGCAGGCGCGCTGCCGACCTCCGCCAGACCGATCGCGGAGGTCAATGCATTGAAGCAGAGCCTCGAGCGTCCGAGACGAGATCGCCAAGCCAAGAAGCAGCTCGAGGACAAGGAAGGTAAGTAGTACCTTATTAAAGAAATACCTTATAGAAAGGTTTCGCTGCAAAAAATAACAGAATAACATGGGTACAAGTAGGGCCACGAACGAGGTGGCGACCTCAAGGAAGCGGTGTCCGTGGTCGAAAACAAAGCGGGCAGGAATGCACCGAGCGAGAGAAGGGGAGGCGAGCTGGCTACAGACGGCAAGAGCTCCAAGCTCGTGGAAAAACACGAGTTTGGAGCGTGACTCAAGACTCGAGAGTCCGAGCTCGCCTTCTCTTGAGAGTGCCAAAGCTGCTAAGGCCGAGGCCCAAAAAGCCTCAAGAAATTGAATCATAAAGAAGATAGCAGCGGTAAGGCATTCTTTATGCAAAGCAAGCATGTGAAAGTGAATTACCTATTATTTACCCGGATTCGGAGTTCTCCAGAGCATTCGCAGATTTTCCCCAGAGTGTGTCCGATGCTCGCCGCATTCTACCACGCCAAGGAGGGAGCTCGACGAAAAGGTGTTCTGGTCTCAAGATGTCGAGGGCGGACATCCGTGCCCCTGAGCGACCAGCTGAAGCAGCTGGTCGAGCTCCATTAAGGTCGCCGAACAGGCCATGAAGGGCCCGATAGCGCGGTTGTGGCTATTGGAAGCCATGCCCGGAGCTACTTCGCTTAGTGCGCGGCTGGTGGACGCTTGCACGGATTGAAGTCATCAAGCGCCCGTCTGCATTGAAGGTGTCCGTTGGCCCTTGCCCGTGCTAAAGTGCATCGGGCAAGCTGGATGCGGAGAAGCCAGTGACGGACGGCCAATCAAGGGCAAGGAGCATCGCACGCCCAAATGTACTATGAGGGCCTCTTGAAGGGTGCCCGCCGAATAGCGGATGAATGCTCCAAAGATGTAATTTTGAATAGGCTCGCATTTGTTATCCTGTATGCTGAAAACTTGTTCATATGCGCTATGCAACGCTTGTTAATTTAAAATATTACCTTCAGGCGGCCGCTTATCAAATTTGAGAGATGTCAAGTCGTTGGCTTCAGCCCCCATGCCACGAGTGTCGGGTGTTCGATAAACTTGAGCACTCTTGTTCCCATTCTGGGTCCATCTAGGAGGCGCCAACACAACGTAACAAGGCAACCGGACTTATAATGCTTGAACACTCTCACTTAGCCATAGAATTCTATAATTTTAAATTCGCGAAGCCCCTAGTATTCGAAGACCGAAGTTCGGGCGCTATCCACGCCTTTGGCCGGACAATTCGTTCCTCGCCTAAGTGGCATAAGTCTTTAGGGACCCAAAAAACCTTCGAACAGCGATCGCTCGCTTCTATCATGACGGCCGTTTTAGCTTTTCCATCGAGGTGCTCGACCCATTTCAACTGGGCACAATCGCAGTTGTTCTCCGGTGCTACCTTAGCCGATATAACGGAACGAAGGTACCAAAACACGGAGCCGGGCAAACCCAACTATTGACCCAAGACATGATTCGAGCCGATTCATATAATGCTATAAGTTCGAGGTGCCGACTTGTGAAAGTGTTCGGACTTATCACACCATAATTTTGGGATACTTAAGCCCTCGGTGTATTGGCCGCACTAAAGTGTACGGTTGCAACATGTCATGAAATGAACATATGTATAGATAAAGGAAGTAGTGCAATAATAAGCAAAAGCTATGTATTGTTTATTCAAAAAGGTACTACAATGAAAGCGTAATATACAAATAGTGCGATAAGCAAGGGATGGGACTATCTAACATGTCCTCTCCGTGGGTAAGTCATGGATGGTATGTAAAAATGGTATAATGCTCGTAATAGAGACCACCAACACTTGGCGTGGCTTTCGCTCGGCTGTTGCATCGTGAGTTCGGCGATTCTAGTGCCGACAGACTTCTCAAAGACGGAGTCTTGAAAGTAAGAAAAGGAAGAAAAGGAAAAAGAAAAGGAATGGCACAATCGGAGCCCTCAAAGCGGTCGAACCGCATTCTTGGCGTGCAGTGGTCTTGCCCTCCCCATATGCCCATGGTATCTCCAGAGCGTAATTATGTACGCTGTAGTACTAGCTTCGCAATTTCGTGAGGGCTGGGTTAGCCGGATTGCTACGCTGCTTGAATCGTGCAGCGGTCTTGTTGTAGGTTACCCGGCGCTGCTGATGTTGTCCGGACGCTTAGTGGCCGGACTTGAGAATTCCCGTGAGAGGCTGCTTTGTACCTCCGCCGAGGGTCAGCTGTGCTCCTCCGCTCGAGAGAGCGCTCGTGTTTCCATTGACCGTGATTACCTCGAGGGCCTCGCATCTTGAGCTTGAGGTATGCGAAGGCGGCACCGCATTGAACTTTGCAATGCGGTTCGTCCGAGCAAAGGCATGATAGCCGCCGCGAATGGGACGATGTCGAAGATTAACTCTTCGCTTCGGAAGTTATCCGGGATCCGAAGACCACTTCGAGTGTAACCGAGCCCGCATAACCGGCCTCTACACCCGGTATGACGCTTTAAAGGTCGCCTTTGTGGGCTTAATCCTTGAGGGGTCTATGCCCATTTTGCACACCGTCGATCCCGATAAAGCAGGTTCAAAGCACGCCGCCATCCATCGTGACTCGTTAGGTGAAATCCGCCAATAATTGGGTCAAGAACCAATGCGCGAAACCGCCGTGACGGAATGCTAGTGGGTGGTCCTTCGATCAAGGTGATCGGGCAGAAGACCATGGGTTGAACTTTGGGGCGACCGCTCCATCGCATATACGCCCTTAGTGCACGCTCCGCCCTCTTGGGTATGTGGGTTGCGATATCATTTTCACCGTCCGCACTTGTGTAGGAAAACCCTTCTCGCCTCTATTGTTCGGCGGCCGGGCTCTTCCTCGCCATCGCTATGCAGCCCCTTGTCATTGAGTTCGCACTTAACTTGCTCGCTTGTTTGAACACCCAACAATTCCTGTTGGTGTGATTGGCTGAGTTTTCGGGTGCCATGTATCCACAAGCGATCGAGTATTCGGTCCGTTGGACGGGCCCCGGTATTTCTTTTGAATGGCTTCTTCCGCTGACCGGTTTAGAGCCTCCGAATCCGCATTGACGATCAGATCTTCAGATATCGCCGCACGCGGCGCTTTGTTCTGTTGCGACGCCGACCGCCATTGCTGTCCTTGGTATCCGAACTATCGTGATGTTTGGCCAAGTTGTTGCTTCGAGCTAGCTAGCTGTCCTCTCCCGCACAAAAGCGGGTCATGAGTGTTGTGAGGGCTGCCATGGATTTTGGCTTTTCCTGTCCTAGGTGCCGGGCAAGCCACTCGTCATGGATGTTATGTTTGAAGGCTGCAAGGGCCTC